>JAUIMM010000123.1:140000-522500 GCA_031769625.1 Taudactylus pleione
GTATGTGACAGTATATGTAGGTGTATGGGGAAAGCCATGGCTGTTATATCAGTGTATGTGACAGTATATGTAGGTGTCTGTGGGAAGCCATGGCTGTTATATCAGTGTATGTAACAGTATATGTAGGTGTCTGTGGGAAGCCATGGCTGTTATATCAGTGTATGTGACAGTATATGTAGGTGTCTGTGGAAAGCCATGGCTGTTATATCAGTGTATGTGACAGTATATGTAGGTGTCTGTGGAAAGCCATGGCTGTTATATCAGTGTATGTGACAGTATATGTAGGTGTCTGTGGGAAGCCATGGCTGTTATATCAGTGTATGTGACAGTATATGTAGGTGTATGGGGAAAGCCATGGCTGTTATATCAGTGTATGTGACAGTATATGTAGGTGTCTGTGGGAAGCCATGGCTGTTATATCAGTGTATGTGACAGTATATGTAGGTGTCTGTGGAAAGCCATGGCTGTTATATCAGTGTATGTGACAGTATATGTAGGTGTCTGTGGAAAGCCATGGCTGTTATATCAGTGTATGTGACAGTATATGTAGGTGTCTGTGGAAAGCCATGGCTGTTATATCAGTGTATGTGACAGTATATGTAGGTGTCTGTGGAAAGCCATGGCTGTTATATCAGTGTATGTGACAGTATATGTAGGTGTCTGTGGAAAGCCATGGCTGTTATATCAGTGTATGTGACAGTATATGTAGGTGTCTGTGGAAAGCCATGGCTGTTATATCAGTTTACGTGAAGTCTGACGGGTAGCTGAAGCCACTTCATGAAGGGCTATTTAGAGAGTTTGGTTAACGTGTGAACCAGCAGTCTCGGGTAAATGTAGAAATTGGTGAAAGTAGTTATTGTAAAGAGATGTTCAGATGTAAAATAATAAGTTGTGATGAAGTGTGAATTCTATAAGGCACATTTATTGATTTGGAGGGTGATGGGAGACATGTGAGGTTTGCAGGATATTTATTCCATAGTAAATCCGCTGTATGTGTGAGGGGCCTGGATTTGGGGATATGTCACCAGATAATAAAAGCAGGAGGATGGAGAAGTAGATATAGTTGTAGGTGTGTAAAAATTTTTATAGTGACACAATGAGGCTGTAATAGTCAGTGTATGATGAAAAGAAAGCTCATTAGTTTTTAGAGGAGGTGAGTGACTCAATAGGGCGGCAGTGTGCCCAGAGAGGGGAGATGCAGGGAGAGTTAGGGATGTTATATCCTTAGAGAAAATACAAAGGAGGGAGTTGAAAAAAAGAAATGTGTAGTACATGGGGAGTTTTAGGTTTGTTTTTTTAGACAAATTTTAAAGTAATAGTAACTTAATCTGAAATTACCTTAGATGTTGGTCAATGTTTGTGTAACTGTTTGATTAACTGTTATGTAATCACACTTTGTGCATTTAACACTTTGGTGTTTTTAACCCCAGCTGCAAACAGCCCCAGCTGCCCCTAGACTGAATATAAGGAGTGGTATCCCTTGATTAAGACAGGCTACACATCTACATTTGCCGTCACGTTGGGCAAAGTGTAGCCAGCGGGTGTTAACGCAACTGCATCCTACTATGCGGCCCCCCGGACATAATCCAGGATACGTCTGCTTGAATATGTGTCTTTTGCGCCTTGTGCGAGTGCTCGTGACGATGAGAATTAGCAAACCAGTGTCGGATGTCGCACAGATGAGGCCGCTCTGTGAGATGCGCACGGCTCAGCTTACAGAGGCGAATACACACGTTATTTCCATACAGCGTGTGCCGGACTTACTCCCACCTCTGCCCAGAGTGCGGATAAACTGCGACTGCCGCATCAGAGAAGATGGAGTCCGCAACCTCAGATGTCTTAATTCAGTTCATTTTCTCTTCACGCTCAGAGATGATCCTGATTGTAATTGGCCACAAAGGGTCTCTTTTTTATCCTTATAAGAGCATTGGAGAGAGGGAGAAATCAGAGTCTCCCAGCTGGCTCCGTGCGCTCACAGGCTGCCTGGCACGGCCCTTTCCCTCCGGAGGAGAAAAATGCTTCCCAGGCGTTTAGCAGCGGATCAGAGGCTCACTTGGTGGCTTCAAGTGTTCTTCTGGGGTGTGCAATCAATAGCGGAAGGTTTAGCTTTAAAGGGAAACCGTCACCAGACCTGGGTTTTAAATACATTTGTATTAAATCGAAAATTCATCTTGAGCTTTGCAATGTGCTCCTATAGAAAAGGACATTTTGCAGATAATGCTTAGTTGCAATAATCTGAATCTCCTGCAGGGGTCGCTGTTCCCAGGGAGCAGTACGTAGTCCAGCGCAGCTGCATAAATAGGGCCCAAATAACATAGGAGCTGGGAATCTGGACGAGGATGTGACATACAGTAAAGACCACAGAAGCAATAAATGTGCGTCAGTCACAGGGGCCTCATTTCCTCTGGTTATCTAAACCCTGTCGGGTATTTTAATTGTGGTGGGAAACATTTTTTATTTTGACTGAGTAAAGTTTTTAAGTGGCTAAAAGAGGGACTGTCTGGGAAACTGGGACTGTCTGGGAAACTGGGACACATGATGCTCAAAGACTTAGGACCTCATTCAAAGTCGGTCGTTGCGGCCGCACGGTCGTACGCCACCGATGTTCGCTAAACTGCGCATGCGTAAAGCTTGCAATGCGCATGCGCAAACTAGCTGCTATGATCAGAAATTTCTCTCTCCTTGAACACAGCCAGGTCGGTAGTTTGAGTACAGATTGAGGCGTTTGTGGGTGGTAACAGGGGAAGGTGCTTGAAAACGGGGGAGTGGAGATCCGAACGCAGGCGTGCCTCATTATGCGAACGTTTTATGGGAGTGCATAATTAATAAAGTAGTGTCATAGCACATGTGACATGGGAGGCTTTTACACTGACATGATCGTAGAGCTTAAGAAAGGGTATGGTCAACCGTAAGCTCTACGACCAGTTCCGATGGTTACCGATGGTCTCGATTAATCCTTAAATGGCCGGAGATGACGTGTAATACGTATGAGAAGGGGGCATATTTTTTGTCTTACGGTCGCATCCTCCCCTTGGTCGGCCAGCTAACGATCCCATCTTAAGGACGTAACTTGCGAGGGAATCATTTGCATATCCGGCCCCTTTTCCCTTACGACCGTGTGGCCGCAACGACTGACTCTGAATGAGGTCCTTAACCCCTTCAACATCGGGGGCTGTTTTCATCCACCTCACCAGACCACGTTCGGGCTTTTGCGCTTTGTCAGTTTCGGGAGAAGTTAATTTTTGGTTTATTATTCTGCCCACCTCAATCTATTATTACCTTTCTGGCACACAGAAGGGTTCCGTGAGTAACGTATTGGAATAGATATATTTTTTTTATTATATGTCCATTATCTATAGTAAAACAGGCGATAATTACTGACAGAAATGTACATCTCTATATTTTTCCCAACTGTGGCCCATATTCAATTAGCCGCGAAAAGAAAAATTCGGCGAAAAAGTATCGTCGATTGCGACTTTTCGCCTGTCGGGAAATTATCGCCGTATTCAAATCCATTCGGTTTTCGCGTACGCGGAAAGTCAATGCAATGTGATACGCAAAAAAGATTCGCCTCTGAATAGGTGGAGAAAAGAAATGCTAAATTTGGGTTTGGGGGTGCAAAGTTGGGGAAACCACTCAGAAGCCTGGGGACAGCCCCCCAATGGACAACTGCAACAAAAAATCCTTGGGGACGAAAAAGTGAAAAGTGGGGGGACAAGTTCGCAAACTAGCGAAATAAGGTTCTGGGGGTGCACTAAGAAGGGGTGAAGTGTTTGGGGATTACAGGTGCATTTTTGGGAGTGGTATTTCACTTTATTTAAATGAACACTTTAGACACATTAAACCATGCTAGCCCCCATTTTCTGGTCCCCCAAATATGACATGACTACTTATTTTCACCTAAAAATACTGCATTATGCTATTCTTCACCACTTGTGCAAAGACGCTAATTAGAGGCAATTGTGCCAACTTAAGTACCCCAAACAGTTTTACTAGGGCTAATCGGGCACTGCTACATTGATCCCCTATGTTTCTGCAGCTTATTGGGGGGTTCAGGCTGATGTCTCCGATTCTGACATCACTTTTCTCCTGTTCTGACTTTGCGTGTCTCCGTTTTCACGTCTTTTGAAATTTAATACGGCGATTAGCAGGGGCGCGCACGATAAGTTTCCGTGGCTAAAATACGTGATATAGGCGAAAAAGTGCGGCATGCGAAACTAATTGAATACCGCCCTGTGACTGTTACCTAATCAGAGCCCTGTGACTGTTACCTAATCAGAGCCCTGTGACTGTTACCTAATCAGAGCCCTGTGACTGTTACCTCATCAGAGCCCTGTGACTGTTACCTAATCAGAGCCCTGTGACTGTTACCTAATCAGAGCCCTGTGACTGTTACTAAAGGCCCCCATACATCAGCAATCTGAAAACCACAATTGAACAATTTGAAGATTTATTGCCCGATTTTAGGATTTCCCAATCGAGCAATCATGCGCCCATACACTACAGATCTTTATCAGTGATTTGCAGATCGATTGCAGCAAACACAGATCTGGCAATCTTGAAAGGCTCCATCATTTTACTAGTAATCTGCTGACTATGTCCATACACTAGCAATCTACAGCCCCAATCCATCTGTGACAACCAACATGTTGGACAATCAGATTAAACAATTCCAATCACTTTTTGGTTGCAATCTGCGATCTGTGAAGCCCATACATTGCAGATTTTTATACACAATCGATTGCAAATTGCACGATTGCTGCAATCCATCTCTGATGTATGGGGGCCTTTAGTCAGAGCCCTGTGACTGTTACCTAATCAGAGCCCTGTGACTGTTACCTAATCAGAGCCCTGTGACTGTTACCTAATCAGAGCCCTGTGACTGTTACCTAATCAGAGCCCTGTGACTGTTACCTAATCAGAGCCCTGTGAAGGTACACGTCTAGTGTCCTTTGGATACATTTTATATATATATGATAACTTAGGGATGGCCATCAACCATCGATGATTCAACATAGTTTATTGTCGATGTTGAATACTTTTACCATCTATGGAGGACAACCAGATGGTGTCCCGCCATTAATGGAAGCTCTATTGCCGATGGTTGTTTTTTTTCCCCTGTCATTTTCAGGGCTGCTGCACAAAGCTGCTAGGCTGGGAACAGGGCTGGACTCCGGGCGATGGTCCTGCTAGCCCGTGCCTGGAGCCAGGGTTGGGATGCCCCACCTCTTTCACAGGCTGAGCTCTGCCAATCACAGCTTAGCCCCGCCCCCAGCTCTCAGCCTGAAGCAGAGCCAGCCGCGGCTCATGCACAAAGGCCCTCATTCAGAGCTGCTCGCTATTTGCGGTCGTTCGTTCTAAAACAAGGGGTGGCTATTCAAATGAACCGTTCGCTAATTGCGGTCTGTTCACGCCTCTAAGTCTGAACGAGCGAGCAAAACTTGCGGTCGTAATTTTGAAAAATACGCCCCCTTGCCGCTCGCACCATACGTCATGTCCGCTATTTATTAGATTAATCGAGTACATCGAACAGCGTATGAACTGCTCGCTATTCTTGTGGCTGTTTTTTTCAACCGCTATTTTGCGAGCAGTTTTGAGTAAAAAAAAACCAAGTGACGTGGTCACTGACGCTGCTGTATTAATTATGCACACCCATAAAACGCCCGTTTTGACCTTTAAGCACGCCTGCGTTCTGATCTCCACTCCCCGTTTTCAAGCACCTTCCCCTGTTACCACCCACATACGCCTCTTTCTGTCACTCAAAATAGCAGGCATTCGCTATATAGCAAACAATTGATTTTCGGCCGCACTGACTGGTTCGCGCATGCGTATTAAAATCTGTACGCATGCGCAGATGTGCGAACATCGGTCAGAACAAACGAGCGGCCGCTTACGAGCGGCTCTGAATCAGGGCCAAAGACAACAATGGAAAAGCCATTGATGGCACCACACTGAATAGTTACCGGCCATCGATGGCTTGTGTCACCATCACCATCGATCGATGCCACATCGATGGGCATCTCTGTTATAACGCTTTTGTCATGTCATACTTATATGTCAGCTGTAATTACTAGGGCTGCTGACCCCGACCCCTCCGCATGACATCAAGACGTCATGCCCTCAGGGGGGCGTGGCCAGCACAGGGCGCAGAAAGGCCCTGCCAGTAATAAAGGTAGCCCAACATTGCTGCTTGTCCTGCACACTCTGGAGGGTGAGGGGAATAATCTCTGACTTGTTGGTGGCCGCAAAGTGCGGGTAAAATGGGCTGAACTCCGACACCTCGTGGTTATTGTGCAGAACTGAGTAGCTCCATAAGTATGAGGGGATATATTACGCCTCACTCTTCTATAGTTGAATGTAGGGAAATGTCCCTAGAAATTATTTTTTTTTAGGGGCAATTTCATCACATGGCGCATTTTTAATGTGGCTGAGATGTGAAAATATCGCCCATAATCGCAATGCGGCAATTTAACTGTGAGCAAGCTCTGGGCCTGATTCAGAGACAGACGCTAATGCGACCACAACTGCGTCTCCGTACGCAACGCAGTTGCAAAAGATGCTAATGTTAGCAATGATCACCCGAGCGTAAAGATGCCCAGTGCTGCCTTCTCACCTGCGTACAACTACGCATACCTACTTAAACATCGGTACCATCGAAATACATCGGCGGCCATTTTACCCTTGCGGAAGGTCTGACCTGCCGCAGGCCAGGGAGCATTTCTGCCACGCTGAGCTGCGTATGCAATTGTAGTGGCTAATTGATGCGCGCCCACGTAACGGCGTTCAAACGGCCAGGCACGCCTGCGTTTTGCGAACCACCCCGTCTCCACCCATAAAACGGTCACTTCCTGTCAGTCAATCTGCAATGGGCCTCCATGGTCTGCGTGAACGCACAGCGGACGTACTGCTGCCTTTACGCACCCACACTGCAACGCATACGCAATGGCAATTAATCCCTCGATCTGAGTGCAAATTGCAGTTGCGTTTATCTATGAATCAGGCCCTCTGTACCCGCGAAGGACTAGAAGCAAAGTGATAGCTACCGCTACCCGTTTCCGGGTTCAGACGCTGTGCACCGAATGCGATGGTTGCACATGCATCAGCCGGGGGCCGATGAGAAAGGATCCAGTAAAATTCACATCTTCAGTTGGCGTTAGCAGCCATGTTGGCGTTAGCAGCCGTGTCACCCTCAGTTGGCGTCAGCAGCCGGGGCGAAGCTACGGTTCTCATTCCGAACCTTAGTAAATCTGAGTTTAGCAGATAGTCTCCCTGGGGGCTGCTTTACGATCGTAGATAGGATACCTGTAACCCGGTGCAAGGCAACAATTTTGCACCCCCTCCCTTCCTGTACCTGAAGTTTGTCCTTGCTCGTCCATGCAGACGGCTGGCATAAACCCCCTGGCAATGAGCATAAACCCCCCTGGCCAGTAAGGACCTCTAGTATTTGTCTCCTCTTTGGCGGCGGCCATTTTTGGATGGCCGTTTTCTGAGTCTGCAGCCCCCAAGCCAGCTGAGGCAGCTTTTTTCACCCCCTGCAATCTGTAAGCTGGTGCATGTGCACCTCTAGCCCCCCCCTAGTTGCGGCCCTGCCTTAGTAATATAAAGCACAACATAAACTCCCCTCTCTGGGTTATTTTCATATTCACCTCAGCGATCCATAACATTTATGAAATAAGTTATTTTTTCCACAAGTGGCTGGTACATGGGGCCCTTATAAGATATTGCTATGGGGCCCACCAATGTCTAATGATGCCCCTGATCAAACTGTACTGTGGAACCCAGCAAGATGCTGGTATGCAGTGACCCTCCTACCTAGCGGTGCTTCACAACTGGGATGCCCCCCAACAGGGCAGATTTATCCCCGGAGTCTGTGGGGTGACTCTAGTTCACTGCGACATGTTTGTTTGTCAGGACTGGGGACGGGGGAATATACTGCACAGTGCGAGAGTTCTGTTTAGGAGAAGATTATCCGTCTTATTGTCATTACCAAGGTGGGGACAGTGGATCCTGGAAGCCTATTGTTCCAGTGCCAACATAAACATCTCCAGGCACGTATGATACCACAGCTAAGAAAGCGCTTTCACTGTTGTTTCTGACATTAAAGCCAAACAATAATCCGCGGCCTGAGACCGGGCCTGCGAACGCAGTGCATGCTGGGAGCAAAGTCTATGTAATCACACCGTGTCTTTGGTCAATAAAACATTGTGGAGGCCACAACAACATCTCCTGTCTGCGCCGTTAGGGAGAAGTAAGACAGAACTGTTTCCTAGGAGATCAGACATGAAGGGAAATTGTACAAGTGACGAGTAGCTTTATTTTTTGTCTTCAAATGTCCAAAAACACAGGACTCACTGGTTTAGGACATGGCAGGGCAGATGTTGGCTGGCCGGGTCAATTTATTTTTCCTTGTAATATTGGAAAGTTTTGGTTTAAAAAAAAAAAAAATACTATAAAATTACTATAATACAGAACTGGATGAAAATCGGACGCATGTGGTCGCGAACTGTGGGCCTCATTCAGAGATGTGCGCTAATGCAATCGCAGCCGCAATTTCGCCCGGAACGCAGCTGACAAAATATGCTGATGTTTGCGAAGCTTACCCGAGCAAAGGGACGCCCAGTGCGGCCTTTTCATATCCATCCGACGGCGAGCAACAGCGCAAACATCGGTAACCTCAACGCAGATCGGGCTGTCACGTGGCTTGTAAGTCAGGTTACACCTACTTACACGCAGAGGTCTCATGCTGCGCAGGAGATCGCAATGGCTAATAATTTATGCACGCCCATGAAACAGCGTTTAAACGGTCTGCCCCAAACACTGACTACCTGTCATCACTTTGCAAGTGGTTCCTATGTACGAGAGTAATCGCACTGTAGTCGTTGCATGTGCTCAGAGCGGCATTAGCACGTGCGCATTTGCAAACAATCCCTTGATCTGCAAAAATATCGGCTTAGCAGAAATCTCTGATTCAGGCCCTGTATGCATGGAAAAATGTGTATAATATTCACCCGAATACAGGGCCTGATTCAGACCCGCTCGTGAGCGCTCGCAAGCGGGTCGATGGTGCCCAAATGCGCACGATGGATGGAGCTCCGTCGTGCGCATGTGCGAGACCCACATAGCGACAGCCAAGCTGTCACTATGGGTTTCGCACCAAAGGGGGCGTGCTGTCAATGGTGAGTGACAGCATGCCCCCTTTGGTGGGCGTGCCAGGGGCGTTGCTGCCCAGATGGAGGCGTTCCCATGGGAACGCCTACCGTCTGGGTCCGGCCCCACTGACATCACTAGTGATGTCAGTGGGAGTGCTTTTGGCTCTGATAGAGCCAAAAGCACTCCTGGGCTTGCGGCAGCGAGACCCTACCGCAGGGTCTCGTCGCAAGCCCGATGGTCGCGATGGTCTTGACCATCGCTACCATCTTTTTGGCCGCTCGCATAAGCTGTGGGTGGTCACCCACAGCTATGCGAGCGGCAAGGAGGCGGCTCCATTTTTAGGTAGGAGAGCCCTGATTCAGAGCGAGCGCTGGGGTCAGAGCGTCCGGCTCTGAATCAGGCCCACAGAGTTGTATGCAGTGCCGGAGCAGGGCTCTCTGTCGCCCCCTAACATGTGATGTTACGTAGGGGGTGGGATCAACAGCAGGAGATGTGAGGAGAGCTGTCCGAACGCTCAGGGAGGCTCTACAGACTACAGCCGTAGGGTACAGCAGGACACTCTGCTAGTCAGATACAGGGACCGGGGCAGCGACGATGCCGCTCACAGGCCCCTGCACCCTGGGTGACGGCACCACTCACACACTCCTCCCGACTGCCCTGGTTGTACGCTTCTTGTGACGTGCATGTATTCACTCGCAGGTCGGCAGATCCGTAGACACACCTTCCCTGAACACCTGAGTGGAGATGCGATTGATGCATAAGATGCCACTGAACTTATAGTACATTCAGTTTAGCGCATGCACAGCGCCACCTACAGACGTTTCTTCAGCACTGCATCGTATAAAAATGTCCCTGTAAACTATAATATTGTGACACCGGATATTGCGGCAATAAGAAATTCTCACCAACCTGATAGCTATATACTTTATATACATGTTTTTAAGGGGTCTATTTATCATCATTTAATTTCTACAAAAGCAGCGTAAAATTAAAAATAAGTTTTCGTGCCATTAATCAAAAAGGTAACGCAGCTACAGATGCGCCTAGTTATATTGTGGCTGATCATGCCACAAACGTGCGCGCACATTGCGCCATGTGATTCCCCGTGCCTGCATACGCTATGGTGTGCACTTTGATTGCACAATGCATTCCTATGGAGGCATGCTCGCGTATGCAGTGCCCGTATCCGCTCGTGGAAGCACGTCCTGCGCTATGTGTGGCGTGATTTGCCGTGCCAGTGACAAGAGTATACTGTAGCTAGGCATATCTGTATCTCCTGCTTACAGATGTGTCCAAATCAGTGGTGTAACTACCGTGGGTGCAGGGGGTGTGGCTGCTATGGGGACCGGGCTGCTTCCAGGGCCTGCGCACTCCCCCTGCACCCAGTAGTCATTCACGGATTGGTCACCACTCACCTGTGAGTCCAAGGCACCCAGTCAGCCGGCCAGGGAATGAATAAGAGTAGCACTGGCACATGGGATTTGTAGTTTATCTTCTATAGCTCAGACTCTGAGCAGTTAAAAATTAAATACAAATCCCATGAGGCTATGAGTAAGGGTCGGGCTAGGCAGCATCAGACCGCGGCTGCCACACCATCATGCCGAACAGCAGTGGCGTAACTAGGGTCTGAGGAGCCCAGGGCAAGTTTCAGAGTGGCGCCCCCCCCCCCCCCCACACACACACACACACACACTACAAAAATATCTTGCGCGCCAAATTTATGGGTGTGGTCACCTACCAGAAGGGGCGTGGGTACTGAATATGGGGCGTGCCAACATGAAACGACACCCATATTTTGGAACATTCCTTTACATTCCATATGCACCTTACCTCTGCGGTGGTTTCTCACAACGTGGAACCTCTGAAGAAATGTTTCCTCCCTGGGACGATGGCGTCTTCAGTCGGTATTCACTATTCATGTAGGTCACATCGACCGGAAGATGCCTGTTCGTATGGGAATAATAACAAAGTCATCATCATACAACAGCGGTTCAACCAGCCTCTTGCCTCCTGTGTAACTTCCTTTCCCCTGCGTCTCTCAGCCACGCCATCATCCCACTGCATCATCCGTCAGCCACACCATAGCCCCCCCCGTGTCGTCTCACAGCACACCATCACCGCCACCCTGCGTCAACTCTGAACATACCGTCACTTCCCCCCCCTGCGTCATCTCTCAGTCACACCATCATCTTCCCCCCGCGTTCTCTCTCAGCACAGACACACTGACACAGATAGACACACACTGACACATATATATATATATATATATACACACACACTGAAACAGATACACACACTTATATATATACAGTCAGGTGCATAAATATTGGGACATTGACAGAATTTTCATATTTTGGCCTCTATTCACCACCACAATGGCTTTGAAATGAAACAAACAAGATGTGCTTTACCTGCAGACTTTCAGATATAATTTGAGGGTAATTACATCCAAACGGTGTAGGAATTACAACAGTTTCTATATGTGCCTCCCACTTTTTAAGGGGCCAAAAGTAATGGGACTATCAACTCAAAAGCTATTTCATGGACAGGTGTGGGCTATTCCCTCGTTATTTCATTATCAATTAAGCAGGTAAAAGGTCTGGAGTTGATTCTAGGTGTGACATTTGCATTTGGAATCAGTTGAGCTGTCGACTCTCAATATGAGATCCAAAGAGCTGTCACTATCAGTGAAGCAAGCCATCTGTCATGCTGGGAGATGGTTTTCTGGAAGCTGAGGCCTGAGGCTGCGGGAGGAAACGGAGGCGAGGGGCCTGAATGTACGACCTCCGCATCCACGGGTCTTGGTCGTTGGCGAGACCTAGTCAAAGGTGCGGAATCTAACCCACGAGATGGTGTTCGCCAGTGACCCCACCAATCGGGATATGGGCTTGAGCTGCACCTCGTAAGCAGGTCGCGGTCCTTTGACTAGGTGACCAAAGCCCGCAGGAAAAAGGAGAGACGAACACTCGTGGCCCAAAGCTGACCGGCCAGACTGTCAGGGAAGGAAGGATAGTCAGAGAAGGAAGTGTCATGGCGGCACCCATGACAGGAACTCCGATCCCCGAGACACCAGCATCAGGGAGAATGCTCAGCACCTCCCACGTCGCCGCACCAGCCGCCCGACTGCCCGGGAAGTCAGAGGAAACCGGCGGGACGGTAAGGGACGGCCGATCCCCGGCTGAACTCTGACAGTACCCCCCCCTTTCAGGGTGGACAACGGACACCCACCAGGTTTACCAGGAAATCTAATATGGAAGGCTCAAACCATTTGAGGCGCGTGAACGTCTGTGGCTCTGATCCATGCCCTTTCTTCCGGATCGCACCCTTTCCAGTCAATGAGATATTGGAGGTTGTTAGATTTGGTAAATTGAGAGTCCAAAATCCTCCCTACCTCGAACTCTGTACCTTGAGAAGTTTGCACTTGAGGTAACTTGGGAGCAGAAGTTTGAAAACGATTCAGCACTAGAGGATGCAGCAAAGAAATATGAAAGGTATTGGATATTCTTAGTTGAGGAGGGAGTTCCAACTTATACGCGACTGGGTTGATGACCTTGCGAACACGGTAAGGACCAATGAGGCGTGGGGCTAGCTTCATACTGGGTACTTTCAATCGGATGTTCCTGGATCGGTACTTTCAATCGGATGTACCCAGACTTTATCTCCAACTCTCAGCAGTGGAACAGCGACACGTCGTCTATCCACTCAATTTTTTGTAGTTCTTGGACGACTGCTTCAGAGAGGAATGAACCCTCTTCCAAACGGTTGCGAAAGACTCCACCAATTCAGAAACTGCAGGAACCTCTACTGTAGGCAAATTTTGAAAATCTGGGACTCAAGGATGTCTCCCAAACACCGTAAAAAAAGGAGTGGCTTTGGAGGAAGTGTGATATTTGAAGTTGTGTGAAAATTCTGCCCAAGGTAATAGATCCAGCCAGTTATCTTGTGAGTAGGAAATGAAGAGTCTTATGAAAGTCTCCAGCTCTTGGTTAACTCTTTCGGTTTGCCCATTAGTTTGAGGATGGTAGGCTGAAGAAAATTTTAACTTGGTTCCACAAGTGCTACATAAGGCTCTCCAAAATTTAGCTACGAATTGAACTCCGCGGTCAGAAATTATCTCTTTAGGAAGTCCATGCAACCTGCATATTTCCTTAACAAAGACTCTTGCCAACTGAGGAGCAGAAGGGAGACCCATCAATGGAATAAAGTGTGCCATCATAGCGATCCACCACTACCCATATGGTATTGTATCCTTGGGAGCATGGTAGTTCAGAGATGAAATCCATGGATATATGGGTCCAAGGAGTATTAGGAATGGACAGGGGTCGCAGGAGACCTGCTGCCTTCTTGCAGGGAGTCTTATGCTGAGCGCATTTTACACATGAAAGAATAAATTCTCGAATATCCCCTTTCATTGTGGGCCACCAATAGGAATGCTGAAGGAACTTGTAAGTCTTGAGGATACCAGAATGGCCAGCAAACAGAGAGCTATGAGCCCAAGTTAGTAATTTTTTCCCCGTAGTTCTGGGGTCACAAATATTTTCCCTGGGGGAGAAGTCAACATTTGAGTAGAGGCGAAGACTACAGGATCTAAAATTGGTCAGGAACGTTGATTATCCTCTTCCTGAGTGCTTGACAAGAAAGACCGTGAGAGGGCGTCAGCTTTTCTGTTTAGACTGCCAGGACGAAATTGAAGTTTTAAATTAAATCTTGAAAAGAACAAGGACCAACGGGCCTGTCTAGCATTTAGACGGTGAGCCGTTTGGAGGTAGATTAAGTTTTTATGATCTGTGATTACGGTAACTGGAAAGTTGGCTCCTTCCAACAAAAGCCGCCATTCCATTAAAGCTAAACGCATTGCTAGTAGTTCCTGGTCACCAATAACGTAGTTCTTTTTGGCAATGGAAAATTTATGAGAAAAATACCCACAGGGATGGTACTTTCCATCACTTGAGATTTGAGACAGTACTGCCCCTACCCCTACTGAAGAAGCGTCTACCTCAACTGTGAACGGTTTGTCTAATTGGGGTTGGCACAGGATAGGTGCAGTGGAGAAGGCTTCTTTTAATTTTTGGAAGGCTTGGATGGCAGTATCTGGCCAGCGAATGGGATTGGCACCCTTCTTTGTGAGATTTGTGGTAGGAGACACCAGTGTGGAGAAATTTGGTATAAACCGCCGGTAATAATTTGAAAAACCCAAGAAGCGTTGAGTAGCCTTCAAGGATTTTGGTAACAGCCAGTCAGAAATGGCTTTTAACTTCTCCGGATCCATCCAAAGGGTCTTTCCAGAAATTATGTGCCCTAGGAAGGGTACCGAGGTTTGTTCGAAAAGGCACTTGGATATTTTTCCATAAAGATGATGCTTCCAGAGGCGTGACAAGACTTCGCGGACATGCTGGCGATGATCTTGCAAATTTTTGGAAAAAACTAGAATATCGTCCAAATAGACTATAACAAAACTGTAGAGGACATCCCGGAAGATCTCGTTCACATAACCCTGAAATATCGCTGGGGCGTTGCAGAGTCCGAAGGGCATTACGAGATATTCGAAGTGGCCGTCTCTGGTGTTAAAAGTGGTCTTCCACTCATCTCCAGCTTTAATATGTATTAAATTATACGCACCACGCAGATCAAGTTTGGTGAACAAAGAGGCCCCGCGAACTTTATCAAAAAGCTCCGGAATCAGAGGCAGAGGATGTCGATTCTTTACAGTAATCTGGTTGAGACCCCGGTAGTCAATACAAGGCCGAAGCCCGCCTTCCTTCTTGCTAACAAAACAAACCCCCGCCCCTGCTGGAGAAGTGGAGGGCCGGATAAACCCCTTAGCTAGATTCTCCTTTATATATGCCGCCATAGCGGCTGTTTCAGGAACTGATAATGGGTAGGTTCGACCCCGAGGAGGGTTCTTCCCTGGCAGGAGCTCAATACCACAGTCCCAGGAACGATGAGGTGGAAGTTTATCCGCAGCCTGTTCAGAAAATACATCGGCAAAATCTTGATAAGCTGCTGGTAGACCGGGAACAGAGGAACACTTGGGTTTGTCAGACGGGGGAAGCTTATATTTCCACTGGAGGACACCGCGTTAGTGCGGACACGGAGTACTTGGATGAGACATCCATGGAAGCAACTTGGACCCCACGATAAAATTTGCATACTGGACCACTCAAACGTAGGAGTGTGCTTTTGTAGCCAGGGGAGGCCTAAAACTAGTTCATAGGCTGAGTCGGGAAGAACAAAAAATTCAATAGTCTCCTGGTGCAGACATCCAATCTGGAGGAACACTGGCAGGGTTTTTGAGGAAATGGATCTCCCTAGCAAGGTCTTGCCATCTACACCAGAGAGCAGTAATCTGTTTGGCAATGAAACCACCGGAATGCCTAGGGTCTGAACCAGTGACTTAGAAATAAAACTGCCAGCAGCCCCAGAATCCACAAGGGCTTTAACCATCCTTGTCCTGGACTGGAAAGAGAGCGACACAGGCAATAAACTGTCATTTATTTGGGAGGAGTCAGAAATAACCCCTAATTGCATGCTCCCAACATCAATTAGGGTTTCGCGTTTCCCGTCAATACAGGACAATTCCTTAATGTGTGCTCCGGAGAAGCACAATACAAGCACAATTTATTTGGAAAACGCCAGTTCCATTTGGCGGTACTTAACCGGGATCTGTTAATTTGCATCGGCTCCTCACTGCTAGAGAAGGAAGGAGAGGAATGACCTCCCAAGGATGGGCGATCCCAAGGACGATCCCCATGCCCCCTATTACCCCACCGCTCTCTATGGCGAAGGTAAATTTTTATACAGAGGGATATAACATCCGAGAAGGTGGGAGGTAAATCCCTAGATGCCAATTCATCCTTCATCCTCTCAGATAAGCCATGTAGGAAGGCTGCCTTAAGTGCTTCCTCGTTCCATTTCAGTTCGGACACCAGGGTTTGAAATTGTACTACATATTGCCTGACGGACACGAAGCAAATCTGAAGAAGCAGAGACAGATCTCCCGGGTTCATCGAAGATCCTTTTGAAAGCTGCCACGAACTCTTCATATCTAGATACGAGCGGATCTGCTCGTTCCCACAAGGGGGAGACCCAATCCAGAGCTGCCCCGGTTAGTAATGAAATTACATAGGCCACCTTAGACCGGGAGGTAGGGAAATTCTGGGGTAGGCATTCGAACTGGATCTCACATTTGTTTATGAAACCACGACATCGTTGAGGAGTACCATCGAATCTCTCGGGAGTAGCCAAGTGCAAATGGGATTTTTGAGGAACGACCCCCGAAGGTAATACAGGAGAAACCGTAGGAGCGACAGAAGGTGGAGCATGACACATAGCTGCCAGAGTGTTCTGAATATTCAGGAGCTGACCAGATAATTCCTATAGGTACTGGGCCACAAGCTGCTGTGCCGCCTCTTGGTTATCCATGCGAGCCGTTAGCTCCTGGAGTTTCCCAGTACCTGGGGAGCCTGTAGCTTCCATTTGGCCTGAACAAACAGTCACGCTGGGAGGCGGTTTTCCAGAAGCTGAGGCCTGAGGCTGTGGGAGGAAACGGAGGCGAGGGGCCTGAATGTACGACCTCCGCATCCACGGGTCTTGGTCGTTGGCGAGACCTAGTCAAAGGTGCGGAATCTAACCCACAAGATGGTGTTCGCCAGTGACCCCACCAATCGGATATGGGCTTGAGCTGCACCTCGTAAGCAGGTCGCGGTCCTTTGACTAGGTGACCAAAGCCCACGGGAAAAAGGAGAGACGAACACTCGTGGGACTCAAAGGGTCTGTGCCAGTAAGGGGCACGTAGGGACACTGTACTTGAGGTACAAGGAAGTGTGCACTGCGGACACACTCTACCGGGTTGCCGGTTAGAAAGAGTGCACCACGGTGCAATACTGTAATATGTAGGTAGGGACCACAGAGTCCAGTAACGAGGTGGGTAGTGGTACTGGAGCCAGCCACAGATTATGACACTGGAGAGGTGGGTACGTATAACTACCCTCAGGCTGTGATGGTAAAGCACTGGTGAAATGGATAGTATACTGCACACAGGCGGCGATGGTAACGCACTGGTGGTATGGAGGTATACTGCACACAGGCGAGGTGGTAACACACTGATGAGATGAATGAAATAGCTGCACACAGGCTGAGATGGTAAAGCACTGATGAGATGAATGAAATAGCTGCACACAGGCTGAGATGGTAAAGCACTGATGAGATGGATGATATAGCTGCACACAGGCTGAGATGGTAAAGCACTGGTGAGATGGATGATATAGCTGCACACAGGAATAGATCACTGGAAGCAAGGGAACCTGGAACGAGAGACCACTAGTAACACTAGCAGCGACAATGGTTGTTCAGGCAACTACCTGATACACAGGAGCTGGATATATACCCCTGGAAGCCCACTGATTGGTCCACAGTGTCAGCTGACCGGCCAGACTGTCAGGGAAGGAAGGATAGTCAGAGAAGGAAGTGTCATGGCGGCGCCCATGACAGGAACTCCGATCCCAGCGCACCAGGCCGCCCGAGACACCAGCATCAGGGAGAATGCTCAGCACCTCCCACGTCGCCGCACCATGGAAAACAACTGTGGTGGATGACAGAAGAATTATTTCCCTGGTGAAGAAAAACCCCTTCACAACAGTTGGCCAAATCAAGAACACTCTCCAGGAGGTAGGTGTACATGTGTCAAAGTCAACAATCAAGAGAAGACTTCACAAGAGTGAATATAGAGGGTTCACCACAAGATGTAAACCATTGGTGAGCCTCAAAAACAGGAAGACCAGATTAGAGTTTGCCAAACAACATCTAAAAAAGCCATTACAGTTCTGGAACAACATCCTATGGACAGATGAGACAAAGATCAACTTGTACCAGAGTGATGGGAAGAGAAGAGTATGGAGAAGGAATGGAACTGCTCATAATCCAAAACATAACACCTCATCAGTGAAGCATGGTGGTGGTAGTAGTGTCATGGCGTGGGCATGTATGGCTGCCAATGGAACTGGTTCCCTTGTATTTATTGATGATGTGACTGCTGACAAAACCAGCAGAATGAATTCTGAAGTGTTTCGGGTAATATTATATGCTCATATTCAGTTAAATGCTTCAGAACTCATTGGACGGCGCTTCACAGTGCAGATGGACAATGACCCGAAGCATACTGCAAAAGCAACCAAAGAGTTTTTTAAGGCTAAAAAGTGGAATGTTATGCAATGGCCAAGTCAATCCCTTGACCTGAATCCGATTGAGCATGCATTTCACTTGATGAAGACAAAACTGAATGGAAAATGCCGCAAGAACAAGCAGGAACTGAAGACATTTGCAGTAGAGGCCTGGCAGAGCATCACCAGGAATGAAACCCAGCGTCTGGTGATGTCTATGCGCTCCAGACTTCAGGCTGTAATTGCCTGCAAAGGATTTGCAACAAAGTATTAAAAAGTGAAAGTTAGATTTAGGATTGTTTAGTTTGTCCCATTATTTTTGGCCCCTTAAAAAGTGGGAGGCACATATAGAAACCGTTGTAATTCCTACACCGTTCACCTGATTTGGATGTAATTACCCTCAAATTAAATCTGAAAGTCTGCAGGTAAAGCACATCTTGTTTGTTTCATTTCAAAGCCATTGTGGTGGTGAATAGAGGCCAAATTATGAAAATTCTGTCAATGTCCCAATGTTTATGCACCTGACTGTGTGTATATATATATATATATATATATATATATATACATATACATATATATATATATATATGTATACACACACACACACACTGAAATATACACACTGACATATATTCACAATGACACATATACACACACACACACTGACATATACACATACATACACACTGACATATACACATACAGTACATATTGACACATAAACACACACTCAGGGCCGTAGTGAGGGTGGTGCGGCTGGTGCCTCCGCACAGGGCGGAATCCTCTAGCGGCACCGTCCACGAACTGCCCGACTCCGGAGAGGTCTGCAGAAAGTGACCTGCAGTGCTGCGCGGCGAACACCAACGATGCCGGTGAAGATCCCCGCCCTCCACCCACCTCCGAGAGGAAAAGGTAAGCGTTCAGGGGGAGGAGGGGGGTGGGGGTGAGCGAGGGGCGGAAGTGCAGCACAGGGTGCACTGCCGTCCTGCTATGGCGCTGCACACACTGACATATACACACTGACATATATTCACACTGACACATATACACACACACTGACATATACACATACAGTACATACTGACACATATACACACACTGACACATATATACACACACACTGACATATACACAAACATACACACTGACATATACACATACATACACACTGACATATTCACTACAGTACATACTGACACATATACACACACTGACCTATACACATACACACAATGACACAGACACACACAGACAGACACACGCTAACACAGATACGCACACACACGCTGACACAGACGCATACAGACACACACAGACACATACACACACTGACACAGATACACACACGCTGACACAGATACACACTGACACAGATACACACACGCTGACACAGACGCATACAGACACACACAGACACATACACACACTGACACAGATACACACTGACACAGATACACACACACTGACACAGATACACACTGACACAGATACACACACACTGACACAGATACATACATGCTGACACAGATACACACATGCTGACACATATACACACACACTGACACAGATACACACACACGGTGACACAATTACACTCACGCTGATACAGATACACACACACTGACACAGATACATACATGCTGACACAGATACACACAGACAGACACAGACACACACAGATACGCACACACATGCTGACACAGATGCATACAGACACACACAGACACATACACACACTGACACAGATACACACTGACACAGATACACACACACGGTGACACAATTACACCCACACTGACACAGATACATACATGCTGACACAGATACACACAGACAGACACAGACACACAGACAGACACAGACACACACAGATACGCACACACATGCTGACACAGACGCATACAGACACACACAGACACATACACACACTGACACAGATACACACTGACACAGATACATACATGCTGACACAGATACACACTCTGACACATATATACACATATGCTTACAGATACATACATGCTGACACAGATACACACACTGACACAGATACACACGTGCTGACAGTAACAGACACACACATGCTGACACAGATACACACACTGACACATATATACACACATGCTTACAGATACATACATGCTGACACAGATACACACACACACTGACACAGATACATACATGCTGACAGTAACAGATACACACATGCTGACACAGATACACACATGCTGACAGATACACACACTGACACATATACACACACATGCTTACAGATACACACATGCTGACACATATACACACATGCACATGCTGAAACAGATACACACATGCTGACACATATACACACATGCACATGCTGAAACAGATACACACATGCTGACACATATACACACATGCACATGCTGAAACAGATACACACGCTGACACATATATACACACATGCTGACACATATATACACACATGCTGACATGCTGCCCCCCCCCAATACTTACCAGTGGTGAAGCTGCAGAGCGCTGGGGATGGAGAACTGTCACTATCCGTGTCACCCGGCGCCGGCAGCAGCTCTCAGCCTCTCAGGGTCAGCATGCTGCAGAATACCAGGAGGACTGCCTTGGAGGGGCTGCGCGTCTCTGCTGCAGCTCCCCCTACAGTCAGCACCAGCAGCTTGCTGCTGTAGTCATTCACTACACTGTAATGTGTACAATAGTAGATTTCGTCGGGGGAAGCGGGGGAAGGGGGGGTAGCGGCGAGCGGGCGGTGCGGGTAACAATGCCCTGGCTGGCGCACCCCTCTGCTGAGCCTGCCACGTCACCCAGGGCACAAGCCCCGCTCAACCCCCCCCCTAGTTACGCCACTGCTAAACAGCGTCTGTCATATGCTGTGCTCCGTGAAGGCAGTCGGGCGGGGGTGATCGTGGTGACTGAGCTGTCCGGCTGCCGCTGATTATCGGGGCTGGCTGCTTCTGCTGATTGGAAGGTATCCTGGTCCCTGGAACCTGAGCCTCCGTGCAGTGCCTCTGACTAAAGGTATGCCCCGCTCCCTCTATGAGTGCACCGCGACACACACACCCACACACACACAAACACACACACACACTCTTTGTGAGAAAACAGTGCACTCATCAGGGACAATAGTAAATATTGTATTTTTCAAAATTCACAGCATAGTAGTTTGGGGGAGAGGGGGGGCTCTTTCAAGAATTTGCTATGGGGCCCACAACTTTCTAGTTACGCCCCTGGTCCAAATAGACCTTTCCTAAAACCTACAGTAGACGTATGGCCAAATTTGCCAAGCATTTGAATCTGTGAATTACAGTAGCCACTCTTTGTGATTTTTCTTAAAATTTTCTATTTTATGCAAATAATTTTACAGGAAAATCTTTTTTTAGATCCATCCAATTCTTACTCGTCATGGAGCAACTAAGCCATGCTGGCATCTCGTTCCAAATAAGCAAAAACGGAAAGGTGTAATAGGACATATCTGTACCCAAAGGTGTCACAGGGTTGGTGTCACCCGGTGCTGTAACTAATGGTGACACCCCCACCTCCACCAAAAAAAAATCAGGACCAAGGTGCACAGCTCCACGCTCTCTCTACTTACCAGTCCAACAGTCCAACACACACATTGCAGTGCTCATCCAAGAATGCCGGGCATACCCGGGGAGGCGTGATGATGCCAGTCTACCCCCACTTCTGTGTCCCCAGCCAGCCAACCCCCCCTTCAAAGTCCCCAGCCAGCCTTCCACCACTTCTGTGTCCCCAGACTGCCTGTCACCTTCATCTCCCAAATTGGCCCGCTGTCCCCATACACTAGTATCAAAGATATCTCCCGCTTACCTTCATCTCCCGGAATGGCCACTGTCCCAATACACTAGTATCACAGATATCTCCTGCTTACCTTTCTCTCCCGGAATGGCCCGCTGTCCCCATACACTGGTATCACAGATATCTCCTGCTTACCTTCCTCTCCCGGAATGGCCCGCTGTCCTCATACACTAGTATCACAGATATCTCCTACTTACCTTTCTCTCCCGGAATGGCCCGCTGTGCCCATAAACTAGTATCACAGATATCTCCTGCTTATCTTTCTCTCCCGGAATGGCCCGCTGTCCCCAAACACTGGTATCACAGATATCTCCTACTTACCTTTCTCTCCCGGAATGGCCCGCTGTGGTCATACACTAGTATCACAGATATCTCCTGCTTACCTTTCTCTCCCGGAATGGCCCGCTGTCCCCATACACTAGTATCACAGATATCTCCTACTTAACTTTCTCTCCCGGAATGGCCCGCTGTCCCCATACACTAGATCACAGATATCTCCTGCTTACCTTTCTCTCCCGGAATGTCCCGCTGTCCCCATACACTAGTATCACAGATATCTCCTGCTTACCTTCCTCTCCCGGAATGGCCCGCTGTCTTCATACACTAGTATCACAGATATCTCCTGCTTACCTTCCTCTCCTGGAATGTCCCGCTGTCCCCATACACTAGTATCACAGATATCACCTGCTTACCTTTCTCTCCCAGAATAGCCGCTGTCCTCATACACTAGTATCACAGATATGTCCTGCTTACCTTTCTCTCCCGGAATGGCCCGTTGTCCCCATATACTAGTATCACAGATATCTCCTGCTTACCTATCTCTCCCGGAATGGCCCGCTATCCCCATACACTACTATCACAGATATCTCCTGCTTACCTTTCTCTCCCGGAATGGCCGCTGTCCTCATACACTAGTATCACATATATCTCCTGCTTACCTTTCTCTCCCGGAATAGCCGCTGTCCTCATACACTAGTATCACAGATATCTCCTACTTACCTTCCTCTCCCGGAATAGCCGCTGTCCTCATACACTAGTATCACAGATATCTCCTGCTTACCTTTCTCTCCCGGAATGGCCGCTGTCCCCATACACTAGTATCACAGATATCTCCTACTTACCTTCCTCTCCCGGAATGGCCGCTGTCCCCATATACTAGTATCACAGATATCTCCTGCTTACCTTTCTCTCCAGGAATGTCCCGCTGTCTCCATACACTAGTATCACAGATATCTCCTGCTTACCTTCCTCTCCCGGAATGGCCCGCTGTCCCAATACACTAGTATCACAGATATCTCCTGCTTACCTTCCTCTCCCGGAATTCCCCGCTGTCCCAATACACTAGTATCACAGATATCTCCTGCTTACCTTCCTCTCCCGGAATGGCCCGCTGTCCCCATACACTAGTATCACAGATATCTCCTACTTACCTTCCTCTCCCGGAATAGCCCGCTGTCCCCATACACTAGTATAACAGATATCTCCTGCTTACCTTCCTCTCCCGGAATGTCCCGCTGTCCCCATACACTAGTATAACAGATATCTCCTGCTTACCTTCCTCTCCCGGAATGTCCCGCTGTCCCCATACAATAGTATCACAGATATCTTCTGCTTACCTTCCTCTCCCGGAATAGCCCGCTGTCCCCATACACTAGTATCACAGATATCTCCTGCTTACCTTCCTCTCCCGGAATAGCCCGCTATCCCCATACACTAGTATCACAGATATCTCCTGCTTACCTTCCTCTCCCGGAATGTCCCGCTGTCCCCATACACTAGTATCACAGATATCTCCTGCTTACCTTCCTCTCCCGGAATGGCCCGCTGTCCCCATACACTAGTATCACAGATATCTCCTGCTTACCTTCCTGTCCCGGAATGGCCGCTGTCCCCATACACTAGTATCACAGATATCTCCTACTTACCTTTCTCTCCCGGAAAGGCCCGCTATCCCCATACACTAGTATCACAGATATCTCCAGCTTACCTTTCTCTCCCAGAATGTCCCGCTGTCCCCATACACTAGTATCACAGATATCTCCTGCTTACCTTTCTCTCCCAGAATGTCCCGCTGTCCCCATACACTAGTATCACAGATATCTCCTGCTTACCTTCCTCTCCCGGAATGGCCCGCTGTCTTCATACACTAGTATCACAGATATCTCCTGCTTACCTTCCTCTCCCGGAATGTCCCGCTGTCCCCATACACTAGTATCACAGATATCTCCTGCTTACCTTCCTCTCCCAGAATGGCCCGCTATCCCCATACACTAGTATCACAGATATCTCCTGCTTACTTTCCTCTCCCGGAATGGCCGCTGTCCTCATACGCTAGTATCACAGATATCTCCTGCTTAACTTTCTCTCCCGGAATGGCCGCTGTCCCCATACACTAGTATCACAGATATCTCCTGCTTAGCTTCCTCTCCCGGAATAGCCCGCTGTCCCCATACACTAGTATAACAGAAATCTCCTGCTTACCTTCCTCTCACGGAATGGCCCTATGTCCCCATACACTAGTATCACAGATATCTCCTGCTTACCTTCATCTCCCGGAATAGCCCGCTGTCCCCATACACTAGTATCACAGATATCTCCTGCTTACCTTCCTCTCCCGGAATGTTCCGCTGTCCCCATACACTAGTATCACAGATATCTCCTGCTTACCTTCCTCTCCCGGAATAGCCCGCTGTCCCCATACACAAGTATCACAGATATCTCCTGCTTACCTTCCTCTCCCGGAATAGCCGCTGTCCCCATACACTAGTATCACATATATCTCCTACCTACCTTTCTCTCCCGGAATGACCCGCTATCCCCATACACTAGTATCACAGATATCTCCTGCTTACCTTTCTCTCCAGGAATGTTCCGCTGTCCCCATACACTAGTATCACAGATATCTCCTGCTTACCTTTCTCTCCCGGAATGTCCCGCTGTCCCCATACACTAGTATCACAGATATCTCCTGCTTACCTTCCTCTCCTGGAATGGCCCGCTGTCTTCATACACTAGTATCACAGATATCTCCTGCTTACCTTCCTCTCCTGGAATGTCCCGCTGTCCCCATACACTAGTATCACAGATATCACCTGCTTACCTTTCTCTCCCAGAATAGCCGCTGTCCTCATACACTAGTATCACAGATATGTCCTGCTTACCTTTCTCTCCCGGAATGGCCCGTTGTCCCCATATACTAGTATCACAGATATCTCCTGCTTACCTTTCTCTCCCGGAATGGCCCGCTATCCCCATACACTACTATCACAGATATCTCCTGCTTACCTTTCTCTCCCGGAATGGCCGCTGTCCTCATACACTAGTATCACATATATCTCCTGCTTACCTTTCTCTCCCGGAATAGCCGCTGTCCTCATACACTAGTATCACAGATATCTCCTACTTACCTTCCTCTCCCGGAATAGCCGCTGTCCTCATACACTAGTATCACAGATATCTCCTGCTTACCTTTCTCTCCCGGAATGGCCGCTGTCCCCATACACTAGTATCACAGATATCTCCTACTTACCTTCCTCTCCCGGAATGGCCGCTGTCCCCATATACTAGTATCACAGATATCTCCTGCTTACCTTTCTCTCCAGGAATGTCCCGCTGTCCCCATACACTAGTATCACAGATATCTCCTGCTTACCTTCCTCTCCCGGAATGGCCCGCTGTCCCAATACACTAGTATCACAGATATCTCCTGCTTACCTTCCTCTCCCGGAATTCCCCGCTGTCCCAATACACTAGTATCACAGATATCTCCTGCTTACCTTCCTCTCCCGGAATGGCCCGCTGTCCCCATACACTAGTATCACAGATATCTCCTACTTACCTTCCTCTCCCGGAATAGCCCGCTGTCCCCATACACTAGTATAACAGATATCTCCTGCTTACCTTCCTCTCCCGGAATGTCCCGCTGTCCCCATACACTAGTATCACAGATATCTCCTGCTTACCTTCCTCTCCCGGAATAGCCCGCTGTCCCCATACACTAGTATCACAGATATCTCCTGCTTACCTTCCTCTCCCGGAATGGCCCTATGTCCCCATACACTAGTATCACAGATATCTCCTGCTTACCTTCCTCTCCCGGAATAGCCCGCTATCCCCATACACTAGTATCACAGATATCTCCTGCTTACCTTCCTCTCCCGGAATGTCCCGCTGTCCCCATACACTAGTATCACAGATATCTCCTGCTTACCTTTCTCTCCCAGAATGTCCCGCTGTCCCCATACACTAGTATCACAGATATCTCCTGCTTACCTTTCTCTCCCAGAATGTCCCGCTGTCCCCATACACTAGTATCACAGATATCTCCTGCTTACCTTCCTCTCCCGGAATGGCCCGCTGTCTTCATACACTAGTATCACAGATATCTCCTGCTTACCTTCCTCTCCCGGAATGTCCCGCTGTCCCCATACACTAGTATCACAGATATCTCCTGCTTACCTTCCTCTCCCGGAATGTCCCGCTGTCCTCATACACTAGTATCACAGATATGTCCTGCTTACCTTTCTGTCCCGGAATGGCCCGTTGTCCCCATATACTAGTATCACAGATATCTCCTGCTTACCTTTCTCTCCCGGAATGGCCCGCTATCCCCATACACTACTATCACAGATATCTCCTGCTTACCTTTCTCTCCCGGAATGGCCGCTGTCCTCATACACTAGTATCACAGATATCTCCTGCTTACCTTTCTCTCCCGGAATAGCCGCTGTCTTCATACACTAGTATCACAGATATCTCCTCCTTACCTTTCTCTCCTGGAATAGCCGCTGTCCTCATACACTAGTATCACAGATATCTCTTGCTTACCTTTCTTTCCCAGAATGGCCGCTGTCCTCATACACTAGTATCACAGATATCTCCTACTTACCTTCCTCTCCCGGAATGGCCGCTGTCCCCATATACTAGTATCACAGATATCTCCTGCTTACCTTTCTCTCCAGGAATGTCCCGCTGTCCCCATACACTAGTATCACAGATATCTCCTGCTTACCTTCCTCTCCCGGAATGGCCCGCTGTCCCAATACACTAGTATCACAGATATCTCCTGCTTACCTTCCTCTCCCGGAATGGCCCGCTGTCCCAATACACTAGTATCACAGATATCTCCTGCTTACCTTCCTCTCCCGGAGTGGCTGCTGTCCTCATACACTAGTATCACAGATATCTCCTGCTTACCTTTCTCTCCCGGAATGGCCCGCTGTCCCCATACACTAGTATCACAGATATCTCCTGCTTACCTTCCTCTCCCGAAATGGCCCGCTCTCCCCATACACTAGTGTCACAGATATCTCCTGCTTACCTGTCTCTCCTGGAATGGCCGCTGTCCCCATACACTAGTATCACAGATATCTCCTGCTTACCTTTCTCTCCCAGAATGGCCCACTCTCCCCATACACTAGTATCACAGATATCTCATGCATACCTTTCTCTCCCGGAATGGCCGCTGTCCTCATTCACTAGTATCACAGATTTCTCCTGCTTACTTTTCTCTCCCGGAATGGCCCATTGTCCCCATACACTAGTATCACAGATATCTCCTGCTTACCTTCCTCTCCCGGAATGGCCCTCTGTCCCAATACACTAGTATCACAGATATCTCCTGCTTACCTTCCTCTCCCGGAATGGCCCGCTGTCCCCATACACTAGTATCACATATATCTCCTGCTTACCTTCCTCTCCTGGAATGGCCGCTGTCCCCATACACTAGTATCACAGATATCTCCTGCTTACCTTCCTCTCCCGGAATGGCCCGCTGTCCCCATACACTAGTATCACAGATATCTCCTGCTTACCTTCCTCTCCCGGAATGGCCCTCTGTCCCAATACACTAGTATCACAGATATCTCCTGCTTACCTTCCTCTCCCGGAATGGCCCGCTGTCCCCATACACTAGTATCACATATATCTCCTGCTTACCTTCCTCTCTTGGAATGGCCGCTGTCCCCATACACTAGTATCACAGATACCTCCTGCTTACCTTCCTCTCCCGGAATGTCCCGCTGTCCCCATACACTAGTATCACAGATATCTCCTGCTTACCTTTCTCTCCCGGAATGGCCGCTGTCCCCATACACTAGTATCACAGATATTTCCTGCTTACCTTTCTCTCCCGGAATGTGCCGCTGTCCCCATACACTAGTATCACAGATATCTCCTGCTTACCTTTCTCTCCCGGAATGGCCGCTGTCCCATACACTAGTATCACAGATATCTCCTGCATACCTTCTTCTCCCGGAATGGCCCGCTATCCCCATACACTAGTATCACAGATATCTCCTGCTTACCTTCCTCTCCCGGAATGGCCGCTGTCCCCATACACTAGTATCACAGATATCTCCTGCTTACCTTTCTCTCCCGGAATGGCCCTATGTCCCCATACACTAGTATCACAGATATCTCCTGCTTACCTTCCTCTCCCGGAATGGCCCGCTGTCCTCATACACTAGTATCACAGATATCTCCTACTTACCTATCTCTCCCGGAATGGCCACTGTCCCCATACACTAGTATCACAGATATCTCCTGCTTACCTTTCTCTCCCGGAATGGCCCTATGTCCCCATACACTAGTATCACAGATATCTCCTGCTTACCTTCCTCTCCCGGTATGGCCCGCTACAATACTTTCGGAATTTGCCATCTTCAGATGGCGTTTGCTCCCGCAACCCGCTCCTTCCCTATGGGCTTTTGTGTGCCTGCATGACCTGTGTCCCTGCGTGAAAAGACTTGGGGGGGGGGTACCGGTTTTCGGATCAGCTGACTCCGCGCTGGAGTAATGATGATTTGCAGCGGCGCGTGTTCAGTTGGAATGGTAATTACCAGGGTCCGTTCAGATCCCTATAATTAACATAATGAATAGAGCCCTAACTCATTGATTATAAGTCTAAGATCTTGCACAACGCATGACAATTAGGTGGGGGGGCTCTGTGAATGTTGTGATTGTTTTCGCTGCATTTCATTAAAGAATTTTCAGTATTGTGTAGATACATTTTTTTCTCTCACGTGTGCGGCTGATTAACAGCATTATCCTGGAGTACTTCCATCTCCCCAACAAGATGCTGTGACAACTGAGACAGCGTGTCAGGGGACGTCTCTGAAGAGCTGAGGTTAATGGGGTCTCTCAGGATATCCAGTAATAGGATAAATGGAGGAGACATGTTGTGGCAATTTGTAGGAAGCTTTCAGCAAATTAATTGTTTGTTTGTCAGAGTCCTCATGAAGACAGGGGCAGCGGATGGTCTACAAAGAGCCCTCCTGACACCTCCCTCTGGGGATAGAGATCCGCTCAATATTTCAGCTTTGTGGAAAATGTATGTGTGTTACTGTGCACTATGGAAGCTGTGTGTGTTGCTGTGCACTATGGGAGCTGTGTGTGTTACTGTGCACTATGGGAGCTGTTACTGTGCACTATGAGAGCTGTGTTACTGTGCACTATGGGAGCTGTGTTACTGTGCACTATGGGAGCTGTGTTGCTGTGCACTATGGGAGCTGTGTTGCTGTGCACTATGGGAGCTGTGTTGCTGTGCACTACGGGAGCTGTGTTGCTGTGCACTACGGGAGCTGTGTTGCTGTGCACTACGGGAGCTGTGTTACTGTGCACTACGGGAGCTGTGTTACTGTGCACTACGGGAGCTGTGTTACTGTGCACTACGGGAGCTGTGTTACTGTGCACTACGGGAGCTGTGTTACTGTGCACTACGGGAGCTGTGTTACAGTGCACTACGGGAGCTTTACCGTGCACTACGGGAGCTTTACCGTGCACTACGGGAGCTGTGTTACCGTGCACTACGGGAGCTGTGTTACTGTGCACTACGGGAGCTGTGTTACTGTGCACTATGGGAGCTGTGTTACTGTGCACTACGGGAGCTGTGTTACTGTGCACTATGGGAGCTGTGTTACTGTGCACTATGGGAGCTGTGTTACTGTGCACTAGGGGAGCTGTGTTACTGTGCACTACGGGAGCTGTGTTACTGTGCACTACGGGAGCTGTGTTACTGTGCACTACGGGAGCTGTGTTACTGTGCACTATGGGAGGTGTGTTACTGTGCGCTATGGGAGCTGTGGCACTATGGGAGCTGTGTTACTGTGCGCTATGGGAGCTGTGTTGCTGTGCACTACGGGAGCTGTGTTACTGTGCACTACGGGAGCTGTGTTGCTGTGCACTACGGGAGCTGTGTTACTGTGCACTACGGGAGCTGTGTTACTGTGCACTACGGGAGCTGTGTTACTGTGCACTACGGGAGCTGTGTTACTGTGCACTACGGGAGCTGTGTTACTGTGCACTACGGGAGCTGTGTTACAGTGCACTACGGGAGCTTTACCGTGCACTACGGGAGCTTTACCGTGCACTACGGGAGCTGTGTTACCGTGCACTACGGGAGCTGTGTTACTGTGCACTACGGGAGCTGTGTTACTGTGCACTATGGGAGCTGTGTTACTGTGCACTACGGGAGCTGTGTTACTGTGCACTATGGGAGCTGTGTTACTGTGCACTATGGGAGCTGTGTTACTGTGCACTAGGGGAGCTGTGTTACTGTGCACTACGGGAGCTGTGTTACTGTGCACTACGGGAGCTGTGTTACTGTGCACTACGGGAGCTGTGTTACTGTGCACTATGGGAGGTGTGTTACTGTGCGCTATGGGAGCTGTGGCACTATGGGAGCTGTGTTACTGTGCGCTATGGGAGCTGTGTTGCTGTGCACTACGGGAGCTGTGTTACTGTGCACTACGGGAGCTGTGTTACTGTGCACTATGGGAGCTGTGTTACTGTGCACTAGGGGAGCTGTGTTACTGTGCACTATGGGAGGTGTGTTACTGTGCGCTATGGGAGCTGTGGCACTATGGGAGCTGTGTTACTGTGCGCTATGGGAGCTGTGTTGCTGTGCACTACGGGAGCTGTGTTACTGTGCACTACGGGAGCTGTGTTACTGCGCACTATGGGAGCTGTGTTACTGCACACTATGGGAGCTGTGTTACTGTGCACTACGGGAGCTGTGTTACTGTGCACTATGGGAGCTGTGTTACTGTGCACTACGGGAGCTGTGTTACTGTGCACTACGGGAGCTGTGTTACTGTGCGCTATGGGAGCTGTGTTACTGTGCACTATGGGAGCTGTGCTGCTGTGCACTATGGGAGCTGTGTTACTGTAAGAAAACAAATAACAGTTTTATGTGTTTGCTGTAAATGCTCAGTAGTATTTGTCTTGTGTAATGCATTTATATTGTGTGAGCTGATAGAGTGATCGTCCACACATAGGCAAGGAAACACTGGAAGCAGAGGAAGTGGGAAGTGTGATATATTGCTGTTGACTAACATCGTTATATTTGGCCAGATTTTGCAGGCGAGTTACAAAGGGGAACCCGTCAGAAAAAAGCAGAAAAGCCCCCATGTTATACCGCCACCCACCACAAACCGCTAAACTGATTTTTTATTTAAACAATGTTTTAAATTGCCGCACACGTCAACTATCCTGGTAACATATAACATCGGTGTGCCCCACTTACCATATAATAAAGCTATGGGTCTGATTCACTACCAATCACGACTGCGATTGCAATAGCGATTACGCACGTAGTCTCAATGCGATAGTATGCTAATCCATTGTGAGCGCTATGCCGTCGCAGCACAACATAAGCACCATCGCAGCCTCACGCACACTTGCACAAGCTCTGACCTTACTCAGATATTGCTAACTTCAGCGCACGCTATCAGGCCTTAGGCTGCGTACGGCATCGCAGTGACTAATTTATGCACGCCCCTGCAACGGTGATCAATCGCACTGGCACGTCTGTGTTTCGCTAAACACCCCCCCGTGACCACCCCCAAATGGCACTTCCTGTCAATAACCCAGCAATGAGTCTGCGTAGTCCCTGCGCTCGCAGTCCTGATTTCAGAACGCAACAATCGGTAATGATTTTTAGCGCCCGTGCGCGCTGCAATACCGATTGGTAAGCCCTTAGGCTCCGCCATACGTCGCACCATGTCAATTTGCAGCAGCCTATGGCAGGTGCAGCTTCACCATCTGACCACGGCCTCCTATGCCTGCGGTCATGCGTCTGGGAACGCAGCCGCCCGCTCTCACTGACACTCCCGTGATACTCCCATAACACGCCTACTGCGTGCACTAGTCGCCGCCGCCCAGAAACGCTCATCGCATGTCAGCCACATTTCTAATACCGTACGTCAGCAGCAACCTTGTGCATACGCTGTGTGTAACGCCTTGCTCAGCTACGTGAACAATGGCATAGCGCGTGGATTACGTGCGGTTATGAATCGCGCCCTAAGCAGGTGCCATGTTTCTTTTAGAAAGTCTTATCTGCAACTCCCGGTATAATTAATAAAAATAGTAATGGCTCCTTCAAATTATTTAATACTATTATTAATACTATTACTGTTCGCATAATATTTTTGTTTTTGTGGCGTCATATTGTGTTAAAAAAATAATGCTGGTACTGTAGTGTAGTGTAACCCACGCCCCCCACCCCGGTGTGTGCGAGTGCGTAATCCATCGAGCGCACTGATCCATGGAGCTTCTTCATTGCAAGAGATTTAAAATTGGCCTATTGTCTTTACTTTATGGACGAGCAGCCAACCAGACGTGCTCTTTCATTATTCACAATGAGAGACCGCTCCTGATAGGCCACCCGGATATCCAGGGCTGAGTGCTGGGCGAGTACTGATCTGTCACCCTCCGGTGGCAGTGTCCTGAGGTGATACGTAATGTGCTGCTGTGCTGTACTGCGCTGCCAGTGGGAAGTGATTACAGGAAGCGTTGCGGATTCAGGAATGTAACCAGTATAGGGAACGTGTTTATGTTAGGAGAAATGCCTGGAATGTGACGGCTGTTTACATTGTGACCTTTGTGTGTAAAAACCAAAATCACAATATCTGGAGTATTTTCATCTTACAGGAAAATGAAATGAAGCCGGAAACCTACGCACAGGGGAGGCCGCCGTGTTGTGGGGCCAACCAATATACCTGAGAATGAGCCTTATTCATTCACTAATAACCACTAACGCCGCTGCTTCCTAATCAACTCATATTGCTTCATTTTGTGAGTGAAATATTAATTAAAAATTAAAAAGATGGAAAGGACATTTAAGCACTAAAATGTAAAAAGCACTACAGGAAAGATATGTATAATAAATGCTGCAATATTGTTAAATAATATAATGCACAGGCAAATGCAGGGGGGTTCCTGTTGCCTGGAAACCCCCTCCCCAGCCCACACCACACAAATGAAATAATTAGTAACACCTGTTGATCTTTTAAAATGTGTGAGCCTGTAATGAATACACTTGTGCACTAACTAAGAGATATGGAAAACATGCACTGTTAGGGGTGCACTGATATAGACCATCTATAGGGTCAATTATTAATACTGCATAATAAAACAGTGTATAAGGAGACCAATGTGTACATATATTTCCAGAGCCGTGCTAGGTTCTTTTACTTCTCCCCCAGACTCCCGAACTTGCTCAAATGATCTTGAATGGATGCCACATCTAAAATAAAAACATTCAGCTCATCCAGGATGGCCCTACTTCCGCATATAATGGTGTACTGTGATCACTGGCCCTGTTCATGTCAGAATTATTACATACACTATACTGCACTTCGTATGACATATATTATGACTGGTTAAGTGCTACAGTAATTATGTCCTCTTCATGGACTGGCCACAATTGTTCTAATTTCAAGCATTTAGAAACCCCCATCTGGAAATCCAGCGTTTGCCACTGTAATGGCCTAAACATGGGGTTCTGAGGGTACGTTTTGATCAAAGTGTGAATGCCCTCCACCTCCCCCCTCTTCTCCTTATGGTGGGCATCACTCATGGGTCTGTCCTTGGTCCTCTTATATTCTGTCTTCCCTTGGAGAGCTCATCAGTTCCTTTGACCTCCGATGCCACCTGTACACTCATGACACCCAACTTTCCATAAACTCCCTTGACCTCTCATCCTCCACTCTCTCCCACGGTCTATCCAAAGTCTTCTCTCTTTTAAACTGAACTTGTTTTTCTTTACCCCTTCCTAGGACCTCTCTCCTCCACCATCTCCATCTCGGTTAGCAACACATCCCAACCGTCCATCTCCCAAGACCATGTTATATCCCTCACGCAATTTCACCATTTTCACCTCCATAACATTTCCTGTACCTGGCAATTTCCTACCCTGGAAGTCACTATGCAGTGTCATGGAGGCTGATGGGGTGGATGATTTGCAGGAGGAGGGGGTGGTTAGCACTGTCAAAAGCAGCCGGGAAAAAAAAAAAAAAAGAAGAGGAATGGTCCCTGGATTTAGAAGTGATTAAGTCATTGGTGACTTTAGTGAGAGCGTTTTTCATGGAGTGGAAAGATCAAAAACAAGATCGGTATGGGTCAAGGAGGGAATGGAAGGAGAGGAAAGAAGGTGCGGTAGTAGTATACATCCAAGCCCTTATCATCTCCTACCTTGATTACTGTAACCGACTCCTCTGTGTCTCTTTCTCCTCTCTTGCCGCCCTACCTCTCCTGTCTTCCTCTGTCAGTCGCTCCACTGGCTCCGCTAACTGACCAACAAAGCTCTCAACCATTCTTACCCTCCTATATGCCCAACGTCATCTCCTCTCGCCCTCTACTAATGACCACCTCCTGTCCTACTCCCCGATCACCTCCCACCTTCATGACATCTCCCGTGCTGCTCTCATCCCCTGGAATGCTCTCCTATGCTCAGTCAGACATTTGCCAGCTTCAAAAGTGCCCTAAAAACTCACCTTTTCATTGTAGCATAGCTCCCTTTCTTCTGTCTCTCCAGAATCTGCAACCATGCTCTCTGGTCCCCATTCCCCCTTTGTATTATTATCCTAATTTATATGATGCCACAATGGGTCCACAGCACCTATGAATGTACATGAGCAGAACCATACAGCGGTGGGTTAGGATAATAGTTTACAGCCTATAGGAGAGGGTCAGACCGCCCTTGCTCACTGGTGACGCAGAGAGGAGAGGGTGACACAGAGGGGAGAGACAGTGAGTGAGGAGCATAGAGCGGTGGGTTAAGATGAGAGCTTACACTCTATAGGGGAGGGGCAGACAGACAGGGGTGACACAGAGGGGAGACAGTGAGTAAGGAGCATAGAGAGGTGGGTTAGGATGAGAGCTTACACTCTATAGGGGAGGGGCAGACAGACAGGGGTGACACAGAGGGGAGAGACAGTGAGTGAGGAGCAAGGAGCGGTGGGTTAGGATGAGAGCTTACACTCTATAGGGGAGAGGCAGACAGACAGGGGTGACACAGAGGGGAGAGACAGTGAGTGAGGAGCACAGAGCGGTGGGTTAGGATGAGAGCTTACACTCCTCTATAGGGGAGGGGCAGACAGGCAGAGATGACACAGAGGGGAGAGACAGTGAGTGAGGAGCATAGAGCGGTGAGTTAGGATGAGAGCTTACACTCTATAGGGGAGAGACAGACAGACAGGGGTGACACAGAGGGGAGAAACAGTGAGTAAGGAGCATAGAGCGGTGGGTTAGGATGAGAGCTTACACTCTATAGGGGAGGGGCAGACAGACAGGGGTGACACAGAGGGGAAAGACAGTGAGTGAGGAGCATAGAGCGGTGGGTTAGGATGAGAGCTTACACTCTATGGGGGAGGGGCAGACAGGCAGAGATGACACAGAGGGGAGAGACAGTGAGTGAGGAGCACAGAGCGGTGGGTTAGGATGAGAGCTTACACTCCTCTATAGGGGAGGGGCAGACAGGCAGAGATGACACAGAGGGGAGAGACAGTGAGTGAGGAGCATAGAGCGGTGAGTTAGGATGAGAGCTTACACTCTATAGGGGAGAGACAGACAGACAGACAGGGGTGACACAGAGGGGAGAAACAGTGAGTGAGGAGCATAGAGCGGTGGGTTAGGATGAGAGCTTACACTCTATAGGGGAGAGGCAGACAGACAGGGGTGACACAGAGGGGAGAGACAGTGAGTGAGGAGCATAGAGAGGTGGGTTAGGATGAGAGATTACACTCCTCTATAGGGGAGAGGCAGACAGGCAGAAATGACACAGAGGGGAGAGACAGTGAGTGAGGAGCATAGAGCGGTGAGTTAGGATGAGAGGTTAGACTCTATAGGGGAGAGGCAGACAGACAAGGGTGACACAGGGGAGAGACAGTGAGTGAGGAGCATAGAGCGGTGTGTTAGGATGAGAGCTTACACTCTGTAGAAAAGGGGCAGACAGACAGGGGTGATACAGAGGGGAGAGACAGTGAGTGAGGAGCATAGAGTGGTGGGTTAGGATGAGAGCTTACACTCTATGGGGGAGGGACAGACAGTGGTGACACAGAGGGGAGAGACAGTGGGTGAGGAGCATAGAGCGGTGGGTTATGATGAGAGCTTACACTCTATAGGGGAGGGACAGACAGACAGGGGTGACACAGAGGGGAGAGACAGTGAGTGAGGAGCATAGGGTGGTGGGTTAGGATGAGAGCTTACACTCTATAGGGGAGAGGCAGACAGACAGGGGTGACACAGAGGGGAGAGACAGTGAGTGAGGAGCATAGGGTGGTGGGTTAGGATGAGCGCTTACACTCTATAGGGGAGGGGCAGACAGACAGGGGTGACACAGAGGGGAGAGACAGTGAGTGAGGAGCATATAGCGGTGGGTTAGGATGAGCGCTTACACTCTATAGGGGAGGGGCAGACAGACAGGGGTGACAGAGGGGAGAGACAGTGAGTGAGGAGCATAAGCTGGCAGGTTAGGATGAGAGCAGGGACGGCTCTAGAGGTGTTTGACCAGTGCGGCCACCCCATAGAGGCGTATTCCTACCAACCTTCCCAATTTCAATGGGACAGACCCATTTCTCACCCGCGAGTCAAAGTGTCCTGTGGGCAGTTGGCAGGTTGGGGACACGAGCAACGGTGCTGGTGATGGCGTCCATTCGGTTCAGGGAGATAGCTGGGGACAGCACAGCTACGGCTGGGGACAGCACAGCATGACATAAAACGGGAGGCGTGCAATATAGGCATGCACCCGAATGTCGTCAGCTTGGGGGCATGGTGTATGGAAATTAGGCCACACACCCTTTTCAGACGTACGAGCTCTCAATGTTTTAGCGCCGAACAATCGTCGCACAGGGTGCTGTCCCACCTGGATGAGAGCTTACAATCTATAGGGGAGGAACAGACAGATAGGGGTGACACAGAGGGGGCGATCCAATTGTTTTTTAATGGGCACCCAGTGTTGGCAATCATTAAATATCACCCTCTTCGCCCCGGGTTTAGCCGCGTAAAACGGCTAAACCCGTCTAAAGTTCTGGTTAGGGCGCGCTAACTGCGGTTAGCACACCCTAACCAGGGGGTTTCTCATACATTTCTGCACGCACCCGCCTGAGGATGCGAGCAGAAATGTAGACGCCGTCGGCTATCGCGCCCTGGCGGAACAGTTGAATTCCTCCGTCGAGCGTCTTAAAAAAAAAAGCCGCCGTCAAAACATTTGAATCACCCCCAGTGTGCAAGGAGGATAGAGTGGTGGGTTTGAATGACAGCTTACTGTCTATAGCAGAGGGGCAGACACAAAGGGATACAGAGGGGAGACACAGGGAGCGAGGACACAGGGCAGTGGGTTAGGATGAGAGCTTGGAGGCTTTCATAAAAAAATTGGGTTTTGAGAGTCTGTTTGAAGATTTGACAGAAGTGAAGAGACTGACATGGAGAGGGAGAGAGTTCCAGAGGTAGGGAGCAGCATGGGCAACATCTTGGGAGTGGGAGGAGGTAATCAGTTGGGGGGAGAGGCGGTGGCAGTCACTGGCTGAGTGAAGTGGGCGGGTGGGAGAGTGGAGGGAGAGTATATTGGAGATGTACAGGTTGGAGAGGGTTGGTCGAGGTGTGAGGAGTTTGAATTGGATTCTTTAGGGGAAGAGGAGCCAGTGTGTGTTCTATGCCTATGTAAGGTGCTACCGAATCCTTGTCGCACCATATAAATAAAACATAATAGCAATAATAACACATATCACAATAATAATACTACTAATATTGCAAATAATGGTGCTAGGAAGTAGGAATCTGGTTCAACATCTATGGAGCGACAGGTGAGATGCTGGGCCAAAACAAAAGTCCAAACTTCCAAGCAGTATACAGGAAAGAAGACGGAACAAAAGTCCGCGCCCAATGTCGGAAGTGGTTGTGTTTAATTCAAATCCCTGGGACGGCTGGCGCTCATTGTGCTGGCACCAGGAAAATGACTAATGATTGGCATAGTGCCACTTCTTCTTCCCTGGAAATGCTTGTGCCTCAGTCCACCTAATGGTAGTGCCGACCTTGTATACAGTACCTATAGGTTGCCTTTCCAGCCATATCAATATTTTCTAAAGCAAACTACATATAAACGACACATATTAGGTGTCGCTATACTCAGGATATAACATTATTTAGCTTGTACTAAGGGTGTACAAGCTACAAATACAAGAATCCTTTCCCAAAGTTTTCCAGTTCTGCATAAAATATTTATTCCCGTATGCTACCGATAGGAAGCGCTATGGCACCGCTGTAGTGAGTACTGTGCCAGTTTACGTTGTGCATCATGCGTGATTACGCTCTATGCATGGGCAGAAAGCAAATACACGCTTATCTGTATCTGTACTTGCAGGTTCCCACGCATTTTGCACATAGCATATTAAACATTACGCCTGGGGAGGCAGAACGCGTGGAAGGGACATTTTCATGCAGGAAAAACTCAGTAAGGGCGTTTTCATCTATATGTGGCTTATAAAGATCAATCGCTTATACAACACTGTTAGTATGTTTTCCACCTGCTTCAGGGCATGTGCCAATACACGTGACTGACGATGATGACATGTAGTAAGCTAAGCACATAGGGCCTGATTCAGAGCCGCTCGTAAGCGGCTGCTCATTCGCTCCGACCGATGTTCGCACATCTGCGCATGCGTATGGGTCGTAATGCGCATGCGCCAACCAGTCAGTGCGGTCGGAAATCATGTGTTCACAAAATAGCGAATGCCTGCTAATTTGAGTGACAGAATGAGGCGTATGTGGGTGGTAACAGGGGAAGGTGCTTGAAAACGGGGAGTGGAGATCAGAACGCAGGCGCGCTTAAAGGTCAAAACGGGCGTTTTAAGGGAGTGCATAATTATCAAAGCAGCGTCATCGACCACGTCACTTGGTTGTCTTTTAGCCTCACTGTTCGCATCATTGCGGTAGGAAAATCCAACCACAAGCGCTGCGAGCAGTTGAGACGCCTTTCGATGTACTCGATTAATCAAATAAATAGCGGAGATGACGTAGGATGCGAGCGGCCAGGGGGCGTCTTTACAAAATAGCGAACGCATATTTCGTTCGCTCGCTCAGACATAGAGGCGTCAACAGACCGAAAAGAGCGAGCGCTCAATTTAAATATCCGGCCCCTTTTTTCGGAACGAGCGAGCGTAAATAGCGTCCGGCTCTGAATGAGGCCCATAAGCCGCTGATATAAGGCTAATGAGATAGGTATAGCTTTATATTTTGGGTGTCCCTTAGTTTTTAGTAATTTTTGTCTATTTTGCAGCCATCTCTGGGTCAGGATGCGACTGGTCCCTCATAATATTTATCGCCCGCTTCCTCACCCTAGATTAATACAATTTCTGCTCTGAAGGGAGATCTACCCCAATAATCCTTTCAGCAGTTCTTACAACCCTTTGAAGCCTTAGTCTATCTCTTTCAGTTACTGAACCAAACCAAACTATAACACAGAAACATAGCACCGACTTTTTGACTCTGCAATAATCCAGTCGGCGCTACGTTTCTCTGTTATAGTTTGGTTTGGTTGAGCAAGTGAAAAAGATAGGCTACGGGTTGTAAGAACTGCTGAAAGGATTATTGGGGTAAATGATGATCTCCCTTCAGCGCAGGATTTGTATTTGTCTAGGGTGAGGAAGCGGGCGATGAATATTGTGAGGGACCAGCCGCATCCTGATTGTTCCTTGTTTAAACGGCTTCCGTCAGGCAGGCGTTATAGGGCATTGCCTGTAAATACTTCTAGACCCCAAAATAGCTTTTTTCCGCAGGCTATTCGCTTGTTGAATAATTAAAGGTAGGGTTTGCACAATTTTCTGGGGTAGAATTTTAAACAGGGCATTCTTCTTGTACTGTTTGTTACTTATGTATTGTTTTATGTTTTATGACTGGATTGTAAATTGTCATATCATGTGAGCTTTTGGTGTGTAGCAAACCGGAGCTAAATCCCGGGTATACAGCTGTATACTTGGCCAATAAAGATGATTCTGCTATAAAATGTATTTATGGTAAAGCACAATAACAAAGTAATGCCTTGGGACTGACGGTGTGGTTATAAAGCGGGTAACTAACATTACCGTCATACAGGATGCTGCCACTGATTAGACAGTCCATTACTTGGGAAGGACAAGTGTACCTAATAAACGTGGCCCCTCAGCATCCATTATTTGTGCCAGCGGGAACATTGAGCTACTGCAAAGCAAACAAATAATATCACGTGATTCCATAGACCCTTTTATATAGCGAGTGATAATGGTAACAAACCGTCACTGGCCAGATAAGAGATCAATGGTAAATACATTGCTCCCCTATTCTGCTATTTTCAGAGGCTAAATGTGATTATGTTGTTGTGATGTTGTTTGACATTGGAAAAGAACTTGATAGGTAATGTAGTATGACAGATGGACATGTGGGGGTGCAGCGGCAGTTAGCTGGTTGCGAGGTAACAGTCGCACCCAAAGTGACTGAGAATATGCAAAAAGAGCGCTCAGTCGCAAAGCACATCGTAAGCGCGGAAACACCCACAACAATGAAAGCACACCTCCTATCTCTACGGCCTAATTCAGAGTCGGTCGCAGGCGGCAACCTAGATCAGCACGATTAACACCTGTTACATTGTTAATTGCCTACAAACATCTGTTGAGGCAGAAACCATCGCCAGCACTCGCAATGCTTAAGGTAGACCCTGGGCTACCCTTAGCTCTGCGAGCAGTAGCATCGTTATTACAGCGAGATGACGTATGTGATGACTCGCTCAGTAATATATGCACGCCCTTAAAACGCCCTTTTTAAGGTCAACCACGCCTGCGTTCGCGCCACCACACCCCCGTTCACAAGCACCTTCCCCTGTAACCACCCACAAACGGCACGAAATGTCAATCACAGCTACGACCTCGTAGTGACTAGCGAGCAAGAGGATTGCGGTCGGGAAGACAGGCTTGCGCACGCGCACTGCCAGGTACACGCATGCGCAGTTGAAAAAAACATTGCTCGCTACGTCCAATCGCTCCATGCGACCGCCTCTGAATGAGGTCCAGTATGTGTGGTGTAACTGAGCAATAGAAATTCTGGTTTTCGGCAGGTACAAGAAGTCATTTGAAATCAGACATCAATGAAACACTATTTACAACTTCAAACACTTAGTACAAATGTTATTTTGTGATGTGACTCTCAGCAAATGCACCTGTGTGTACAAAGACATCCATGCAGAGGTTAAAGTGGAACGTCACCTCTATTTCGAGACCCCAGCTGAGCCCAGCGACATAGGGAGGCTCCATTTGCTGGGCGCCCGCTGAGATTTTTTTTTTACCAGCGGGTGCCCGGTGAGATTTTTTTACCAGCGGGCGCCCGGCTCCTTCCCCACAAGCACTATGGGAGAGACGTCATGACGTCACTGGTAATACACATGTAATACAGACAGTTCCAGTGTCCCATCATTCATAATACACATGTAATACAGTCATGTCTGCGGCTTTATGCTGATAATAATAAAAGCCCTTTTGCCGGTGTACAGCCGTGCGTCTGACTGTGCAAGGTCAGCGACGCCCACTTTGTGAATCTTTAGACGCAATATATCCGCTTGGCGCAGCTTTAGACGCTACCATCGGTCGCACCATTGAAACTTGCACTTGCCCCATCCTAGGTGCAGATTCTCCGTTAGACTACGGCCTCCAATGCAACGAGCGATTAAGCACCTGAGCTCACAACCAGCTCAGCGCCACGCCACCGACACTCCCATAACACGCCCATAAGGCGGTACACCTCTTTGCATCTGAATAGCCACCGCCCAGTCTCCGCCCAGGACATTTCCAGTACAACTCACAGACGGCGTGTCTCAATCGCAACGGCACCTGTGTACATACACACCGCGGGATGCATGCAACGTGTAGCGAATTAAATGCATTGGGCCTGATTGAGAGATGGGCGCTAATGTGATTTTTACACAGTAAAACGCAGGCGTGTCTTAGCTTTTAAATGCCGTTACATGGACGTGCATAAATTAGCCATTGCCATCTCCTGCGCAGCATGAGAGCGCCCTGCGTGTTAGGAGAGACGCTGTGTTTGCAGCTGGTCAGACCTTCCACAAGGGCAAGATGGCTGCTCGATGTGCGTCGATACACAAAACAAACTCAAATCAGGTGCTGATACTAAACTATAGTATAATAAATATAGCACATCACTGAGAGTTTCTATGTCTCACAGCTGCAGAAACTATGTGTTTGTGACTACACACAAATCTGTATCCAGAAAGACACAGTACAACAATAAACAGGTGCTGCATGGTGACACCGGGGGGGTATATTTACTATGGCTCCATTTTGTTTTCTGTTCGATTTTGCTTCGATTTTTCATGAAAGGATTTACTAAAGGCCAAATCGAATGCCAAATTGAACAGAAAAAATAAATTTGAAATGAAATCGAATTTCTGAAAAACATCAATGTTTGCCCATAGAGGACAATAGGATGCCATCATTTACTAACATTCGATTTGTAAATCGAATGAAAAAACGAACTCAAACTCGAACTGCAAATCCCCAAATGAATAGAAGAACTTCATGCTTTCGTTTTCAGCATGAGCAGTTCATTTTCACAGATACATGCATACATCAGTGAGATGCCTGCATGTATCTTACTGTAACAAGCTTGTAAAGAGTTAATGTTTAATAAATGACAGGGGGTCCCCCCTAAATAAACAACGAGCCCCGGACTTTTCATAGCAAGTCCTCCTGGTTGTGTAAGTACAGGGAAAACATTTGCGTAGGGTTTCCCCCGTACTTAGCACAACCAGCACCAAGCTCAGATCCAGTCCTGGTTCTGGAAATACAGGGGAAAAATGTGTAGGGTTCCCCTGTAATTTCCACTACCAGCACCGGACCCTTTCTAGCGCGGGGGGGGGGGGGGGGTTATGCCACAGCCAGGGAAACCCTATCACTGGGTTCCCCAGCCGAAACATTACTCGTGACCGCTAATCAACCCAGGCTGGGGATCCCTGGGGAGTTGGGGACCCCCTCAATAAAGGGGTCCCCCTCTCCAGGGCACCCCAAGCCTAGGCTGATAGCCCGGGGCTATCCCCGCCACCCCTGGTGTAGTGTAAAAAGAAGAATTGGAGAACCACAAGTACCAGCATGCAGGGCATTAAGGGCCCACTGGTACCTGTAGTTCACCTGTAAAGAAATGTTTAAATAAACACAATACACACACACATTGTGACAGTATAGTTTTATTACACACATACACATACTCACCTACATTACCTGGACCGGTCCTCTTCTCCCTGTAGGCATCCTTGGTCTTGGTAAAACAAAAAAAATGAAAAAGTCCGACCCACGCATTAGGTACGTCCCGAATGAAGAGCTCAGACGTGGCATTACCCTTTGTAGTGCTGTGTCTGAGCGTTCATTGGCTAAGAGAGGTCAGCCCCCGCCTCTCTCAGCCAATGAATGGCTCCCACCATTGAAGTCAAACGTGAGAGCCGCAGGGTAACTAAAGATGATTCTGCGGTTCCCACCATTGACCTCAATGATGTATGCATGCATCTGTGTCTCAACGAACTGCTCATGCTGAAAGTGAAGCAGGTCTATTCATTTGGGGATTTGAAGTTTGTTTTGAACATGAACATGCAAAATCGAACACCAAATCCCTTCTTAAAATTAAACAAGATTGAATTCAATTTGAAAATCGAATGCAAAATAGAATCTTGGTAAATTTGAGATATGCTAAGGGATTTTGCAGTTCGATTTCAACTCGCTTTCAGGAGATTTAAGAGATTCATAAAAATTAATCTCAAATCGAACTTTAGTAAATTTACCCCCTGGAGTATAAACATAAGAGACGTTACATTTTCTTTTTGTCTATGGTTTTTTCTACCATTTTATTGTGATTTTTTTTTTATAGGAATATACACTGATATAATAGCAACCAGTTGCAACCTTTTTACTGTTACATTGTGCAATAAATAACTTTATATAAGTATTTTAGAGTATTCGAGTGTTTAATTCACATGCCAGACCTCTTTAATAATTAGCGCAAAAACTAATATTTATCGATGTGTGTCGATGTTACTGATATGAACGCATGTTTGCAATGTCGTGCGCAGATGAGACGGCAGCGGCGGGCGTCTCTATGCTCGTGTGATCTTTGAAATCATTAGCATATTTTTGCAGCTGCTTTGTGTACGAAATAGCAGCTGCGATTGCATTAGTGTCCATCTCTGAATCGGGCGCATTGTGTGAATATCGGCATTATGTGCGACTCTCAATCAGGCCCTTAGCTCTGTGTATGCAGTGTAAGTGTAATTGCGTCCCACTCGCGGCATCTCGGAGTCTGTACATTTTGATGTTAATCTCTGCGCCACTGCTGGAACCGCAGGTGTAAGGGCCACTCCTGTATGTATCACTGTTCCCTATAAGTTGTGTGATCTGGAAATAATAACAACGTCTGAAATGGATCCTCCCAACGGCCGCCGACCCCCCCGCGCGGTTACAAGAAAAATGGCGCGATTCGTTTTGGTCCTGTCCCCTGCTTCACAATGCCGGTAATCTCGGTATTGTGTAGCAGGGGCGGGGCCAAAATTATGCTCCGCCCACAAATGCCAGGTAAGATGTCTAACCGTGCTGCCCCTATGCCAGCCACTCCACCCTGCTATGCCGATATGGCAGCTCCCTCACGGAATGGGCAGCCAGAATGTTGGCAAGCAGGCGTGCCAGTTCGTTTGAACGCCATTGCAGGGGCGTGCACAAATTATCCACTGCTTGGTCATACGCAGCCTAAAGGTCTCACAGCGAGCGTGGCTGTTAGCAATTTCTGGGTGAGGTCTGACCTTATGCAAGTGTGCGTATGGGTCCGATCATAGCGGATTAGCATATTTTCGCAGTGGAACTGTGTACGCATTAGCAATTTCATTAGCAGTTGCGATCTGTGCTCAATCAGGTTCTTACATCACAAGCACTGAGTGCATAATGATGTTGGTATTATTATTGCTTGTTGCTTTTATTATGTTTGACTAACTTAAGCTTTGAAAGAGTTTCATATATTTAGAACTCGTAACAAGAGACATCTATAAGCGAGGTGGGATGTTGACATGTAGTTAAATGGTTAAACGCTACAAGCTGTCTCTTACAGTAACTGTGTTAAAGACTGTGTATGACTGATCAGCCACAATAACATCACATGTCTATAGTGCATAACTTGTCACATGCCTGAGTCACCAGACTTAAAGGTCGACCCAATTAGACTGCAGGTGCAAAACGTGTTTACTTGGCTCTATAAAAGGGTCTGCATTTGCCCAAACCTGTCACTGTGTGTAGGGATTGATACAAATACATTTGACATTATTTTATTGTAAAATAAAAGTACTTTACATTCTTTTCCTGACATTATGTGTTATGTGTGCATAAATTAACTTAACAAGTGGGGTTTTCTTTAAGCCATAAAAGAAAAACATTTAAAACATATTATTTACATTTTACAGTGCAGAAGAGGTCTTCCAGAACCGCAGGCCGCCCCTCTGCAGGTGAGAATGTGGAGGATGATGAAGTGGCAGGAAATTCATTTAGCATTGTGTGGTTGGTGAAGGGACGATCTGAACAAAGGTCTAATTGTATATAAAAAGAGGTACCAGCGCCAACTTACATAAGGATACTTATTAGGAGGTGAATACAATTGTGTGTGCTATGTTCTCCCTATATATCAAGGGTGTCAGCTGGATCAAGTATAATAGGGCATTTGGGATTGCCCCTTAGTGCAGTGTGTGTAGGTGTACAAGGTGTTTAGCGACTGACGTAGATAATAATACCAAGAATGTTTACAAGGTGCTTCATAAATCATATACTAGCATGTGTATATAAAAAAAACCCTTGATGAAGTCCCCAGTGGATGAAACGCGTTGGGTAGCTGCCTCTTGCCTAATGAACTATCAAAGATAAGCACCTTATGAATTTAATGGTGCGTACACACTGGGCGATTAAAGTGGACGACTGAACGATAACGATATCGTTATCGTTCAGTCGTCCACTTTATCGTCCATTTTTAACACAAAAAAGATGAACGATGACGACGACGCGCGTTCCCGCGGGTCGTTCGTCATCCTCGTTCATCGGGCTGACATGCAGGCCAACCTGACGACCTCGTCAGGTTGCTGCATGTCAGGGAATGGGTGAGAGAGCCCGGCGCTGAACGATATCGCTAATGATATCGTTCAGCGGCTGTGCTCAATGTCATGAACGACATTGAGCACAGCCTGCCGGGGACACACTAGACGATATCGCTCAGGGAGCATATCGTCTAGTGTGTATGCACCTTAAGAGAACCTTTTTAAACTTTGTACTTTTAAAGTGTTTTTAAAAAGTTATAGAACACTTATTGCTGCTCTGTTACAAACCGGTTTTATGTGCATCCTCCTCTGATTTTAAATATATCATACTTCTGTATTTATGTATCCATTGAACCTGTAATAAGGCTAGTTTTTAATTATTTATCAGCACTTTGCACCTGTTGCACCCATTTAGGCCTAAGAGGTCACTATCAGAGTTCCTTGGAAATACGCAGAGGCTTAGCAGTCTAGTAAACATTTGTTTGTATGTTATATTAAATAAATTGTTATATTTTTTATATACACATGCTAGTATATGATTTATGAAGCACCTTGTTAACATTATTGGTATTATCTACCTCAGTTGCTAAACACCTTGTACACCTACACACAAAGGTCTAATTGGGTTTAACTTTTCTTTAGGACCTTCATCCCGCAGAACCATACTTGCCAACTCTCCCTCATTGTCAGGGAGACTCCCAGAAATAGCAGCAATCTCCCTGTCTCCCTGTAGAGTCCAGCAATCTCCCTGATTTCACCTTACCCCCATTATGTAGCTGTTATTAAAAAAAACTATAATATATATATATATATATATATATATATATATATATATAATCAAATAGGATGATTAGTATAATTTCCCTGCATTGGGTATAGGGCACAATGGTCCCTATGGCTACATGTATTTTCTAATAAGTATCAGTGTGTTTTCCTCAACACGTAGATCTTACTGACTGCTTTTGGGCTCATTTACGTTTGGATGTAAGTCAGGTTTATGACACGCCTCTCAGATGTAGCAGGACACGCCTCTCAGATGTAGCAGGACACGCCTCTCAGATGTAGCAGGACACGCCTCTCAGATGTAGCAGGACACACCTCTCACATGTATGACACGCCTCTCAGATGTAGCAGGACACGCCTCTCAGATGTAGCAGGACACGCCTCTCAGATGTAGCAGGACACGCCTCTCAGATGTAGCAGGACACACCTCTCACATGTATGACACGCCTCTCAGATGTAGCAGGGCACGCCTCTCAGATGTAACAGGACACGCCTCTCAGATGTAGCAGGACACGCCTCTCAGATGTAGCAGGACATGCCTCTCAGATGTAGCAGGACACGCCTCTCAGATGTAGCAGGACACGCCCCTCAGATGTATCAGGACACACCTCTCAGATTTAGGACACACCCCTCAGATGTAGCAGGACACGCCTCTCAGATGCAGCAGGACACGCCCACATTACCGCCGCTCTCATAGGTGCTGCTTTCACACTCTCCCTGAGATGCTTTTTCAAAAGTAGCCAAGTATGCGCAAGATACCACTACAGAGGCTGTCAGTGGTGTCACCATTGCCCCCATAGCAGCTGCCATAACATACACATTACCAGGTGCGGCGTCAGCCACGCGGGGCCCGTGTGAAGGGGGCGTGGCCTAATCACAGGAGTCGTGACCACGCCCCCTTAGAGAGGAAAAAAAATTGCAGCGCTGCGGAGGGGGGCACTGTGAGCCCCTCAGCCCAGTGATCGCTCCCCCCACAGGCATGGGAGACTGCTGTGGCTGCTGCTTAGCAGCCGTGAACAGTCTCCCAGTGCAGCTCAGCAAACAGCAATGTGTGCTGGGCTGCTGTGTAATAAGAGGGAGGAGGGGTGGCAGCGCCAGACCCAGGCCCCAGCCGGGACACTTCAGCAAGCCCGGGCAATTAGTACCCGCTTCCTCCCCCTCTCGGTGCCCCTGCACATTACAAAACCACTTACACACCTGGGTATATTTACTAAAGTGAGAGTTTTTAGATATGGAGATGTTGCCCATAGCAACCAATCAGATTCCACTTAACATTCAACTAGCACCTTCTAGAAGGTCGTAGCTAGAATCTGATTGGTTGCTATGGGCAACATCTGCACTTATAAAAAACACTCACTTTAGTAAATTCTCCACATAATGTTAGCAGTGTAGGGTGCAATTTACTTTAAATACTGGATGTATAAAGTGTACATTTTCCCATAAACAATCACGTTAGCTATTAGATTATACAAGTTCTTACTTATTTCAATTTTGTTAAATTTACTAATACAATTAATAATGGCTTTAGAACTGAAAAGTGGACTCATGGCCCATACCAACCCACCACATATTGTCTATCATTTGTTATTAAGCAAAATAAAACATGCTATACTGATCTGTGTCAGGTGCTATGGACAACATCTCTTTACATTTCTAGAACCTTCACTAAATGTAGTGACTAAACAATCAGCCACATAACCCCAAATACTTACACACAACTGTACTTTCTTCACAGAGAAGGATATCCAGCAGCCAGGCATGACACAGCAAGAGGAGGACATCCAGCAGCCAGGCCTGACACAGCAAGAGGAGGACATCCAGCAGCCAGGCCTGACACAGCAAGAGGAGGATATCCAGCAGCCAGGCCTGACACAGCAAGAGGAGGATATCCAGCAGCCAGGCCTGACACAGCAAGAGGAGTATATCCAGCAGCCAGGCCTGACACAGCAAGAGGAGGATATCCAGCAGCCAGGCCTGACACAGCAAGAGGAGGATATCCAGCAGCCAGGCCTGACACAGCAAGAGGAGGAAATCCAGCAGCCAGGCCTGACACAGCAAGAGGAGAAAATCCAGCAGCCAGGCCTGACACAGCAAGAGGAGGATATCCAGCAGCCAGGCCTGACACAGCAAGAGGAGGACATCCAGCAGCCAGGCCTGACACAGCAAGAGGAGGACATCCAGCAGCCAGGCCTGACACAGCAAGAGGAGGATATCCAGCAGCCAGGCCTGACACAGCAAGAGGAGGATATCCAGCAGCCAGGCCTGACACAGCAAGAGGAGTATATCCAGCAGCCAGGCCTGACACAGCAAGAGGAGGATATCCAGCAGCCAGGCCTGACACAGCAAGAGGAGGATATCCAGCAGCCAGGCCTGACACAGCAAGAGGAGGAAATCCAGCAGCCAGGCCTGACACAGCAAGAGGAGGAAATCCAGCAGCCAGGCCTGACACAGCAAGAGGAGGATATCCAGCAGCCAGGCCTGACACAGGAAGAGGATATCCAGCAGCCAGGCCTGACACAGCAAGAGGAGGATATCCAGCAGCCAGGCCTGACACAGCAAGAGGAGGATATCCAGCAGCCAGGCCTGACACAGCAAGTGGAGGATATCCAGCAGCCAGGCCTGACACAGCAAGAGGAGGATATCCAGCAGCCAGGCCTGACACAGCAAGAGGAGGAAATCCAGCAGCCAGGCCTGACACAGCAAGAGGAGGATATCCAGCAGCCAGGCCTGACACAGCAAGAGGAGGATATCCAGCAGCCAGGCCTGACACAGCAAGAGGAGGATATCCAGCAGCCAGGCCTGACACAGCAAGAGGAGGAAATCCAGCAGCTAGGCCTGACACAGCAAGAGGAGGAAATCCAGCAGCCAGGCCTGACACAGCAAGAGGAGGATATCCAGCAGGTAAGCCTGACACAGCAAGAGGAGGACATCCAGCAGCCAGGCCTGACACAGGAAGAGGATATCCAGCAGCCAGGCCTGACACAGCAAGAGGAGAATATCCAGCAGCCAGGCCTGACACAGCAAGTGGAGGATATCCAGCAGCCAGGCCTGACACAGCAAGAGGAGGACATCCAGCAGCCAGGCCTGACACACCAAGAGGAGGATATCCAGCAGCCAGGCCTGACACAGCAAGTGGAGGATATCCAGCAGCCAGGCCTGACACAGCAAGAGGAGGACATCCAGCAGCCAGGCCTGACACAGCAAGAGGAGGATATCCAGCAGCCAGGCCTGACACAGCAAGTGGGGGATATCCAGCAGCCAGGCCTGACACAGCAAGAGGAGGATATCCAACAGCCAGGCCTGACACAGCAAGAGGAGGATATCCAGCAGCCAGGCCTGACACAGGAAGAGGATGACATCCAGCAGCCAGGCCTTACACAGCAAGAGGAGGATATCCAGCAGCCAGGCCTGACACAGGAAGAGGATATCCAGCAGCCAGGCCTGACACAGCAAGAGGAGGATATCCAGCAGCCAGGCCTGACACAGCAAGAGGAGGATATCCAGCAGCCAGGCCTGACACAGCAAGAGGAGGATATCCAGCAGCCAGGCCTGACACAGCAAGAAGAGGACATCCAGCAGCCAGGCCTGACACAGCAAGAGGAGGATATCCAGCAGCCAGGCCTGGCACAGCAAGTGGGGGATATCCAGCAGCCAGGCCTGACACAGCAAGAGGAGGATATCCAGCAGCCAGGCCTGACACAGCAAGAGGAGGATATCCAGCAGCCATGCCTGACACAGCAAGAGGAGGATATCCAGCAGGTAAGCCTGACACAGCAAATGGAGGATATCCAGCAGCCAGGCCTGACACAGCAAATGGAGGATATCCAGCAGCCAGGCCTGACACAGCAAGAGGAGGATATCCAGCAGCCAGGCCTGACACAGCAAGAGGAGGATATCCAGCAGCCAGGCCTTACACAGCAAGAGGAGGATATCCAGCAGCCAGGCCTGACACAGCAAGTGGAGGATATCCAGCAGCCAGGCCTGACACAGCAAGAGGAGGATATCCAGCAGCCAGGCCTGACACAGCAAGAGGAGGATATCCAGCAGCCAGGCCTGACACAGCAAGAGGAGGATATCCAGCAGCCAGGCCTGACACAGCAAGAGGAGGATATCCAGCAGCCAGGCCTGACACAGCAAGTGGAGGATATCCAGCAGCCAGGCCTGACCCAGCAAGTGGAGGAGCCGGTATGCAGTCAGGAAGCCGGTGGACCTAATCCCGACAGCCGGTTTCCCGACTGCTTAATCCCAGCAAGGGTTAAATGACAGGCGTCTAAATCTAGACGCCTGTCATTTTACCAACGCCGGGAGACCGGCGCCCGGCATCCCGATCGAAGGGACGCCAGGCACTGAGCGCGGATAGCCGCAGGGGGGGAGGGCTAAGTTTAGGGTTCCCGGGGGGGGACATAGGGTTAGGCACCACCCCGGGAGGTTAGGTTTAGACTAGAGGAAGGGGGGTTAGGGCTAGGCACCCCCGGGGGAAGGTTAGGGTTAGGCACCCCCCCTGGGGGACTTAGGTTTAGGCTCTTGGGGGGAGGTTAGGGTTAGGCACCCCTAAGAGAGGGTTAGGGGTTAGAATAGGTTAGTGAACACTTACCTGGGGACGATTGGGATTTTCATCCTTGTCGGGCTGCCGCTGTCGGGATTTGAACTGCCGGGCATGGGTCCTGGCGGTATCACATACCGATTCCGAGGAGCCTGAAACAGAGGAGACACTTAACTTAAATTTTACAGAAATTCCAGCCACTCTGCGCACGCCACCTAGGCAGCCGACTGTTGAGAACTGGTGCCCCATAGCCCTTCTCGGCACAGATTTGAAGATTTTGGCAAAAATAATTTTTTAACAGGCTGGCTGAATTTTCTGAGCAGCTGCTTTCGGCTTCTCAGCATTGCACGGTGCAAAGCATCCGGGAGGCCATTGAGAAGTGGGAAAAGTATTTGTTGGCACTTGACCAGTACAAGGCGTTTAACTGAGCCAACCATGAGTACCTATGGGTCGTAGTGGAAAGGTATGGTCTTCCAGAGCGGTTGGTGAATTGGTGGAGAGTAATATACAATATGGCGGAAAGCTTCCCACTTGTGAATGGTTGGGTGGGTCCTACTTTCCATGTGGATTCTGGAGTCCATCAGGGGTGCCCCCTGAGCCCCCTCCTATATGTGTTTGCAATCGACCCCTTCATAAGAAGGCTAGAGAGCGGCATTGTGGGGGGGGTGCAGCTGGGTCTGGGTCCTGCACTGGCGTGGCAGGTGGAACAGCTCGTCTGTGACTATTCTGAAGCCTAGTGCTCCGGAGTAAACCAGGAAAAGTGTGAAGCTTTCTGGATGGGAGGAAGGTGGTGAATTCGACCTTCCGGACAGCCTCCACGAGGCCAGTTCACAGATTAAAAGCTTAGGAATCTATTTCGATCATGATACCCTAAATTGGGAGAAGAAGCTGGAGATTGCATCCCGGAAGGTAGCGTGTTGGAGAAAGTGGAAACTTTCTTATAGGGAAAGGGTGGATTTGTGCAAGGTCTACTTGGTTTCAGTGTTCTAGTACATTAGTTATGTCTGTTTTTTGCCTCAATCATTGTGGTCTAGGATGAATTCACTGTTTTACCTGATGTTGTGGGGATACAGGATGAATATAGTAAAAAGAGGCATCACATACAGGTCGAGGGAAGAGGAGGGCCTGAGCATGGTCAACCCTGTGGTTTTCTTTCAAACAACTTTTTTGAAACTCAGCCTCGGGAGTCTTTTTTTAGAGGCGCCCCCTCGATGGGTAGAGGGTTTTAGAGAATGGGTGTTGCCCTTCCTCAAAGATTGGATGGAAGGAGGTCGAGCCAAGACTCTTCGAGTCAGGCATGGATACCTCCCGATCTACGCGATCTTGTGCCTGAAAGTGACGAGACAGGGGACTGGAGGTGGGTGATGTAAGAAACTCAACCAGGAGGAAGTTGGGGTTGACCATTCTGCGGGCTTACTTTCACGTCCCGCTGTCGCTGAAAGACTGACTGGGTGAGATGTGTTCAGAGGGGCTGACTCTGATTAATTCTCAGAGGGTCCCCTTGAAGTTTAGAGACATGGCCTGGCTCTCCTTCCATGGAAGGCTTTATGTGAGAGGGAATTTCATATGGAAAAATGCTGATGATCGTGGTTGCCCACGGAGGAGGGTTAAGGGGAGGAGGAGACCATGGACCACTTTTTCTGTGAGTGTCCCTTTAACATAAAGGTTTATAAAACAGTTTCAAAAGCTTTGTTCATCCCTTACCTTTCAGGGCTGAGTTTCCCTGAAAGGGCCTTCAAGATATAAGGAAAGTTTGATTTGTGCACTATTTTTTTAGTCAGCTTGGCAGGTCAGTTTTGCACGTGGAAAGCACGGTGTCAAATTGCCATTCGGGGGCAAAGTCTTACGTGAGGTGAAACGGATGATGGATATTGACAAGGATGGACGCCGTCAGTTGGTCCCAGTTGTGGCGCCATCTGAGGCCCCCTTGATTGGGTAGCAGAAATCTTAGTCTTGTCAGTTCTTACAGAGTGATTGGGCCTGGATGTGCCCTAATCTTAAAAAAATGGTCAATTCGATCATAATGTTGAAGAAATATTTAGTATATTTTTGTTTTTTTATGGCCATAAGTGTGGCATTTTGTATTTCTGTTTGTACACTGTCCTATTTGCATTTGTTTAGCAAACAGTTTCCTGCCACAAAAATGAAAACCATCAAAAAGTTTGAACACATTTATTAAAAGGCTGCTAAATGTACCAACATGTTTTTGACATTAATAACAACAAAAATGATTTAAGGTTGTACATTGTGTCCTGCTTAAAATAAGAGCATACACTTTAATGCCACATACATTAGTGTTCGGGTATTTGGGGGTTAACACTTTTATTTAGAAGTGGATATTTTGGCCATAGCAAACAATCTGGTTGAATGTAACATTTATCTTGAAAATTATTACATGTGATTGCTTGCTATGGGCAACATCTCCACTATAATAAAATTATAAAAATGCAATAAATATAGGCCTTATGGTGAGAAAAGATCCACAAGTAAGTAAAAAATGTAGATGATATAATAATAATACACATTGCTATATATGAAGTAATAACTAAATACGTTTGTTATGGTCAACATGTTAAAGCTGAAAAATATGAGCTTTAAAGTGTATGCACAACATTAGTCAAAGAATAGTGTAACGTTTTACATATACGTAACTCGTCTGTTGGAGGAAAGTTAGTTACACATGACGACTATAGTATAAGTATATCCTCAATACACGTGGGTTGATATACTAACCACGGAAGTGCTCCTGTCGTCTTACCTGCCCCCTAAATCTGTACTTAAACTGTCATCAGATGTTACTAACTCCACAGCTTGCTCGCCATCTTCTCCATCAACATCATGTGCAATATGTTGTTCAACACAGATGTTGTGGAGAAAACAGCAGCAGAACACAATGTGAGTCACCTTGGAAGGACTATACAACAGAAGGCCACCCCATTTTATCCAGACAGCGAGACCAAGACTTCAGCAGCCAAAACATCTTTCTATCACTGACCGAGTGACCTTATGTGCATGACTGTAATTGTGTTCAGCAGGGGAATCAGGAAGTGACAAAGAAGTCAGAAGCCAGGACAAACAGCCATACCCTGTATCACCAGAAACACACAGATAGTAGCGATAGAAATGTAGGTATACAGTAGCCTAGTGGTTTGTGAGTTTGCATTACAGGGACAATGATATAGTGACTTACCCAGCAGCCAACCCTCTGGTATTAGCCTAGCTTCAAATTTGTCATAGAGGGATGACTGGCTGAGGATGAAGGAGCCATGCACCAGGGTGACCTGCAAATACACTCATTAATTTGAATTTTGCATCACATACCACCTGCAGAGTACGCATGATGACGATTTAAATAGACATGCTGTCTTCCCCTAGGTGGTCTCAGCTGTACGTGTGTGCAATCTATCGCACCCAGAACATTGGGCAAACCTGTGATGTGATAGAAAGCTACCCTGACTGCATGTCACTGTGACTCCTGGCTAGGGAAGCAGATAGAGGCATCTTCATCTATTTTGGTTCATATTGGCGTCTATTGCGGCCAATTTGCACTATCTATTGGCCGTGATGACAAATGCAAATCCTTAGTAATTTTCGAGGTTACTATGTGTATGGGGCTGGCCTCTCTGCTACAGACTTAGGAGGATAAAGCTTGCGGTGTAGTGGGAGGTAATGCAGTGGGAGTTCCTGCAGTGGGCGTTTCTGTAATTTGCTTCCTGTAGCGGGCGTTCCTGTAGCGGGCCTCCCTGTAGCGGGCTTTCCTGTAGTTTGCCTCCCTGTAATGGACCTTCCTGTACTAGGCATTCCTGTAGTTTGCCTTCCTGTAACGGGCGTTCCTGTAGCGGGCCTTCCTGTAGTTTGCCTTCCTGTAGCGGGGGTTCCTGTAGTAGGCGTTCCTGTGGCGGGGGTTCCTGTAGCGGGCATTCCTGTAGTTGACCTTCCTGTAGCGGGCATTCCTGTAGTAGGCCTTCCTGTAGTGGGGGTTCCTGTAGCGGGGGTTCCTGTAGTTGACCTTCCTGTAGCGGGCCTTCCTGTACTAGGCGTTCCTGTAGTTTGCCTTCCTGTAGAGGGGGTTCCTGTAGAGGGGGTTCCTGTAGCAGGCCTTCCTGTAGCGGGCGATCCTGTAGTTCGCCTTCCTGTAGCGGTCCTTCCTGTAGTCGGCCTTCCTGTAGCGGATGTTCCTGTAGTGGGCAATCCTGTAGTTTGCCTTCCTGTAGCGGGCGATCCTGTAGTGAGCCTTCCTGTAGTAGGCGTCCCTGTAGTAGGCATTCCTGTAGTAGGCATTCCAGTAATCTGCCTTCCTGTAGCGGGCGTTCCTGTAAATCTGCCTTCCTGTAGTAGACATTCCTGTAGTTTGCCTTCCTGTAGCGGGCGTTACTGTAATCTGCCTTCCTGTAGCGGGCCTTCCTGTAGTAGGCATTCCTGTAGTTTGCCTTCCTGTAGCGGGTGTTACTGTAATCTGCCTTCCTGTAGCGGGCGTTACTGTAATCTGCCTTCCTGTAGTGGGCGTTACTGTAATCTGCTTTCCTGTAGCGGGCGTTACTGTAATCTGCCTTCCTGTAGTGAGCGTTACTGTAGCGGGCCTTCCAGTAGTAGGCATTCCTGTAGTTTGCCTTCCTGTAGCGGGTGTTACTGTAATCTGCCTTCCTGTAGCGGGCGTTACTGTAGTGGACATTCCTGTAGTAGGCGTTCCTGTAGCGGGCGTTCCTGTAATCTGCCTTCCTGTAGCGGGCATTCCACCTCTGAATCAGGCCCAGTGTCTCTTGATCCCACGTACAGCCATACTATGGGCTCAACAAATAACCACGAGAATGAAGGCCATTGATTCCATATGAACCAGCGACATCACTGAGATGCGAGGCACTTCATGCCTCGTGTTTCAGTGTTGCCACTGACTAGTTAACTGAACAGATGAATATTGTTAATACTGTTACAAAAAATGAGGAAGAGAAAAGAAAAAAAACCCCAACGTGTGTGAAGAGAGGGTCTGACAGTGTAGAGTTTATTACATTATTGACACTCGGGAGGGAGTCAGGGTCCCTGTGATGGAAATACGCGTTTGAGCCTGAGAATGCCTTAGTGCTTCCGTGCTTCTGTGTGTATAACGCTGCCAACCACTTGCTGTCTGGCAATCAATCCCTTCCCCAATCAATGGCTTTTGCAGCAGCTGATTACACAGGGATTTCCTCCCTACCTCCCATGCAAAGTGCACCGAGCTCCTATAACTCACTGTGCCCCCCCATGTGAGACCCCCTGGCAGGAAGATAGAATGAACGCTATATATGACTGACATTGTATCACCAGACCCCCCCCCCCCCCCTGTGCCCCTGGCCACCGTTCCTAGGCCAGGGAGAGAGAGGAAAGGCCATTATGACAGTGGAGCCTGTATTAATGCATCAGTGTATGTACTGTAGCAGGGCTTGCACTGTATGGTAATATAGCAGGAAGCAGTGCAGCACAGAGCCCAGTGAGGGTGGATCTCTACAGAAGCAAAAAGCTGTCAGCTTGCACAACCCACATACAGCAGGGCTGGGAGAGAGAGATGGAACGAGCTGTGTGATACTATAGCACAATAATCCTAATTCTTTCTCTCCCTCTGACATTTCCTGCGCTCCCTCCTCCTAATCTCACCAGGATTTGCAGCAGCAGCCGGTGCACAGACAGGGGACAGAGCTGTTTCTTCACAGCCTCTCTCTGCTGGCAAAACAAAAGGCACTTCAGACCCCAGCAGGATATCAGCCCTGATTGTGTGTGTGAGAGAGAAGGGAAGCTGCTGCCAGGCTGGGCTGGAGTGTGCACAGAGGACCCTGGCTGGCTCAGAGCTGCTACTACCTGCCTCGTCTTCCATCCATTCTCCAAGTGGCTGCACGGATAGGCTGGCGATGGGCGACAAAGGAACCAGGTGAGTCCATCCTGGCGCTGGCTTCAGATGGCCGTTGTTAGCATTGCCCCATTGGGTGGGCAGGATGTAGCACTGCAGGGGTTAAATAGGCCCTGAAAAAAAACCCTTGTTGGTCGCCTCTGGCATGAATATGAGAAGGTGGTAACTCCCAAAAAGTGAGGGAATGTACCGATTGTAACAAGAGGGTAACCGGCTTTGGCCATTGGCGCGGTGATGTTGCATGGTAGTCTGGCAGGTAAAATGGCCAGATGGCCCCTGGGGTAACAACGTTGCGCTACTCGGTCTGTATTTGCGCTGTGTCTGCGTCAGGCAGTGGTTACATTCCGGGGTTTGTTGATGGTGGAGGATCTGAGGAAGTCAGCCCGGTGCACGAGCTTCCCCCAGCGGGCTGGCTCTGTGCCCACCAACAATTTACTATTGTACCGTGGCATTTCATTGTTGTCACTCAGCATAACAATATCACCTACGTATATCAGAGCTGCCCCTCTGGGGGAGAGGGGGGGGGATGCAGCGGCATCTTTACCTGAATGCTCAGCACCAGAGAGTGTTCATTATTTACTGACGTCTCTACATGAACAGTTCATTATCTTCATCTCTTCTGCGCCCGGCACAACCTGATTCACCACATGTATAGAGAGATCCTGCGCCGCCACCACGGCTTCTATAAAGTACATAAATCACATAACACACTGAGCAGGAAATCACAATGAACTCTGCATCGCTGCTATATATATTATATATATATAAATAAATATGCTATATACTGTAATTATGCCATCGGAGGTAAAGATGGCATTCTTAAGTGTGCATCTTGATCTGTGGACGCCAAGCTACGGCGACATGAGGACGTCATTCAGCCGGAGGAGGAGCCGACGCGGAGCTGAGCATGCCGGTTTATGGAGCGTATCTTGCATGCGCACGTTCCAGAACCAAAGTGTGTAACTAAGGGTTGGCGCAGAGCCATATGCGTTTCAGTCTCATCTCCGCTTGTGATGGCGTAGGCGTAATGAAGCTGTAATGGGGCGTTCTTGCGCAACACAGTCCAGTTAGGGTGTGTCGATGGAACTGGGGGCCCTGCGGACTTGGATGGAAGGGTAAATGCGCCTGTTATCACATGGAACGTTTGCGCCAAGTACAGTATTGGCCGATGCAAGGGCCCCGTGATGATGATGACTGGCAAATATACGCATTGTTTTCAGTGCGCACAAAGTATCTGTGGCTGAGTTGTGTGCATCGCTGCTGCCGCCTCTGAGGGGCTAACTATTTCTGGGACCGGGAATTTACCTCGCTCAGTGCGATTAGTGGTTCGGTCAGAAAAGTGTCTTTATTTTCCAGTCCGCAGGCTATTCTGTGTAATAATCCGTGTATGTGACATAGCGGCCGGGGAGAGCATAGGCAGGTGTAATAATCCCTGTATGTGGCATAGCAGCTGGGGAGAGCATAGGCAGGTGTAATAATCCCTGTATGTGACATAGCAGCCGGGGAGAGCATAGGCAGGTGTAATAATCCCTGTATGTGACAAAGCAGCTGGGGAGAGCAGAAATAGGTGTAATAATCCCTGTATGTGACATAGCAACCGGGGAGAGCATAGGCAGGTGTAATAATCCCTGTATGTTACAAAGCAGCTGGGGAGAGCATATGCAGGTGTAATAATCCCTGTATGTGGCATAGCAGCTGGGGAGAGCAGAGACAGGTGTAATAATCCGTGTATGTGACATAGCAGCCGGGGAGAGCATAGGCAGGTGTAATAATCCCTGTATGTGACAAAGCAGCTGGGGAGAGCAGAAATAGGTGTAATAATCCCTGTATGTGGCAAAGCAGCTGGGGAGAGCATAGGCAGGGGTAATAATCCCTGTATGTGGCATAGCAGCTGGGGAGAGCATAGGCAGGTGTAATAATCCCTGTATGTGGCATAGCAGCTGGGGAGAGCATAGGCAGGTGTAATAATCCCTGTATGTGACATAGCAGCTGGGGAGAGCATAGGCATCTGTAATATCCATGTATGTGACATAGCAGCCGGGGAGAGCATAGGCAGGTGTAATAATCCCTGTATGTGACATAGCAGGGGGAAGAGCAGAGACAGGTGTAATAATCCGTGTATGTGACATAGCAGCCAGGGAGAGCATAGGCAGGTGTAATAATCCCTGTATGTTACATAGCAGCTGGGGAGAGCATAGGCAGGTGTAATAATCCCTGTATGTGGCATAGCAGCTGGGGAGAGCATAGGCAGGTGTAATAATCCCTGTATGTGACATAGCAGCTGGGGAGAGCATAGGCATGTGTAATAATCCGTGTATGTGGCATAGCAGCTGGGCAAGAGCAGAGACAGGTGTAATAATCCGTGTATGTGGCATAGCAGCTGGGGAGAGCATAGGCATGTGTATTAATCCGTGTATGTGACATAGCAGCCGGGGACAGCATAGGCAGGTGTAATAATCTGTGTATGTGACATAGCAGCTGGGGAGAGCACAGACAGGTGTAATAATCCGTGTATGTGGCATAGCAGCTGGGGAGAGCACAGACAGATGTAATAAATCCTATAATGTGACATAGCAGCTGGGGAGAGCAGAGACAGGGGTTATAACTAAATCCTATGTGACATTGCAACTTGGGAGAGCAGGGACAGGTGTAATAATCCGTGTATGTGACATAGCAGCCAGGGAGAGCAGAGACAGGTGGAATAAACTGTGTATGTGACATAGCAGCCAGGGAGAGTAGAGACAGGTGTAATAATCTGTGTATGTGATATAGCAGCCAGGGAGAGCAGAGACAGGTGGAATAAACTGTGTATGTGACATAGCAGCCGGGGAGAGTAGAGACAGGTGTAATAATCCGTGTATGTGAAATAGCAGCCTGGGAGAGCAGAGAGAGGTGTAATAAGTAGTGTATGTGACATAGAAGCTGGAGAGAGCAGAGACAGGGGTTATAACTAAATCCTATGTGACATTGCAACTGGGGAGAGCAGAGACAGGTAATAATCTGTGTATGTGACATAGCAGCCAGGGAGAGCAGAGACAGGTGGAATAAACTGTGTATGTGACATAGCAGCCGGGGAGAGTAGAGACAGGTGTAATAATCCGTGTAAGTTAAATAGCAGCCTGGGAGAGCAGAGAGAAGTGTAATAAGCAGTGTATGTGACATAGAAGCTGGGGAGAGCAGAGACAGGGGTTATAACTAAGTCCTATGTGACATTGCAACTGGGGAGAGCAGAGACAGGTGTAATAATCTGTGTATGTGACATTGCAGCCGGGGAGAGTAGAGACAGGTGTAATAATCCGTGTATGTGAAATAGCAGCCTGGGAGAGCAGAGAGAGGTGTAATAAGCAGTGTATGTGACATAGAAGCCGGGGAGAGCAGAGACAGGGGTTATAACTAAGTCCTATGTGACATTGCAACTGGGGAGAGCAGAGACAGGTGTAATAATCTATGTATGTGACATAGCATTCGGGGAGAGCAGAGACAGGGGCAATAAGTCCTATTCGACATAGCAGCCGGAGGGAGCTTAAATAGTTGTAATAATCGGTGTATGTGACATAGAAGCCGAGGAGAGTAGAGACAGACAAGTATAATAAGCAGTGTGTGTCACATAGCAGCTGGGGAGAGCAGACACAGGTGTAATAAGTCCTACAGTATAATGTGATATAGCAGCTGGAAAGAGCAGAGACAGGTGTAATAAGCCGTATATGTGACATAGCAACTAGGGAGAGCAGAAACATGGGTAATAAATCCTATTGATATAGCAGCTGGAGGGAGCAGAACTAGATGTAATAATTGGTGTATGCGACATAGCAGATGGGGAGAGCAGAAACAGGTGTAATAAACCGTGTATGTGACAAAGCAGCGGGGAAGAGCAGAGACAGGTGTAATAAGCTGTGTATGTGACATAACAGCGGGGAAGAGCAGAGACAGGTGTAATAAGCTGTGTTTGTGACATAGCAGCGGGGAAGAGCAGAGACAGGTGCAATAAGCTGTGTATGTGACATAGCAGCGGGGAAGAGCAGAGACAGGTGTAATAAGCTGTGTATGTGACATAGCAACGGGGAAGAGCAGAGACAGGTGTAATAAGCTGTGTACAGTATGTCACATAGCAGCGGGGAAGAGCTGAGACAGGTGTAATAATCCGTGTGCGTGTATGTGACATAGCAGCCGGTGAGAGCAGAGCCAGGGGTAATAAGTCCTATATGTGACATAGCAGTTGGGGAGAGCAGAGACAGGGGTAATTAGTCTTATATGTGACAAAGCAGCGTGTGAGAGCAGAGCCAGGGGTAATAAGTCCTATATGTGACATAGCAGCGGGGGAGAGCAGAAACAGAGGTAATAAGTCCTATATGTGACATAGCAGTGGGGGAGAGCAGAGACAGGGGTAATAAGTCCTATATGTGACATAGCAGTGGGGGAGAGCAGAGACAGGGGTAATTAGTCTTATATGTGACAAAGCAGCGTGTGAGAGCAGAGCCAGGGGTAATAAGTCCTATATGTGACATAGCAGCGGGGAAGAGCAGAGACAGGTGTAATAAGCTGTGGATGTCACATAGCAGCGGGGAAGAGCAGAGAAAGGTGTAATAAGCTGTGTTTGTCACATAGCAGTGGGGAAGAGCAGAGACAGGTGTAATAAGCTGTGCATGTGACATAGCAGTGGGGAAGAGCAGTGACAGGTGTAATAAGCTGTGTATGTGACATAGCAGCGGGGAAGAGCAGAGAAAGGTGTAATAAGCTGTGTTTGTCACATAGCAACGGGGAAGAGCAGAGACAGGTGTAATAAGCTGTGTATGTCACATAGCAGCGGGGAAGAGCAGAGACAGATGTAATAAGCTGTGTTTGTCACATAGCAGCGGCGAAGAGCAGAGACAGGAGTAATAAGCTGTGTGTGTGACATAGCAGCGGGGAAGAGCAGAGACAGGAGTAATAAGCTGTATTTTTCACATAGCAGCGGGGAATAGCAGAGACAGGTGTAATAAGCTGTGTATGTGACATAACAGCGGGGAAGAGCAGAGACAGGTGTAATAAGCTGTGTTTGTCACATAGCAGCGGGGAAGAGCAGAGACAGGTGCAATAAGCTGTGTATGTGACATAACAGCGGGGAAGAGCAGAGACAGGTGTAATAAGCTGTGTATGTGACATAGCAACGGGGAAGAGCAGAGACAGGTGTAATAAGCTGTGTACAGTATGTCACATAGCAGCGGGGAAGAGCTGAGACAGGTGTAATAATCCGTGTATGTGACATAGCAGCCGGTGAGAGCAGAGCCAGGGGTAATAAGTCCTATATGTGACATAGCAGTTGGGGAGAGCAGAGACAGGGGTAATTAGTCTTATATGTGACAAAGCAGTGTGTGAGAGCAGAGCCAGGGGTAATAAGTCCTATATGTGACATAGCAGGGGGGGAGAGCAGAAACAGAGGTAATAAGTCCTATATGTGACATAGCAGTGGGGGAGAGCAGAGACAGGGGTAATAAGTCCTATATGTGACATAGCAGTGGGGGAGAGCAGAGACAGGGGTAATTAGTCTTATATGTGACAAAGCAGCGTGTGAGAGCAGAGCCAGGGGTGATAAGTCCTATATGTGACATAGCAGCGGGGGAGAGCAGAATCAGAGGTAATAAGTCCTATATGTGACATAGCAGTGGGGTAGAGCAGAGACAGGGGTAATAAGTCTTATATGTGACATAGCAGCATGTGAGAGCAGAGCCAGGGGTAATAAGTCCTATATGTGACATAGCAGTGGCGGAGAGCAGAGACAGGGGTAATAAGTCCTATATGTGACATAGCAGCCGGTGAGAGCAGAGACAGGGGTAAAAAGTCCTATATGTGACAAAGCAGTGGGGGAGAGCAGAGACTTTGGTAATAAGTCCTATATGTGACATAGCAGTGGGGGAGAGCAGAGACAGGGGTAATTAGCCTTATATGTGACATAGCAGCCGGTGAGAGCAGAGACAGGGGTAAAAAGTCCTATATGTGACATAGCAGTGGGGGAGAGCAGAGACAGGGGTAATAAGTCCTATATGTGACATAACAGTGGGGGAGAGCAGAGACAGGTGTAATAAGTCCTATATGTGACATAGCAGTGGGGGAGAGCAGAGACAGGGGTAATAAGTCCTATATGTGACATAGCAGCGGGGGAGAGCAGAATCAGAGGTAATAAGTCCTATATGTGACATAGCACTGGGGTAGAGCAGAGACAGGGGTAATAAGTCTTATATGTGACATAGCAGCATGTGAGAGCAGAGCCAGGGGTAATAAGTCCTATATGTGACATAGCAGTGGCGGAGAGCAGAGACAGGGGTAATAAGTCCTATATGTGACATAGCAGCCGGTGAGAGCAGAGACAGGGGTAAAAAGTCCTATATGTGACAAAGCAGTGGGGGAGAGCAGAGACTTTGGTAATAAGTCCTATATGTGACATAGCAGTGGGGGAGAGCAGAGACAGGGGTAATTAGCCTTATATGTGACATAGCAGCCGGTGAGAGCAGAGACAGGGGTAAAAAGTCCTATATGTGACATAGCAGTGGGGGAGAGCAGAGACAGGGGTAATAAGTCCTATATGTGACCTAGCAGTGGGGGAGAGCAGAGACAGGGGTAATAAGTCCAATATGTGACATAGCAGTGGGGGAGAGCAGAGACAGGTGTAATAAGTCCTATATGTGACATAGCAGTGGGGGAGAGCAGAGACAGGGGTAATAAGTCCTATATGTGACATAGCAGTGGGGGAGAGCAGAGACAGGAGTAATAAGTCCTATATGTGACATAGCAGCCGGTGAGAGCAGAGACAGGGGTAAAAAGTCCTATATGTGACATAGCAGTGGGGGGAGAGCAGAGACAGGGGTAATAAGTCCTATATGTGACATAGCAGTGGGGGAGAGCAGAGACAGGGGTAATTAGTCTTATATGTGACATAGCAGTGGGGGAGAGCAGAGACAGGGGTAATAAGTCCTATATGTGACATAGCAGTGGGGGAGAGCAGAGACAGGGGTAATAAGTCCTATATGTGACATAGCAGTGGGGGAGAGCAGAGACAGGGGTAATAAGTCCTATATGAGAAATAGCAGTGGGGGAGAGCAGAGACAGGGGTAATAAGTCCTATATGTGACATAGCAGTGGGGGAGAGCTGAGACAGGGGTAATAAGTCCAATATGTGATCTAGCAGTGGGGGAGAGCAGAGACAGGGGTAATAAGTCCTATATGTGACCTAGCAGTGGGGGAGAGCAGAGAGGGGTAATAAGTCCTATATGTGACATAGCAGTGGGGGAGAGTAATGTCAGCAAGGTTGAGCCCTGCTCAGTGCTCCTTTTCATCTTCGTTCACTGATGGAGTATGTACCTGTACGCTCTCACGAGCAGGGCCCTCTCCCCTCATGTGCTTCTCCTTACCCTTACTTACACTATTTTATACTCCCTATAACGGTACATTACCAATGGTTGCTGCCGCCATGCTGCTTATTTGAGTGATAGGATCACGAATGCTGTAATATTTATATATCATGTACTTGTCCTGTTTTGTTTTGTACTGTAAGTCACTGTTTTCTTTATTTTACTCACTGTAAAGCACTGCAGAACCCTTGTGCCGCCATAAAAATAAAGGATAATAATACAGAGAATGATCTTGATACCTTATAATGGAAAATGTTGTTGTTATGCAGAGAATTTTCTTATTATACAGAGCATGTGCTTGTTATATGGAGTATGTGATTGTTATATGGCATGTCATGTGTGCTCTTTATATATTACATATGTTCTATACGTCGTATGATCTTGTTATATGGAGCACTGTTTGTGCTTTTTATACAGAATGTATCCTTGTTACAACTTATATGTTTTCGTTATATGATTTATCTGTTTTACGGAATACTGAATGTGCTTGTCATATGGAGTATTTTATTGTTCTAGACTGTATGTGTTCGCAGATGGGCTCAGTATAGGGAGTATGGGCTCAGTATAGGGAGTATGGGCTCAGTAAATGGAGTATGCACTCGGTATAGGGTGTGTGCGCTCGGTATAGGGTGTGCGCGCTCGGTATTGGGAGTGTGTGCTCAGTATAGGGAGTGTGGGCTCAGTATAGGGTGTGTGGGCTCAGTATAGGCAGTATGGGCTCAGTATAGGGAGTATGGGCTCAGTATAGGGTGTGCGCGCTCGGTATAGGGAGTGTGTGCTCGGTATAGGGAGTGTGTGCTCGGTATAGGGCAGGGGTTCCCAACCACGGTCCTCAAGGCACACTAACAGTCTAGGTTTTAAGGATAGCCATAGTTGAGCACAGGTGACTTAATTAGTACCTTAGTTATTTTGATTTAACCATCTGTGCTTAAGCCTGGATATCACTAACACCAGGACTGTTAGTGTGTCTTGAGGACAGAGGTTGGGAATCACTGGTATAGGGTGTGTGTGCTCGGTATAGGGAGTGTGTGCTCGGTATAGGGAGTGTGTGCTCGGTATAGGGAGTGTGTGCTCGGTATAGGGTGTGTGTACTCGGTATAGGGAGTGTGTGCTCGGTATAGGGAGTGTGTGCTCGGTAGTGACGTACTCGGAGCTCACGCTCCCGCTGACAATCGGTGGAGCGCTATATTTTCACAGACCAAAAAAGCATCTGTGTTGGGGGTCACCGGCAACTGAGGACCGAGACAGTAATATAAACCATCTACACACACAGAGTTTGCACTCCCGCTGTTGGGCGGTGGAGCGCTATACCCCCACAGATCACTCGAGAGATAGTGTCTGGGGTAAGTGTGTAAATTATATAGGCATTTTTGCCTCTTAGTCATTCGGCTCCCTATAATGGTAACTAATTCACCTCTTTGGCAAACCACTAAACATTTGTACAGTGGAAGATACTTATTCACTTCCATTTGGGAATTAACAGGAGGTCCTTCCATATTTGGACTATCTGCACTGATACAGTTACCAAATGCTTTTTTAGTGCACAGGAAGACCACATCTTGTATTAACATAAAGAGCTGGAAAGTTTATCTCAAAGCAATGTCATTGATATTTATTGTATCGATTTTTATTGATTTATATTTATCGATCTATTATAGTATTATTTGTGTTCTTCACAAACAAGCGCTGCTGCTCCATTATATTCAGATTTTCTCATTTAGCAAGTAGCAGATCCTGCTAGTTTGGAAGTTTTTTGTATTGACTGGTTGATAGGCGCACCCTTTCCTTTCTCTATGCATCATATGTGTTCGTTATAGGGTGTACATGCTCGGTATATGGAGTATGTTTTTGGTATAGGGTGTATGTGCTCGGTATACGGCGTATGCGCTCGGTATACAGTGCATGTCATTATATGGTACATGTTCTCCATGTATAGGGGTACATGGATGCTGCACAGTATAAAAGGACATGTCTGAGTGACATAATGTGAATAAAAGTGGCTGCACCATATCCCTATTTCCCAGCTATAATGTTACATTATATCGCTCTGTGCTGGACGTGTCTTTGCTTCTTATCACCTGTACATTTCCCTGTACTGTGCGTTCTGGTCACTATGTAGCAGAGGAGAACTTGGGGGTGATTGTCTCAGAGCTTCCCCACCAGCAGCTCAGTGTTACCACATAAAGCCTGAGGCTGCCCCTGGGCCAAGCATACAATAGGCCCGTCACTGGCCTTGTGCTACTAATAGCAAACGGGTCCCATCTGCTGCTACCATGTCACCGCCATTCCCAGGACACTGGAGTCACTGGGACTCTGGCAGCGAGCACGTAGGCTACTGAGCCACTGGGACTCTGGCAGCGAGCACATAGGCTACTGAGCCACTGGGACTCTGGCAGCGAGCACGTAGGTCACTGAGCCACTGGGACTCTGGCAGCGAGATGTTCCCCCACTGCGCATGCGCACGACGGAGGGAGCTCCGTCGTGCGCATGCGCGAGACCCGGCGATCGACGGGCTCTCCATCGCTCCGGGTCTCGCACCAAAGGGACGTGCTGTCGATGTTGATTGACAGCACGCCCCCTTTGGTGGGCGTGCCTGCCAGACGGAGGCGTTCCCATGGGAACGCCTACCGTCTGAAGCCGGCCCCACTGACATCACTAGTGATGTCAGTGGGAGTGATTTTGGCTCTGATAGAGCCGAAATCACTCCAGGGCTTGCGGCAGCGAGACCCTACCGCAGGGTCTCCTACGCAAGCTCGATGGTCGCGATGGTCAAGACCATCGTGACCATTATCATGGACGCTCGCATATGCTGTGGGTGGTCACCCACAGCTATGCGAGCGGCCAGGAGGCCGCTCCATTTTCATGGAGGAGGGCCCTGATTCAGAGTGAGCGCTCTGGTCAGAGCGTTCGGCTCTGAATCAGGCCCTTAGTACACATTTTTGTATTCAGGTGTTAGCAAATAACTTTAGCTGATTTCAGGGAACATGACGTAAGACCTGCGTGTGCTGCATGCAAAATTCAGAAATCTACTATGATGCATGAGGATGTCGCCTGTATTATCTTGCTTCCCCCTGTTACCATAACAGCTGTCTTTAATCAGAAAATCCGTCATACATGGCTTAATATACTGTATTATATACCAGCCTACTTCCCCTTCCACTGACACTTACATCAGTAAATAAACTTCCTACTTAGCACCAAAGTGTGATTTGTTTGTGCAACTATAGCACATAAAACTGCACTGAGCACACTGCGGCCCTGATTCAGAGCCGGACGCTCTGAAAGAGCGCTCGCTCTGAATCAGGGCATATTTTTTTTTGTGCGTCCTCCTGGCCGCTCGCATAGCTGTGGGTGACCACCCACAGCTATAGTGAGCGGCCAGGTTGATGGTCGTGATGGTCAAGACCATCATGACCATCGGGCTTGCGACGAGACCCTTGTGGTAGACGCATGCGCAGTAGCTACACTATGTCCGACATCGGCAGCGCCTGCACCTCTGATCAGTGCCCTATGGGTCTTTATACCTCATTCAGAGCCACTTGCAAAAAGCGAGCGCTCGCTTTGAATGAGGGCGGCCGCTTCTCTTTTGAAAGGCGGCCTCCTGGCCGCTCGCTAAGCTGTGGGTTACCACCCACAGCTTTAGCGAGTGACTAGGTGATGGTCGAGACCATCGCGACCATCGGGGCTTGCGACGAGACCCTAGCGGTAGGGTCTCGTCTACCGCAAGCCCCAGGTAGCTTCCTACTGACATCACTGGTGATGTCAGTAGGGCCGCCTACAAACGGCAGGCATTACTTTAGGAATGCCTCCTCTGTTTGTCCGGCCACCCCCCCCCCCGCCTACGAAACGACTGCCGCACCTTTTGTAGCGAGCCCTGGAGTGAGTGCATTTGTCACTCACTCCGGGGCTTGCGCACGCGCAGTATGAGCGCTGCGCATGCGCAGGCCCTCACCATCGACCCGCTTGCAAGCGCATAGCATTTGCGAGCGGGTCTGAATGAGGTCCTTTGTTCACAACTTCACACTAAATTTAACCAAAATTAACACAATTATTCCGATTGCCAAATTATATTTCATATTATGCACCCTAAATACATACTGTCCTGTTAGTTGGCCGTTGCAGACTACACTCAGTACTGTCTTTTATACAGGACACAGAAGTTTGAGGTGCCCTATAAGATTTTAAATCCATGTTTATACTGTCCTGCATGATACCCAGTAGGGGCTCCGCTGTCCTGCATGATACCCAGTAGGGGCTCCGCTGTCCTGCATGATACCCAGTAGGGGCTCTGCTGTCCTGCATGATACCCAGTAGGGGCTCCGCTGTCCTGCATGATACCCAGTAGGGGCTCCGCTGTCCTGCATGATACCCAGTAGGGGCTCCGCTCTTCTGCATGACACCCAGTAGGGGCTCCGCTGTCCTGCATGATACCCAGTAGGGGCTCCGCTGTCCTGCATGATACCCAGTAGGGGCTCTGCTGTCCTGCATGATACCCAGTAGGGGCTCCGCTGTCCTGCATGATACCCAGTAGGGGCTCCGCTGTCCTGCATGATACCCAGTAGGGGCTCTGCTGTCCTGCATGATACCCAGTAGGGGCTCCGCTGTCCTGCATGATACCCAGTAGGGGCTCCGCTGTCCTGCATGATACCCAGTAGGGGCTCCGCTCTTCTGCATGACACCCAGTAGGGGCTCCGCTGTCCTGCATGATACCCAGTAGGGGCTCCGCTGTCCTGCATGATACCCAGTAGGGGCTCTGCTGTCCTGCATGATACCCAGTAGGGGCTCCGCTGTCCTGCATGATACCCAGTAGGGGCTCCGCTGTACTACTGAACACTGCCGTGATGACATCAGAAGTTGCTGGCTATAAGCGATGACATCAGAACTTGCTGTTATATGTAGTAGGTACTGTGAGGAGGTTTCTCTCTCACAGCACTGAATGAGTTTACTATTCCCGAGATCAGACGTAAAACTCTCTGCTGCCTACGTCACCCCTGGAGCAGCGCAGGAGTTAATCGCTCTGCAAATATTTATAATCCGGTGACCTTTTAAAGTGTTATTTACTATGTGCAGGAATGTGAGTGCTCGGAGTGTGGAGGGAGAGGGCCCAGCGCTGCGCTGATTTCAGAGGACGGGGTCTCTCCATATAAATAGGGGAAAATACTATTTGTTTATATTACTATGGGGTGTAATAGATCACAAATTGGTCTCCGCTTTCCATAGGACTAGATTTATATGGGAAAGATCCAGACTATTTATAATTTAGTAACTTTTGTATTATTAGAGATGAGATATAAATAGCCGGACTACAGTAAATGGGACGTGAAAAACTCTTTCAAAATAATAAGAAATCGGCGACTTTATCCGTTATCTGAGGGTGAACAAAATATCATCACCATAAACCAAATTTATCTGAAGATGAACCTCATTTTGTAATAATAGTTATTGATATAATGACCATTATAATCCCCCCATCCCCATTCATTTTGGACATGAAATAATCTAAAAAATGACAGCCCTGTCTCTGGTGGTCTTCCCAAGTTCAGCGGAGGGTCTTGCAGGCTGATTAGGCTGCAGCCAGGAATGGACCGGGGCTGTAATTGGGCCCCGGCATCCCTCTATGTGCGCGGCACGCATCACGGGGGCATGTTGCTAGTCACAGGGGTGTGGCCTCGCAGCGCACCCTATCTTTCTCTCTCTGCATGCTGGCCTCGCAGCGCACCCTATCTTTCTCTCTCTGCATGCTGGCCAAGCATAGCGCACCCTATCTTTCTCTCTCTGCATGCTGGCCTCGCAGCGCACCCTATCTTTCTCTCTCTGCATGCTGGCCTCGCAGCGCACCCTATCTTTCTCTCTCTGCATGCTGGCCTCGCAGCGCACCCTATCTTTCTCTCTCTGCATGCTGGCCTCCCAGCGCACCCTATCTTTCTCTCTCTGCATGCTGGCCTCGCAGCGCACCCTATCTTTCTCTCTCTGCATGCTGGCCTCGCAGCGCACCCTATCTTTCTCTCTCTGCATGCTGGCCTCGCAGCGCACCCTATCTTTCTCTCTCTGCATGCTGGCCTCGCAGCGCACCCTATCTTTCTCTCTCTGCATGCTGGCCTCGCAGCGCACCCTATCTTTCTCTCTCTGCATGCTGGCTTCGCAGCGCACCCTATCTTTCTCTCTCTGCATGCTGGCCTCGCAGCGCACCCTATCTTTCTCTCTCTGCATGCTGGCCTCCCAGCGCACCCTATCTTTCTCTCTCTGCATGCTGGCCTCGCAGCGCACCCTATCTTTCTCTCTCTGCATGCTGGCCTCGCAGCGCACCCCATCTTTCTCTCTCTGCATGCTGGCCTCGCAGCGCACCCTATCTTTCTCTCTCTGCATGCTGGCCTCGCAGCGCACCCTATCTTTCTCTCTCTGCATGCTGGCCTCCCAGCGCACCCTATCTTTCTCTCTCTGCATGCTGGCCTCCCAGCGCACCCTATCTTTCTCTCTCTGCATGCTGGCCTCGCAGCGCACCCTATCTTTCTCTCTCTGCATGCTGGCCTCGCAGCGCACCCTATCTTTCTCTCTCTGCATGCTGGCCTCGCAGCGCACCCTATCTTTCTCTCTCTGCATGCTGGCCTCGCAGCGCACCCTATCTTTCTCTCTCTGCATGCTGGCCTCGCAGCGCACCCTATCTTTCTCTCTCTGCATGCTGGCTTCGCAGCGCACCCTATCTTTCTCTCTCTGCATGCTGGCCTCGCAGCGCACCCTATCTTTCTCTCTCTGCATGCTGGCCTCCCAGCGCACCCTATCTTTCTCTCTCTGCATGCTGGCCTCGCAGCGCACCCTATCTTTCTCTCTCTGCATGCTGGCCTCGCAGCGCACCCCATCTTTCTCTCTCTGCATGCTGGCCTCGCAGCGCACCCTATCTTTCTCTCTCTGCATGCTGGCCTCGCAGCGCACCCTATCTTTCTCTCTCTGCATGCTGGCCTCCCAGCGCACCCTATCTTTCTCTCTCTGCATGCTGGCCTCGCAGCGCACCCTATCTTTCTCTCTCTGCATGCTGGCCTCGCAGCGCACCCTATCTTTCTCTCTCTGCATGCTGGCCTCGCAGCACACCCTATCTTTCTCTCTCTGCATGCTGGCCTCCCAGCGCACCCTATCTTTCTCTCTCTGCATGCTGGCCTCCCAGCGCACCCTATCTTTCTCTCTCTGCATGCTGGCCAAGCAGAGCGCCAGGAGGCGGAGCTACTTGGCCAGGCTTTTGGGCTGGACAGGATTATCAGGCCATTGGCCCTTCTGGCATTTGCCAAATGTGCCATATTGGCAGTCCGGACATGGCTGCAGACTAGGGCGCCAGAACTTGGCGAGGATGACTGAGGTGGCAGACAGAGTGGCCGCAGAGATTAATTACAATAATGTGAGTGTGTGTATTAGCCTAGGGCTTTGTAAACCCTTAATCACTTCTTAATTGGCCAAAAGAATGACGCTCATTTTGTCCAATAGCATTCAGGGGAAAAATGACCGCGAGATGATTATTTTTTTGTGTGTCTGTATTTAAATTCATGCCCAACAGGAATGATTGATTGAGATCTAATACAAGTGGTGGTTTCTGTAACTGGAGGCATCAATGTTTATTTTTAAAGCTTCTGAAGGAGGAACGGATTCATTAGACGCTATGTTTCCTGCAGAGGAAGCCCCATTGTAAGGCTGATGAGAAGACCCTTCCGAGGAGTAAGAGAATTGCGCAATACGACCACTTGCAGTGGAAACGCCTCTAGCAGCCATTGCACGTGTCCCTGTGTTACATTACACATGTATGAACGGCATGTTGTATGTTCCCTGTGATATGATAATTGGAAACTCGTTGGGATACATAGGTTATGTCTTACGTTAGCCTATTAAATTCTATGGCGACAAATACAATGTTCTGCCGGCGACTTTTTTTTTTTCTAACACGCCCAACAGAGAATTCAATTGTTGCTCTGTCAGGGCGCGATAGCCGCCGGCGCCGGCATTTCTGCATGCACTCAGGAGGGTGCGAGCAGAAATGTGTGTGAAACCCCCTGGCTAGGGCACGCTAACCAGAATTTTAGGTGGGTTTAGCTGTTTTACACGGCTAAACCTCGTCTCATAGGCGGTGAAGAGGGCGATAACTAATGAGCGCCCAGAACAATTCAATAGCAAAACTGGGTGCTCATTAATTATCACGACCTAAAAAACATTTGACTCACCCCCTAGATGTCTAACAATACATCACTGGCGCAATTCAGTACATAGTAAAAGGGGGAGGGGGCTTGGACTGCACACCTTCATTTTAAACCTAATAAGAGGTGCTACCATGCTGAGACTTGTAGTACAATGCAGGGAACAAAGAACACAGGTGCACGCTCTGAGTACTTAGAACAATGATAGTCAAACTAATCCTGATAAACTCTACAATTAAAATGGAGTATAAGTGAGGTTCTTAGTAAAAGTTTGGCCAAAATAGTTTTCCCATCCACCACGTCAAGGTGATAAGATGGGTCCCTAACATCCCTAATACTAACACATTAAGTCAATTTATACAGGACTTACCTCTCTAAGGTCTCTATTTACTACAATCCTCATTGGTAATGCAGATTGTAGTGTGATATTACCGACTGAATTCGCTATGCGAATTCAGGCAATATCACAGGGATTACTAAAAATCGCTTGCAGGGACAGAGCTTGCGAAAAAGCTGTGTTCCTGCGAATCCCCTCTGCAGCCTTATCACAGTATTTTTGCAAAAAATACCGTGACAAGTGCCCGCATATGCGCCGGCCGGCCGCTGCTGCTACCCTCTGGCGCTAAGCCCCACCCCCCCGCAATCGCGGACACCCCCTCTCTTAATTGCACTTACCTGCATGAACCGGGCTCCGGTGATGTTCTCCATGCCTCTGGTCAGCTGGCATCCCATACTGCACTGGGACCCGGTCACCTGATGACCGGGCCGCAGTGCAGTATGGGAGACCAGCTGACCGGAGGGAGGACGTCACCGGAGCCCCGAACTCTGGTCCCTGGACTCAGGTAAGTTATTTATTTTTTTTTACTATTTTTATTTATTTTTTTGCAGTGTACCAGCTTGCAGTCTGTTAGACCACACAGCTGATTACTGGGGCCGGCTCCCGACACTGCACGTTACAGCGGAGCAGGAGTCCAGTAACTGGGGGAGACCCTGGATAACGCCACCTCCAGGTGGCGTTATTATCACAGGGCTTTCCCCGGTATTTTTTTTACAATTTATTTTTAGTAACTTGCACAGTTTGCATTTCCCATCACAATTATGGGAAATATCTGATTACTAAAAATAAGTGATACTTAGGGCTTGGAGTAGAATTTTACGAATTTTACATCTGTTAATATACCAAGAATAAAATAATAACAGATAATGTTACAAAGTAAAAGATACTCTTGCTTTTATCTAAAGTGACGCGTTTCTCCGCCCGACTTCTGCTTCCCTGGCTAAAATAACTGTTATTGTATCCTGTATTGTTCGATGATGTATTGAATTGTTTCTATGATGTATTGAATTGTTTCTATGATGTATTGAATTGTTTCTATGATGTATTGAATTGTTTCTATGATGTATTGAATTGTTTGACATCTAGAATGTAATAAATAGACAAATATCTATTGCAATAAAGAATGTTTCATAAGGATCAGAAAGTGCTGGAACCTCAGCCCCGTCCCTTAGTACTGTCAGTGGGAGAGACGTTGTCAGGTTCCCTTTATTCCTGGCTGTAACCTCGTTATGTAATACTTACAGGTAGCTAGTTAGATATTCTCATATATTGAGCAGTATATACTGGCTTGCCGCAGGCTGTTGTCCCATCTATTGTCAAAGGCTCAGTGTAATGTTATCTATAGCGCTAGTCTGGGCATCTTATGAGAGGAGGGGGCCCCTGTGCGGTATCCAAGTGAGCCCCCCTCACACTGACACATGAGCAGTGTACACTCTGGCATCGTTCATGTACATATCTCTGGGATAATGGTGTCGGCGCGATATTCCCACTGTATTCCCTATAGCGCATGCACTTATATCTCCGGGAAAATGGCACAAATATCTCAGGTTTCTCCTGAGCCTGCCGCAAGGAAATTATATTCCATGTGTGCAGTGGGGCCCCTGGGGGCCCTTCCTGATCCGCACCTATTATAGATACATCCAGGGCCGGCGCTAGGCTGTGCTGCGCCCAGCGCCGTCCGGTGTTACCGCCCCTTCCCTCCTCCGCTCCCTCCCCCCTTAGCTTAAATATATCCCATAGCACTGGGAGGGAGGTGGGCGGTTCATGCGCCCTCCGGAAACAGTAGCGCTCCGGGCGACGGACCGCCTTGCCCGTGCCTGGAGCTGCTACTGGATACATCGGCGGGATAGTCTTGTGCGTGAATTCAGAAGTCTACGTGATTGCAGCCTTTTCTCTATAACCGTTATTCCCAGAGATCTTTGCTGATCAGATATGATCTGGGAATGCTTTTCTTTCTCTTATACTGTACAAAGCATCTTAATTAGTTATTTTGCTCATTTCCCAGAAGCACAAATAAGGGCAGAATGTCAGCACATACATAGGCCGGCCCCAGTGTACACAATATCTTATTTGTATCATTTCATCATCTTTGCCTGAGAGTAATTAGTTATTTATCTGCAGTGTTTGCATATAATGTATTTCAGTCTCCGTGTGATTGGAGACAGCTCAGTGTGTCGGCACTAAGGGCGTGGGGCTTATTAGGTGCAAGTGCCCGGACGTTGTCATTTTGTGTGCGGAATCTCCTATTGTCTTAGAGTGCAGAATGTGTGTGTAAATATGTGGTGCACATCCGACCTAGTTTTTATATACGAATGAAGTGATAACAAGGTTACAGATTATATAACCTCTCTCTGGCAGAGGTACGGGCTGCTGGATCCAGCCGGCAGCAATTCCCACTAGATTACAGCGAAGTGCTGACTATTACATCCATTATACGATCACAGGGATTCTCCGAAAAATGGGGCCGGGCTCTTAATGGGCTTCTTATTCGGCCTGGGTCTGCAGGCTGGATTTAACCCCTTCTATACATTAGATTGAGGCCTCTGTGACAGGTGCGGCTGTGTCCTTGAGCATTGATACAGCGCCTGATCAGTGACACAGCGCCTGATCAGTGACACAGCGCCTGATCAGTGACACAGCGCCTGAGCAGTGATACAGCGCCTGAGCAGTGATACAGCCCCTGAGCAGTGATACAGCCCCTGAGCAGTGATACAGCCCCTGAGCAGTGATACAGCACCTGAGTAGTGACACAGCCCCTGAGCAGTGACACAGCCCCTGAGCAGTGATACAGCCCCTGATCAGTGATACAGCCCCTGAGTAGTGATACAGTACCTGAGAAGTGATACAGCCCGTGAGCAGTGATACAGCACCTGAGCAGTGACACAGCCCCTGAGCAGTGATACAGCACCTGAGTAGTGATACAGAACCTGAGCAGTGATACAGCCCCTGAGCAGTGACACAGCCCATGATCAGTGACACAGCCCCTGAGCAGTGACACAGCGCCTGAGCAGTGACACAGCCCATGATCAGTGACACAGCCCCTGAGCAGTGACACAGCGCCTGAGCAGTGACACAGCCCCTGAGCAGTGACACAGCCCCTGAGAAGTGACACAGCCCCTGAGCAGTGACACAGCCCCTGAGAAGTGACACAGCCCCTGAGCAGTGACACAGCCCCTGAGCAGTGACACAGCCCCTGAGCAGTGACACAGCCCCTGATCAGTGACACAGCCCCTGAATAGTGACACAGCGCCTGAGAAGTGACACAGCGCCTGAGCAGTGACACAGCGCCTGAGCAGTGACACAGCGCCTGAGCAGTGACACAGCGCCTGAGCAGTGATACAGCGCCTGAGTAGTGATACAGCCCCTGAGTAGTGATACAGCACCTGATCAGTGATACAGCACCTGAGAAGTGATACAGCACCTGATCAGTGATACAGCCCCTGAGCAGTGATACAGCACCTGAGTAGTGATACAGCACCTGAGAAGTGATACAGCACCTGAGTAGTGATACAGCACCTGATCAGTGATACAGCACCTGAGCAGTGACACAGCACCTCTACAGTGACACAGCACCTGAGCAGTGATACAGCCCCTGAGCAGTGACACAGCCCCTGATCAATGATACAGCCCCTGAGCAGTGATACAGTACCTGATTAGTGATACAGCACCTGAGCAGTTACACAGCACCTGAGCAGTGATACAGCACCTGATCAATGATACAGCACCTGAGCAGTTACACAGCACCTGAGCAGTGATACAGTACCTGAGCAGTGATACAGCCCCTGAGCAGTGATACAGCCCCTAAGCAGTGATACAGCGCCTGATCAGTGACACAGTACCTGAGTAGTGATACAGCACCTGATCAATGATACAGCCCCTGAGCAGTGATACAGCACCTGAGCAGTGACACAGCACCTGAGTAGTGACACAGCACCTCTACAGTGACACAGCACCTGAGCAGTGATACAGCCCCTGAGCAGTGATACAGCCCCTGAGCAGTGACACAGCACCTGAGCAGTTACACAGCCCCTGATCAATGATACAGCCCCTGAGCAGTGATACAGTACCTGATTAGTGATACAGCACCTGAGCAGTTACACAGCACCTGAGCAGTGATACAGCACCTGATCAATGATACAGCCCCTGAGCAGTTACACAGCCCCTGAGCAGTGATACAGCACCTGAGCAGTGATACAGCACCTGAGCAGTGACACAACACCTGAGCAGTCACACAGTACCTGAGCAGTGATACAGTACATGAGTAGTGACACAACACCTGAGCAGTGACACAGCACCTGAGTAGTGATACTGTACCTGAGTAGTGATACAGCACATGAGCTGTGATACAGTACCTGAGCAGTGATACAGTACCTGAGCAGTGATACAGCACCTGAGCAGTGACACAGCACCTGAGTAGTGATACAGTACCTGAGCAGTGATACAGCACCTGAGTAGTAATACAGCACCTGAGCAGTGATACAGTACCTGAGCAGTGATACAGCACCTGAGCAGTGACACAGCACCTGAGTAGTGATACAGTACCTGAGCAGTGATACAGCCCCTGAGCAGTGATACAGAACCTGAGTAGTGATACAGCCCCTGAGCAGTGATACAGCACCTGAGCAGTGATACAGTACCTGAGCAGTGATACAGCACCTGAGTAGTGATACAGCACCTGATCAATGATACAGCCCCTGAGCAGTGATACAGCACCTGAGCAGTGACACAGCACCTGAGTAGTGACACAGCACCTCTACAGTGACACAGCACCTGAGCAGTGATACAGCCCCTGAGCAGTGATACAGCCCCTGAGCAGTGATACAGCCCCTGAGCAGTGACACAGCACCTGAGCAGTTACACAGGCCCTGATCAATGATACAGCCCCTGAGCAGTGATACAGTACCTGATTAGTGATACAGCACCTGAGCAGTTACACAGCACCTGAGCAGTGATACAGCACCTGATCAATGATACAGCCCCTGAGCAGTTACACAGCCCCTGAGCAGTGATACAGCACCTGAGCAGTGATACAGCACCTGAGCAGTGACACAACACCTGAGCAGTCACACAGTACCTGAGCAGTGATACAGTACATGAGTAGTGACACAACACCTGAGCAGTGACACAGCACCTGAGTAGTGATACTGTACCTGAGTAGTGATACAGCACATGAGCTGTGATACAGTACCTGAGCAGTGATACAGTACCTGAGCAGTGATACAGCACCTGAGCAGTGACACAGCACCTGAGTAGTGATACAGTACCTGAGCAGTGATACAGCACCTGAGTAGTAATACAGCACCTGAGTAGTGATACAGCACCTGAGTAGTGATACAGCCCCTGAGCAGTGATACAGAACCTGAGTAGTGATACAGCCCCTGAGCAGTGATACAGCACCTGAGCAGTGATACAGTACCTGAGCAGTGATACAGCACCTGAGTAGTGATACAGCACCTGAGTTGTGATACAGTACCTGAGTAGTGATACAGCACCTGAGTAGTGATACAGTACCTGAGTAGTGATACAGCCCCTGAGCAGTGACACAGCACCTGAGCAGTGATACAGCCCCTGAGCAGTGATACAGTAACTGAGCAGTGATACAGCCCCTGAGTAGTGATACAGCCCCTGAGCAGTGATACAGCCCCTGAGCAGTGATACAGTACCTGAGCAGTGATACAGCCCCTGAGCAGTGATACAGCACCTGAGCAGTGATACAGTACCTGAGCAGTGATACAGCACCTGAGTAGTGATACAGCACCTGAGCAGTGATACAGTACCTGAGCAGTGATACAGCCCCTGAGCAGTGATACAGCCCCTGAGCAGTGATACAGTACCTGAGCAGTGATACAGCACCTGAGCAGTGATACAGCACCTGAGTAGTGATACAGCCCCTGAGTAGTGATACAGCACCTGAGTAGTGATACAGTACCTGAGCAGTGATACAGCACCTGAGTAGTGATACAGCCCCTGAGTTGTGATACAGTACCTGAGTAGTGATACAGCACCTGAGTAGTGATACAGTACCTGAGTAGTGATACAGCCCCTGAGCAGTGACACAGCACCTGAGTAGTGATACAGCCCCTGAGCAGTGATACAGCACCTGAGCAGTGATACAGTAACTGAGCAGTGATACAGCACCTGAGCAGTGATACAGCGCCTGAGCCAGATTACTAAAGTTAAAACTGACATACCCTCCCCCCTCCAGTTTAGAATCTGTCTTCAAACCTGGGCCGGATTAAGCCTTTGGGGGGGCCCGGGGCACTGTCCCAGCCCAGTGACATGGAGGGAGTTGAGGGGGCACCCCCAGGCACTGCACATACTGTATACAGAGAGGGTCACATATATAGGGGTCCAGGGCCAGATTAAAGGGGGGGCGATTAATGGGGAGGCGACAGGGGCGATCGTCGCTGGGCCCCCACACCCAGCCATCGGGGTTAAAGTGAACCGGAGGAGACGGAACCAGTTCTGCCACCTCCGGACACCTAACCCCAGTGCCGCACGGAGACTCCAGGCGCCCACTGAGATTGTAACCAGCGGGCGCCCGGCTCTCTCCGCGCAGCGGCAGCCAGAGCCGGAGACTAGAGTTCACTCGTGAGCTCCGGCTTCCGGCTCAGGCAGTGCACTATGGGAGAGGCGTCATGCGTCTCTCCCACAGTGCAGAGAAGCAGCCCCAGCCGAGCGGATCAGAAGGCAGCGGGAGCGGGGCTTAAGGTAAGTATGATTTTTTTTTTCTCTTTAGCGCAAGCGGCTTTTCCACTGCTGGGGGGGACATTACTCCTGGGGGCATTACTACAGGGGGCATTACTCGAGGGGGACATTACTACAGGGGACATTACTCGGGGAGGGGGGATTACTACTGGTGTCACTACCACAGGGGGCATTACTACTGGTGCCACTACCACAGGGGGCACAACTACAGGGGTATTACTACTGAGGGCATTACTATTGGGCACACACAGGGGGCATGACTACTGGGGGCACAACTACAGGGGTATTACTACTAGGGGTATTTATACAGGGGGCATTACTATTGGGAACACTACTACTGGGGGTATAACTACAGGGGGCATTGCATAAGGGGCAACACTCCTGGGAGCACTACTACTGGGTGCACTGCATAAAGGGCACGTAATAGGGGCCCCCACGTTTGTTGCCCAGGGGCCCCCACAGCACTTAATCCGGCCCTGTAGGGGTCTATGTACTAAGCAGTGATAAGAGACAGTGAAAAGTGATGTCAGTGATCAGGTGCCAGCCAATCAGCTCCCAACTGTCATTTTTCAAACACAGCCTGTGAGATGACAGTTGGAAGCTGATTGGCTGGCACCTGATCACTGACTTATCACTTTTCACTCTGTCTCCTAACACTGCTTAGTACATAGACCCCATAGACACATATGTCAGGGGCAAAGGCAGGATTTCTAAAGGGGGTTTCCAAATGCATGATTTTAGAGCAACTGTGGCCAGTCCATGAAGAGGGCATAATTAGCACTCAACCAGCTCTAATATACACTGCTCAAAAAAATAAAGGGAAGACTAAAATAACACATCCTAGATCTGAATTAATGAAATATTCTTATTAAATACTTTGTTCTTTACATAGTTGAATGTGCTGACAACAAAATCACACAAAAATTATGATTGGAAATCAAATTTATTAACCCATGGAGGTCTGGTTTTGGAGCCACACTCAAAATTAAAGTGGAAAAACACTACAGGCTGCTCCAACTTTGATGTAATGTCCTTAAAACAAGTCAAACTGAGGCTCAGTAGTGTGTGTGGCCTCCACGTGCCTGTATGACCTCCCTACAACGCCTGGGCATGCTCCTGGTGAGGTGGCGGATGGACTCCTGAGGGATCTCCTCCCAGACCTGGACTAAAGCATCTGCCAACTCCTGGACAGTCTCTGGTGCAACGTGGCGTTGGTGGATGGAGCGAGACATGACGTCCCAGATGTGCTCAAATGGATTCAGGTCTGGGGAACGGGCGGGCCAGTCCATAGCATCAATGCCTTTGTCTTGCAGGAACTGCTCACACACTCGAGCCACATGAGGTCTAGCATTGTCTTGCATTAGGAGGAACCCAGGGCCAACCGCACCAGCATATGGTCTCACAAGGGGTCTGAGGATCTCATCTCGGTACCTAATGGAAGTCAGGCTACCTCTAGCGAGCACATGGAGGGCTGTGCGGCCCCCCAAAGAAATGCCACCCCACACCATTACTGACCCACTGCCAAACCGGTCATGCTGGAGGATGTTGCAGGCAGCAGAACGTTCTCCTTGACGTCTGCAGACTCTGTCACATGTGCTCAGTGTGAACCTGCTTTCATCTGTGAAGAGCACAGGGCGCCAGTGGCGAATTTGCCAATCTTGGTGTTCTCTGGCAAATGCCAAACTTCCTGCACGGTGTTGGGCTGTAAGCACAACCCCCACCTGTGGACGTCGGGCCCTCATACCACCCTCATGGAGTCTGTTTCTGACTGTTTGAGTAGACACATGCACATTTGTGGCCTGCTGGAGGTCATTTTGCAGGGCTCTGGCAGTGCTCCTCCTGTTCCTCCTTGCACAAAGGCAGAGGTAGCGGTCCTGCTGCTGGGTTGTTGCCCTCCTACGGCCTCCTCCACGTCTCCTGATGTACTGGCCTGTCTCTTGGTAGCGCCTCCATGCTCTGGACACTACGCTGACAGACACAGCAAACCTTCTTGCCACAGCTCCCATTGATGTGCCATCCTGGATGAGTTGCACTACCTGAGCCACTTGTGTGGGTTGTAGACTCCGTCTCATGCTACCACTAGAGTGAAAGCACCGCCAGCATTCAAAAGTGACCAAAACATCAGCCAAAAAGCATAGGAACTGAGAAGTGGTCTGTGGTCACCACCTGCAGAACCACTCCTTTATTGTCTTGCTAATTGCCTATAATTTCCACCTGTTGTCTATTCCATTTGCACAACAGCATGTGAAATTGATTGTCAATCAATGTTGCTTCCTAAGTGGACAGTTTGATTTCACAGAAGTGTGAATGACTTGGAGTTACTTTGTGTTGTTTAAGTGTTCCCTGTATTTTTTTGAGCAGTGTACAACATACGAAGGTATGAAATACATCCAGCATATACAGGACCAGTGATCACAGTAAGCCATCAGATGTGGAAGTAGGGATATCCTGTCTGAGCTGAATGGTTTTATTTCAGATGTGGGCTCCATTCCAGATCATTTGAGCAAGTCCGAGAGTCTGGGGGATCAGCAGAAGAACCTAGCACTGCCCTGGACATACAGTATATGTGTACACATTGGTCCTCAAGGCACACTAACAGTCCAGGTTTTAAGGATAACCATAGTTAAGCACAGGTGACTTAATTAGTACCTCAGTTATTTTGACTTAACCATCTGTGCTCAACCATGGATATCACCAAAACCAGGACTGTTAGTGCGCCTTGAGGACCGAGGTTGGGAATCACTGCTATAGATGGTCTATATCAGCACACCTCTAACAGTGCATGTTTTCTAGATCAGTGGTTCTCAAACTCGGTCCTCAGGACCCCACACAGGTCACGTTTTCCAGGTCACCCAGCAGGGGCACAGGTGTATTCATTACTCACTGAAAATCCACAGGTGGAGCTAATTATTTCACTGATTCTGTGAGGAGACCTGCAAAACATGCACTGTTTGGGGTCCTGAGGACCGAGTTTGAGAACCTGTGTTCTAGATCATCTAATTGGTGCATAAGTGCATTCATTACTGGCTCACACATTTTAAAAGATCAACAAATGGTGCTAATTATTTCATTTGTGACACTGAGGGGATCTTAAAACATGCAGCTTTAGTATTATATGCTATTCCTATTGTGGTCATGATGGTGTGGGCAGGGGAAGGTGGTTTCTAGGCAATCGGAACCCCCACCCCCTGCGTTTGCCTATGTACGTCTATACAGGCAGGCTTACATATAGAGACTTGCACATGTATACAGAAAGACTTACCTTATAGAGACTCGCACATATATACAGACAGGCTTACTTATAGAGACTCGCACATATATACAGAAAGACTTACCTTATAGAGACTCGCACATATATACAGACAGGCTTACTTATAGACCAACACACACATATACTGTATATAAACTACCACAGTGTCGGAACTTGTAAGTGGTGGGTCCAGATGCGAAAATTTGCTTTGGGCCCCCCTTCTCCAAGTTCAAAGTGCAGTGGGTGACAGGGAGAGGTAGAGGGTGACAGGGAGAGGCAAGAAGGTGGCAAGGAGAGGGTGACAGGGAGAGGGGAGAGGCAGTGGGTAACAGGGAATAGGGTGATAGAAAGAGGTGACAGGCAAGTGGGTGTCAGGGAGATGCACTGGGTGTCCGACACATTATACCACACTGTAGTGCCCACACATTATACCACACTGTAGTGCCCCCACATTATACCACCTGTAGTGCCCACATATTATGCCACACTATAGCCCCCACACATTATGCCACCTGTAGTGCCCACACATTATGCCACTTGTAGTGCCCACATATTATGCCACCTGTAGTGCCCACACAGTGTACTCACCAGCAGCATCCTCAGGCAGCCGGTAGAGCAGCAGTCACGGCCTCAAAATGAGTCACACGCATGAGGTATGGATGGACATCGGAAGCCCACCATCATATGATGGCAGCACTTCCACCATTGAATCGGTCGATGTGATGGTAACTAACCATCGCATCAAAAGAATTCGAGGGCAAAAACTATTAATATGAATAGTTAAGGGGCAGGATTGGGGGCGGGGCTTAGGGGTGGGGCTCGAAGTCAGAGAAAAAAAAAAACAGCTGAGGCCAACCAGTCAGATCTGAGGAGGGAGGAACAGTGTCACTTCCCTGTGCTGCTGTGTCACAGCTCACACTTGGGGCCTGTGTGTGTCTGCTGCAGGGCCAGGGCTGCACACTGATTGGCTCTCACTGTCTCTGAGAGCCAATCAGAGCTAGCAGAGAGGGGAGGGAGGGCCAGGTCTGAGGCAGTGAGAGACAGCCTCCAACGTTCCCAGCAGCAGCATGAGCCATGGAGATCATCACATGCAGAGACACAGGAGGTCATTCAGACCCGCTCGCGAGCGCAGGACACTCGCAAGCGGGTCGATGTTGCCCCACTGCGCATGCGCACGACGGAGTGAGCTCCGTCGTGCGCATGAGCGAGACCCGGATAGCGACGGGCTCTCCGTCGCTCCTGGTCTCGCACCAAAGGGGGCGTGCTGTCGATGTTGATTGACAGCACGCCCCCTTTGGTGGGTGTGCCGGGGGCGTGGCTGCCAGACGGAGGCGTTCCCATGGGAACGCCTACCGTCTGAGTCCGGCCCCACTGACACTGGGATGTCAGTGGGAGTGATTTTGGCTCTGATAGAGCCAAAATCACTCCAGGGCTTGCGGCAGCGAGACCCTACTGCAGGGTCTCCGTCGCAAGCCCGATGGTCGCGATGGTCTTGACCATCACGACCATCATCATGGACGCTCGCATAAGCTGTGGGTGGTCACCCACAGCTATGCGAGCGTCCAGGAGGACGCTCCATTTTCATGGAGGAGGGCCCTGATTCAGAGCGAGCGCTCTGGTCAGAGCATCCGGCTCTGAATCAGGCCCACAGCTCACAGCAGCCAGGAGAGGCAGAGACACGTCTCACGGCAGCCTGGGGAGGCAGAGGCACGGCACACAGCAGCCAGGGGAGGCAGAGACATGGCACACTGCAGCCAGGGGAGGTAGAGACACGGCACACAGCAGCCTGGGGAGGCAGAGGCACGTCTCACAGCAGCCAGGGGAGGCAGAGACATGGCACACAGCACCCAGGGGAGGCAGAGGCACGGCACACAGCAGCCAGGGGAGGCAGAGACATGGCACACAGCAGCCAGGGGAGGCAGAGACATGGCACACAGCAGCCAGGGGAGGCAGAGGCACGTCTCACAGCAGCCAGGGGAGGCAGAGGCACGTCTCACAGCAGCCAGGGGAGGCAAAGGCACGTCTCACAGCAGCCAGGGGAGGCAGAGTCACGGCACACAGCAGCCAGGGGAGGCAGAGACACGGCACACAGCAGCCAGGGGAGGCAGAGACACAGCAGCCAGGGGAGGCAGAGACACGGCTCACAGCAGCCAGGGGAGGCAGAGATACGGCACACAGCAACCAGGGGAGGCAGAGGCACGGCACACAGCACCCAGGGGAGGCAGAGACTCAGCAGCCAGGGGAGGCAGAGACACAGCAGCCAGGGGAGGCAGAGACACAGCTCACAGCAGCCAGGGGAGGCAGAGACACGGCACACAGCAACCAGGGGAGGCAGAGACACGGCACACAGCAGCCTGGGGAGGCAGAGACATGGCACACAGCAGCCAGGGGAGGCAGAGACACGGCACACAGCAGCCAGAGGAGGCAGAGGCATGTCTCACAGCAGCCAGGGGAGGCAGAGACACGGCACACATCAGCCAAGGGAGGCAGAGACACAGCAGCCAAAGGAGGCAGAGACACAGCAGCCAGGGGAGGCAGGGACACGGCACATAGCTGCCAGGGGAGGCAGAGACACAGCACACAGCAGCCAGGGGAGGCAGAGACACGGCACACAGCAGCCAGGGGAGGCAGAAACGCATCAGCCAAGGGAGGCAGAGCTTTTAGTATTTAAAGAAAAGAAGCCACTATCGGAACACTATTGAATGATTACCATTCGATGGCAGCAAACATCGAAATTCCATCGAATGGTGAAAACACTAACATCACAAGAAAAACATTGATGGTCAGCAAACATTGACCATCGACGCCCAGCCCTACCACTCCAGGTCAGAGGAGCATGTGATGGACTCCTCCATTCAGAGCTCAGCACATGCTCTGACCAGTAGTGCACTGCAGCCCTGTGCTTCGGTCCCCTGCGTGTAGCTGCCGGCCGGCTCAGGCACAGCCTTGATGACCAGCAAGCAGCTGCACTGCACCTGCCATGTAACTACAAATGGCTCCGAGCAGTGTGGACCCCTATATTGTGGCGGGCCCTGGTGCAGTGCACCAGCTGCACTGCTGGTAGTTTCAAACCTGAACTGGGTTATGTATAGAGACAGACAGACACACACACATACACACACACACACACACACACACACATACATACTAGGGGTGAGCGGGTTCGGATTTCTGAAATCCGAACCGCCCCGAGCCCCGCCGATCCGAGCCAGGCTCGACTTTTCTCGCCAGACTCGGATCTGAAATCGAGGCAAAACGTCATCATCCCGCCTTCCGAGTCTCGCGGGTTTTGGATCCTATATAAGGTACCCGCGTCGGCGCCATTTTCTCACTCGGCTGTGGACAGTGAAGAGGGAGGGTGGGAGTTAGGGCTGGCTGGGCTGTGTAGTGTAGTGCAGAGTAGTGCAGAGTAGTGCTGTGCTGCGCTGTGCTGTTGTTGTCCACTACTTCAAAGTCCATAGGGGCTAGCTGGACAGTCAGTTCTCCAAAGGGGCTGTGTCCACTCCAAAGTCCTGTGCAGTGTCCCAGTCCTAAAGGGGTGCTGTAGTGTTGTCCAGGGGGTGCTCTGTCCATCAGGGGTGCTCCCCCCAAGTGCTAAAAAAATAATATTTTTTGTGTGTTTGTGAATTGTGTGCGCAGTAGCCGCACGTGTATCAACAAAATAGTGCCAAGCGTGTGCCTGTGTCATAAGTAAAGGGCCGGCTGGCTTGACCGTTAAAGGGTGCTGTAACCCCCAAAGTACACTCCAAACCAAAAAAAAAATATTTTCTGTGTTTGTGAATTGTGTGCGCAGTAGCCGCACGTGCATCAACAAAGTAGTGCCAAGCGTGCGCCTGTGTCATAAATAAAGGGCCGGCTGGCTTGACCGTTAAAGGGTGCTGTAACCCCCAAAGTACACTCCAGTCCAAACCCCCAAAAAAATTATTTTCTGTGTTTGTGAATTGTGTGCGCAGTAGCCGCACGTGCATCAACAAAGTAGTGCCAAGCGCGCCTGTGTCATAAGTAAAGGGCCGGCTGGCTTGACCGTTAAAGGGTGCTGTAACCCCCAAAGTACACTCCAGTCCAAACCAAAAAAAATATTATTTTCTGTGTTTGTGAATTGTGTGCGCAGTAGCCGCACGTGCATCAACAAAGTAGTGCCAAGCGTGAGCCTGCGTCATAAGTAAAGGGCCGGCTGGCTTGACCGTTAAAGGGTGCTGTAACCCCCAAAGTACACTCCAGTCCAAACCAAAAAAAATATTATTTTCTGTGTTTGTGAATTGTGTGCGCAGTAGCCGCACGTGCATCAACAAAGTAGTGCCAAGCGTGCGCCTGTGTCATAAGTAAAGGGCCGGCTGGCTTGACCGTTAAAGGGTGCTGTAACCCCCAAAGTACACTCCAAACCAAAAAAAAAATATTTTCTGTGTTTGTGAATTGTGTGCGCAGTAGCCGCACGTGCATCAACAAAGTAGTGCCAAGCGTGCGCCTGTGTCATAAGTAAAGGGCCGGCTGGCTTGACCGTTAAAGGGTGCTGTAACCCCCAAAGTACACTCCAAACCAAAAAAAAAATATTTTCTGTGTTTGTGAATTGTGTGCGCAGTAGCCGCATGTGCATCAACAAAGTAGTGCCAAGCGTGCGCCTGTGTCATAAGTAAAGGGCCGGCTGGCTTGACCGTTAAAGGATGCTGTAACCCCCAAAGTACACTCCAGTCCAAACCAAAAAATAAATAATTTTCTGTGTTTGTGAATTGTGTGCGCAGTAGCCGCACGTGCATCAACAAAGTAGTGCCAAGCGTGCGCCTGTGTCATAAGTAAAGGGCCGGCTGGCTTGACCGTTAAAGGGTGCTGTAACCCCCAAAGTACACTCCAGTCCAAACCAAAAAAAAAATTATTTTCTGTGTTTGTGAATTGTGTGCGCAGTAGCCGCACGTGCATCAACAAAGTAGTGCCAAGCGTGCGCCTGTGTCATAAGTAAAGGGCCGGCTGGCTTGACCGTTAAAGGGTGCTGTAACCCCCAAAGTACACTCCAGTCCAAACCAAAAAAAAAATTATTTTCTGTGTTTGTGAATTGTGTGTGCAGTAGCCGCACGTGCATCAACAAAGTAGTGCCAAGCGTGCGCCTGTGTCATAAGTAAAGGGCCGGCTGGCTTGACCGTTAAAGGGTGCTGTAACCCCCAAAGTACACTCCAGTCCAAACCAAAAAAATAATTATTTTCTGTGTTTGTGAATTGTGTGTGCAGTAGCCGCACGTGCATCAACGAAGTAGTGCCAAGCCTGCGCCTGTGTCATAAGTAAAGGGCCGGCTGGCTTGACCGTTAAAGGGTGCTGTAACCCCCAAAGTACACTCCAGTCCAAACCAAAAAAAAAATTATTTTCTGTGTTTGTGAATTGTGTGCACTGTGGCTGCACGTGCATCAACAAAGGAGCAGCGCCAAGCGTGCGCCTGTGTCCCATAAGTAAAGAGCCGGCTGGCTCATTTCTTAAAGGGTGGTGTAACCCACAATGTGCACTACTCTCCAGCAAAAATAAAAAAATATTTTCTGTGTTTGTGTGCGCTTTAGCCACACGTATATATCAATATAACATAAATGGAGGACCAAACTTTCTCCGATAAAAATAAAATAGGAAAAGATCAAGAACCACTTCCTCCTAGTGCTATTGCTGCTGCTGGGAGTTGTTCATCATCCCAGAGAGGAAGTAGGAACACCACTACTTTTACTAAACAATTGACCCTCCAACAGTCCCTAGCGATGAGGATGAAGTACGACAGCAGTCATCCTGAAGCAAAACGTATAACTGAGGCCTTGACTGCTATGTTGGTGTTAGACGTGCGTCCGGTATCCGCCATTAGTGCAGTGGGATTTAGACAATTGATGGAGGTAGTGTGTCCCCGGTTCCAAATCCCGTCTAGATTCCACCTGCATCCTCAAAGCAGCAGCGACAAGCGTGCGTCTGTCTGTTAACGGGTGGGGACACCCTCAAAGTGCGCTCCACAAACAATAAAAATATTGTTCTTTTTTTTTCGGTGTTTGTGAAATGTGTGGGCTGTAGCCGCACCTGCATCCTTAAAGCAGCAGCGACAAGCGTGCGTCTGTCTGTTAAAGGGTGGTGACACCCTCAAAGTGCGCTACACAAACAATAAAAATATTGTTCTTTTTTTTCGGTGTTTGTGAAATGTGTGGGCTGTAGCCGCACCTGCATCCTTAAAGCAGCAGCGACAAGCGTGCGTCTGTCTGTTAAAGGGTGGTGACACCCTCAAAGTGTGCTACACAAACAATAAAAATATTGTTCTTTTTTTTTCTGTCTTTGTGAATTGTGTGGGCTGTAGCCGCACTTGCATCCTCAAAGCAGCAGCGACAAGCGTGCGTCTGTCTGTTAAAGGGTGGTGACACCCTCAAAGTGTGCTACACAAACAATAAAAATATTGTTCTTTTTTTTTCTGTCTTTGTGAATTGTGTGGGCTGTAGCCGCACTTGCATCCTCAAAGCAGCAGCGACAAGCGTGCGTCTGTCTGTTAAAGGGTGGTGTAACCCTCAAAGTGCTCCAAAAAATAAAAAACTATTTTTTTAATGTGTTTGTGACTTGTGTGCAATGTAGCCGCACGTGCATCAACATAGTAGCAGCGCCAAGCGTGCGCCTGTGTCATAAGTCAAGGGCTGGTTTGGACATCTGGTCCGGACTGAAGGACGTGCCAACAATTTCTGACAAGTCTACTGTCACTGCATATGATACTGTCCTCAAAGCAGCAGCGACAAGCGTGCGTCTGTCTGTTAAAGGGTGGTGACACCCTCAAAGTGTGCTACACAAACAATAAAAATATTGTTCTTTTTTTTTCTGTCTTTGTGAATTGTGTGTGCTGTAGCCGCACTTGCATCCTCAAAGCAGCAGCGACAAGCGTGCGTCTGTCTGTTAAAGAGTGGTGTAACTCTCAAAGTGCTCCAAAAAATAAAAAACTATTTTTTTAATGTGTTTGTGACTTGTGTGCGATGTAGCCGCACTTGCATCCTCAAAGCAGCAGCGACAAGCGTGCGTCTGTCTGTTAAAGGGTGGTGACACCCTCAAAGTGTGCTACACAAACAATAAAAATAATCTTTTTTTTTTTTTCTTCTGTCTTTGTGAATTGTGTGGGCTGTAGCCGCACTTGCATCCTCAAAGCAGCAGCGACAAGCGTGCGTCTGTCTGTTAAAGGATTACATCGGTGACAGCATCCAAGTAGGCATGTCAGACAGTCCGTACCTGTACTGGCAGGAAAAAGAAGCTATTTGGAGGTCCCTGTACAAACTGGCTCTATTTTACCTGAGTTGCCCCCCCTCCAGTGTGTACTCCGAAAGAGTGTTTAGTGCAGCCGGGATTCTTTTTCAGCGAAAGGCGTAGGAGGTTGCTTCCACAAAATGTGGAGAAGATGATGTTCATAAAATGAATTATCAACTCTTCCAGGGAGACCAGCCTCCAGAACGTACAGAGCGACCTGTGGTTCCAGCGGGGACGAATTAATACTCTGTGAGGATGAGGATGTACACAACACTGAAGAGGGTGAGGAATCGGTGGATGAGGAGGATGAGGATGACATCTTGCCTCCGTAGAGCCAGTTTGTGCAGGGACAGATTAATTGCCAGCTTGTTTTGTGGGGGCCCAAACGAACCAATCATTTCAGCCACAGTTGTGTGTCAGACCCTGGCGCTGAAATGATTGGTTTGTTAAAGTGTGCATGTCCTGTTTATACAACATAAGGGAGGGTGGGAGGGCCCAAGGAAAATTCCATCTTGCACCTCTTTTTTTTCTTTGCATTATGTACAGTTTGGGGCCTAGTTTATCAAACTGCCATCCTGTTTGCCACTGCAGTGTCACTCCTAGATGGGTCACGTGTTTGTGCCGCCCACTCGTGTCGCTTAGCATAGTCATCCAGCTACCTCGGTGCAACCTTTTGGACATAAAAACACTATTGTGAGGTGTGAGGTGTTCAGAATAGACTGGAAATGAGTGGAAATTAAGGTTATTGAGGTTAATAATAGCATAGGAGAAGAAAAACCTACAAATTCTGTGATTTTAGCTGTTTTTAAGCTTTTTAAAAAAAAAATACAGATCCAAAACACAAAACCCAGAACCCAAAACACGGAAGGGTGGTTTTGGCAAAACCAATCCAGATCCAAAACACGAAGAAAGATCCAGATCCAAAACCAAAACACAAAACACGAAAAGTGGCCGGTGCACACCCCTAATACATACATACATACATACATACATACATACATACATGGTCACACACAGAAACACAAATATACAGATGTGTCCACATACATCTATTCTCCGTGTGCTACAAGTCGCGGTACACATAGCACGGGAGCTCCGTGTGACTCAGTAGCACCAAGCGTCTTTTTGTGCGACTTTTTACCTTTAAATGCGTTTTGTTCGCTGGAGAGTAGAAAAAGGGATCAGGGTTTATTGAGGTAGTCTGTCCGTACTCCTGCTGCCCATGCCTTCCTCAGACAGACAGACTGCTGCGATATGGATGTACAGGGAGAGGGTAGTTTCATCTTGCTGGGTCCAAACTCGCCAGCTGGTGCACACAGTGGACATCAGACCCAGCTACTGTACCAGCAGTATCTGCTGCCACCAGCTCTGAGCAGCCCATGAGGAGTAGAAGGGCACACCGGCAGCAGGTAAGATTCAGCAATCGGCACTCCATACTACTATGCAGCACTGGGCATACCATAGTACTGGGCACACAATACTACTGTGCAGCACTGGGCACACCATAATACTATGCAGCACTGGGCACACCATAGTACTGCGTGGCACTGGGCACACCATAGAACTGCACAGCAAGGGCACACCATAGTACTATGCAGCACTGGGCACACCATAATACTATGCAGCACTGGGCACACCATACTACTATGCAGCACGGGGCACACCATAGTACTGCACGGTGCTGGGCACACCACAGTACTGCGTGGCACTGGGCACACCATAGTACTATGCAGCACGGGGCACACCACAGTACTGCGTGGCACTGGGCACACCACAGTACTGCGTGGCACTGGGCACACCATAGTACTATGCAGCACTGGGCACACCATAGTACTGCACGGCGCTGGGCACACCACAGTACTGCGTGGCACTGGGCACACCATAGTACTATGCAGCACTGGGCACACCATAGTACTGGGCACACTATACTACTATGCAGCACTGGGAACACCATACTACTATGCAGCACTGGGCACACCATAGAACTGCACAGCATGGGCACACCATAGTACTATGCAGCACTGGGCACACCATAGTACTGCGCATCATGGGCACACCATAGTACTATGCAGCACTGGGCACACCATAGTACTGCGCGGCACTGGGCACACCATAGAACTGCGCAGCATGGGCACACCATAGTACTATGCCACACTGGGCACACCATAGTACTATGCAGCACTGGGCACACCATAGTACTGTGCAGTACCCAGCACACCATAGTAGTGGACAGGGCCGGTGCTAGGCTTTGCTGCGCTCAGCGCCGGACTGTGTTGCCGCCACCTTCCCTCCTCCGCTCCCTCCCCCTGAGCATTTATCAGCAAAATAGCGCCGGGTGGGAGGGAGGGCTGTTCCTGTGCCCGCCGGATCCCATGGCGCTCCGGGCGACAGACTGTAGACTGACTTGCCCGTGGCTGGAGCTGCTACTGGTACTGGGCAGCACCTGGCACACTATAGTACTTGGCAGCACCCGACACACCATAGTACTGGCAACGCCATAGAACTATGCGGCACTGGGCACACCATAGTACTGTGCGTCACCAGGCACACCATAGTACTATGCAGCAACCGGCACACCATAGTACTGTGCGGCACTGGGCACACCGCCATACCCCGACTTTGGTGACCAGTGACTGGTGGGCTGTGACTCCTAGCATCATTGCAGATAACCACCTGCAGTTATATTTTGCCATATCCATTTTGCCGTTGCCGTACGCTGGTTGAGAAGCTGGGGGGCACTTGATTGTATTTGCCCCCCAGGCTAAAAATTGCCAGTCTGCCCCTGTCCTTAGGTCTTATTACAGAGCAGTACTTAAAAGTTCACAAAAATGCATTATAACCCATTCTGTAAACATGACATGATGGGACTTGTAGTGCTCCAAAGCTGGCAGAGATGGTATCACAAATGGTATTGGCTGATAGCTTGTGGTTAATTGGCCCCTTTACCAACATCTGTAACTGTAGAAAACAAATGTGGGCAGCACTAATTGTTTCTATGGTAACAGAGGTCGCTAAGTCATATCTTCCAACTGTCCCGCCATGTCACGCGCCGGCCGCAGTGTCTCATAGGCGGGGGGAGCATTCTCTCTCTGCTGCTCTGTATAGCAGAGAGCAGCGGGTGAATAGATGCCGTGGGCATCTCCGGGAGTGGTGGACATGCCCCCAGAGTGATGAAAAGGGGGGCGTGCAGTGAAGCCACGCCCTTCTCTGTGGGGCCACGGAATGAGGACCTCTTTCAGACCCGCTCGCAAGCGCCTGAGTGCTCGCAAGCGGGTCGATGTTTGGCTGTGCGCACGCGCAGCTGCCGCACTGTGCGTGCGCAAGCCCTGGAGCGAGAGAAATTCTCCCGCTCCGGGGCTCACTACAGAAGGGGCGGCTGTCGATGTTGATCGACAGCTCACCCCGTTTTGTAGGCGTGGCGGGGGGGGGTGGTTTCACAAATGGAGGCGTTCCCAAGCGAACGCTTGCCATTTGTGGGCGGCCCCACTGACATCACCAGTGTTGTCAGTGGCAGAGCTTCCGGCTCTATTAGCTGAGACCCTACCTCAAGGGTCTCGTTGCAAGCCCCGATGGTCGCGATGGTCTTGACCATTGCGACCATCAACCTGGTCACTCGCTAAGCGAGCGGCCAGGAGGCCAGATCATTTTTTACTTGCGGCCGCCTTCATTCAGAGCGAGCGCTCGCATTTTGCGAGCGGCTCTGAATGAGGTCCAAAGTCCCTGTTTTAGAATCCCATATGCTGGGAGGTACAGTATGCTAACGTGAGTCAGTATTAACAACATAACGGCCAAATGGCAGCAACACAGTGTTTCTGAGTCTTTCACTGCAGTTTTCAGGCTGAAGTCCTCGTTCAGTCATTAGTGATTATTCCAGTAAAGTGATGTCCAGGAAACCTTTTATCATACTGTACTTGAGTTGAGATTCCATTTAAGGACTTGGCAGTACAGTATCTTGAGCATGCACTTTATATATACTGTATAGCGATAGCAAGCTCTTTATTACACCTGGAACATATAGGCTTTGAACATTTTAATTTTGCGCCTGTGGGAGAGATGTATCAAACCCTTGAAAGACTGTAGAAGTGGCCCTATAGCAACCAATCAGCTGCTACCTATCATTTTTATAGGATGTATTTTACAAGTGCTAGCTAGAAGCTGATTGGTTTCTATAGGGCAACTTCTCTACTTTCACCCAAAGGGGGCTATTAGTATTCCTCATACCTAAAATGGCCTGTTAACCATGAGGTAACGCTAGTTCCACATATATAAGGTAACGAGCCATTCATCATCAGGGGTCCGAATAGGGGGCCTCCGAAACTCAGACTGAGGGGCCTATTCATCATTACTAAAAATTGTATGGAGGTAATTTGGTTTAGAGCTTGCATCGAGTTTGAAAAAACACCGGTGGGAGCTGAGGAGGACCGGGCCCAGCTGACAGCAAGTAACTGTAACCCGCCGAGTGGCGGATAGTAACACCATCAAATTCTGAAAATACATAATTTTCGGAATTTGATGAATAGCCTAATTTCCATATCCCTATACTAATGTATGGGGAGTGTGTAAATTAACACAGGCGGACTTAACCAGGAGATATCTGCGTTATTTTAGTGTTGATGAATAGGCCCCTGAAAGTTTTCGGAGTTTGTCTGTGAGTGCAAGCATCTTCAGATGGCGCTTTTTCTCGTAGCCCCGCTCCTTCCGCTTTTTGGAGCAGCTGTCCCTGCATCGGAGCAATGATGAATAGCTCCGGTGATAAGCATCCCCCGCGGCGAGGAGTAGGGCCAGCAATCTCTCATAGCGCAATGTACAGAGTAGGATTATGTTAGTGTATGTAGAGTATGTATGCTCTATATGTTTCCTTGGCTTCCACTGACTGCCATATCGCTAATGGTATCCTCATTGTGATAATATATATTGTGATAGAAGCACTGGAGAAGTGTGGAATGGCTGCTATGTATGTCCCAGATTCCTGTCTTATGTCTTTTAGTACCCCCAGGAGAAGTCTGTTGGATAAGCAGACTAGAAATGTTGGCTTATCTGAAAGCCGGAATGGGTCCTGGGGGTGTGGATGTGAGGAGAGGGAGGGCTCCATCCACAGGCCACTCCAGGTGTTGGGCCTTTCAGCATGGTAGCAGGCTCATTAGGGCTTGCACCTGAAATTGGCTCAGATAAGCTGGGTTTTTTCATAGCTGAGTGTCTCATACCTAGGAGAGCAGGCCGCAGGTTAGCTTGCTCTGAGACACTATTGGCTGTAAACCAGAAGGTACTGTGGACGTGGATTTTGTTTAGTGTTCTGTTAGATAGGGAACTTACTGTCTAGTTAGTGCCCAGCCGGGCTAGGTTCTATTTTATGTTTTGTTTATTTGATTGTTGAAATTGCACAATAAAAACTGGCACCGTCCAGCTTGCACGAAAATCCACGACTGGAGTGCTGTTTCCTGGCTGCTGTGTGTACGGTGGTGTCCATCTACCCCAGGAGAGGGACTCGCTACCCCGACCTTATCACAATATATATTACTACAACTTTGACTGGAGCTGTTTCTGCTCTGGGTTATATTCCGTCATCCTTGTGCTCGTTGTTATAGCAGAGAGTGTTTTTTATGGGGTGCAAACTGCATTTTCCTGGCATTAGTGGAGAAATAGTGCAGGTTTTATATGCGGCTCTTCCGAGATGTAAGAAGAATCTTCCCGGCCTGGTCTGTTTTGTCTTATGTAGACAGTCTCTTCCAGGTATCGCGGTCATGTTCAGTAAATGTATAGGTTAGATTACAGGCAGCACTGTACGTATAGACCACGCCTGCTGTCTCGTACATGATATATATATTTGTCTGCACTTGCCCCTAAATGGGTCTTTCTCACTCTGCATTGCCACAAATCTGGTTCACCCTGGACACGCGATTTCTTCCGTCTGACTTTATCTCAGGTACATGTATCATAATAGCCTGCGAGATGCAGGCAGCTGCGAGGTGTCAGCGAAGGTGAAGTCAATCTGGTTTTGTCATTGGCCTTAAATTTTGCGGCAAATCGCCACCATCTGGCAGCTCCCTGCAATTCTCAGGCTATTACATAGATGCTTGTTTGGCCTGTTCATTATAAATGTGGTCAATCCCAAGAAAACGCCTGTTTTGGAGGATGGACAAATTTTTTAGCACTGGAGCCCTTTACTAAAAGTGTCCATTGCAGCCAAGGGCTTGTGCACATGACATCATTACTTTGCGCAGAGGACGCATGCAGCGCTGACCAGGCGTCCTCAGGACCATACTTGCCAACTCTCCCTGATTGTCACTCCCTGACACTGACAATCTCCCTGATTACACCTTACCCCCAGTATGAAGCTGTTATATATAAATGAAACAGAGATATATACATTCAAATGGGATCATTAGTGTCATTTCCCTACATTGGGTATAAGGCACAGTGATCCCTATGGCTACATGCATTTCCTAAAAAGTATCAGTGTGTTTTCATCAACAAGTAGATCTTACTAAGGGCTCTATTTATTAACGTTATTTTACCAAACTAAAGTGAACGGCTGTTTTGTGTTTTCACATTGTTTTAGTATCATCTCTAAAGTTACTAAAATGCAATTGGAGTAGAATTCTACTCCAAGCCCTAATTATCACATATTTTTAGTAAGCAGATCACATTTCCCATCATTGTAATTGGAAATGTGATCTGCCTGAGATTTACTAAAAATAAAATGTGAAAAAATACCGGGGGAGGCCCTGTGACAATAACGCCACATGGAGGTGGCGTTATCCAGGGTCTCACCTGTGTACCGGACTCCTGCTCTGCTCTAACAGGAACAGCAGAGCCCGGAGCCGGACCCAGTTATCACCTATGTGGTCTAAACAGACCACAAGCTGAACACTGCAAAAAAAAAACAACTTACCTGCATCCAGGGACCGGAGATCGGTGCTACGGTGATGTCCACCGTGGCTCCGGTCAGCTGGTTTCCCATCCGGCACTGTGACCCAGCTGACCGGGTCACAGTGCAGGATGGGAGACCAGCTGACCGGAGCCACGGAGGACATCACTGGAACACCGATCACCGGAGGTAAGTGAAATTAAGGGGGGAAGGGGGGTCACGATTGCGCGGGGGAAGTAGCGATCATGGGGTGTAGAGGCACCTCGTCAAAGTACAGTGATAAGGCTGCGGAGGGAATTCGTAGGGACAGAGCTTTAAATCCCTGTGATATTGCCTGAATTTGCAATGCGAATTCAGTTGGTAATAGCACACTACAATCTGCATTTTAATGCGGATTGTAGTAAATAGGGCCCTAACTGCTTTGGGGCTCATTTATATTTGGATGCAAATCAATTTTATGACATGTCTCTCAGATGTAGCAGTACAATTCTCTTTACCGCCGCGCTCATAGGTGTTACTTCCACAATCTCCCTGAAATGCTTTATCAAAAGTACTGTAGGCACGTCGGCCTCAGGAAGCCCGATGGGCTGCATATACTGAGCAGGGTGCGTTCACAGAATTCTCCGTGGGTACTGCAATCCTGGCTGCAAGGTGCCGTTCTGGGCACCCTGCTGGCCACGAGCAAGGACCATGACGAAGCCACCCACAGTGCCTCTGTTGCCCATAGCTAGTTACAGTCCTGTGCATGGTAACTCTACTGGGTCTAAACATAGATAAAGTGATTGTGTAAGGTAAAGATGTAGGGCTTGGGGGCCCTGCTGCACACAGATCCTTTCCGGCATTAGTATACCTCTACATACACACATTGTTCAGCATGCCGTACCCGGGACTTGAACTCACAACCTCATGTATTGCAGTCAGACACTTAACACATGGAGTTATTTGTTCCTGCACCAGGTAATTCTACCTATGTGTAAGCTAGTTGTAAATGTTAGTTTAAAACCACTGCAATTTACATATGTAGTGTGTGGCGGTGTTTGGCTGCACACCAGCGGTGGAACTTTTGACAGTGCGCCCAGAGGCATGGTCTTCAGGTACCTCCCCCAGTAACCCCATCACAACACCCAGCAGCCCCTGGTCATCCTGTACCTGGAGCTCAGAAGTACAGTCAGTGGTGATACACTCTCCCTCTGTGGGTAGTACTCGGGGGCACGTATGTTAGAATGGTTGGACATAGGAGGAAGACACGATGGGGAGCCGAGCATGTGTAGGAGGTGCAGGTTGGAGGTCACGCATCCAGCAAGACGGGACATGGCATGCTGAGCAATACAGGGGGATTTAGCTTAAGGTTCTTATTGACAATGTGCACGAATATTGCACTGTGACCGATAGCTCACAAATTGCATGTACAGTATGACTATGGTAATAGTAGCTTTGGTGGTCACATCCCTCACTTGGAGTGTTGTTAAGTAGCTGGTTTCCTAAACAATGTTAAAAACATAGGTATTTTCTTTCGATGTCCCATCCCTATGTGCAGGTGTCTGGGGGAGGCAATATGATGCAATGATTTTAATTGCACCATTTTGATGCCACCCACTCCCTATCACATATCCTGCATTTGCCCCTGGGGTTCCTGCAGAGGCACCAATGACTTATCTTGCAATCCTATCTTTTTCAGATAGTGTAACTTCCCCATACTCTGGTGTGGGAATCGCTATGTATTATCAATTTACCAATGTGCGGAAAGCTCTACTGATTGAAGTTTTTGATTAGAAAAACCATAACCCTATCTCAGGATGGCATTAGATGTGCTTACCTGGTCCTGCGCAGTATAGATAGCAAGTAAAGTGTTACTGGGCATACAGAGCTAGATAGGCCTATCCCTGGGGCACTGCGCTCCTGGGCAAAAGCTGATCACATTGGATGCATGTGGGCATTGGTAAATTGCAGCGGTACTTACTGGTGTATGCCAGTGAGAGATACCTGAGAAATGGAGCCCATAGAAGTTATAAAAAGCCCAACGTGTGTATCATAGACTATTATAGACGTGTCGTAGATTATAAAAAGCCCAATATTTGTGTTAGAGACACTTCCCAGATATGTGAGAATGACATTTCTATATGTGACATAGATCAGAATCCCAGTGTGTGAATTATAAACTATTCCTAGACGTGTTGTAGATTATAAAAAGCTCAGTGTGTGGATTACATTTCTAGACGTGATGAAGGCTATCATGGTTTCCCAAGTGTGAATTATATCCTATTGTTAGGCGGGCTACAGATTAATAATGTGGAGTATAGACTAAGGGGCATATTCAATTAGTCCCGTACTTTTCGCATGCCGTACTTTCGCTGACATCGCTGGTTTTCAATGCGGAAAAGTGTCGCGCTTATCCCCGTATTCAATTCCAAACCAGCAAAAACGGAACCCGGCGAATTCGAAACCAGCAAAAAGTCCTGTCAGTTCCCTCCAAAAGATGCACTAACATTGGGGATCACTATAAATACCCCCGAATAGGCCTGCTGAAGGTATTTGGGGTACTTAAATGCTCTCAATAGCTGCTAATTAGCGTCTTTTCAGAAGTGGTGAAGAATAGCATTTAGCAGGGTTTTTTGCAGAAAATAAGTAGTCCCAGCAAATTTGGGGTACATGAAAATGGGGGCTAGCATATTTCAAAGTTGCTAAAGTGAAGTTCTAAAAAACGGTAAAGATCCACCTGCCGCAAACACCTGCAATCGTAAACACACCTGGGGCACACTTGGGGACCCCCCTGGAGTCTATTTCGCTAGTTTTTTTAGTTTGACCCCCAACTTTGGTTTTTTCAAACCCAAAATGAAAGTACTTTTTTGGGGTGTTCTTAAGTTTGTTTTTTAATTTTTTTACTTTTTTTGACACTGTTTACCTTTGAGGGGCTGTCCCAAGGGTGCAGGGTGGTTTCCGCAAGTTTGCACCCCAAAACCCCAATTCTGCACTTTTTTCCGCTTAGTTTCATAGGCAAATGTTTTTTCGCCTATTCCAATGCATTGACTTTCCACACCAGCGAAAACTCTTTGGAATTGAATACGGGGATACGTTTTTGCCTGGCGAAATGACGTCACTGGCGAAACTTTTCAGCAGAAATGGACTTTTCGCACCTAATTAAATACCCCCTATATGTACATACAGTATGCTGTATAAAACACGGATTTACGAGATGCACTCAGCATGTTGATGGTGATAATGTCAACAGTACAACAGGGCTGTAACTATGGTAGTGTGACCAGTGCCATGGCACAGGGCACCGCAGGGCAGGGAGCACTGTTTGGGCTGTCACTTTTCCTGTTTATTACCATTCTCACTTGTAGCTTCCTCTTCTTTTATCCCCGGCATCTCCTGGCTTCCCCTATCTCTTCCCTGGCCCTTCCCCATGAGGCCATGGCCCTCTCTCAGGTGCACTATATTATGTCCCTATTTATCCCCAGCATCTCCTGGCCTCCCCTATCTCTCCCCTGGCCCTTCCCCATGAGGCCATGGCCCTCTCTCAGGTGCACTATATTATATCCCTATTTATCCCCAGCTTCTCCTGGCCTCCCCTATCTCTTCCCTGACCCTTCCCCATGAGGCCATGGCCCTCTCTCAGGTGCACTATATTATGTCCCTAATTAAAATTTGGGGGACGCCAATGCTTTCTCTGACACAGGGCACCAAAAAGTCTAGTTACAGCTCTGTAGTGCAATGCATACTTGCCAACTCTCTCTCATTGTCAGTGAGACTCTCTGAAATGATAGAAATCTCCCTGTCTTCCTGAAGAGTCTGACAATTTCCCTGATTGCACCTTACCCCCATTATGAAGCTGATGTATTAAAAAAAAAAATCAGATATATACATTCAAATAGGATGATTTCCCTGCATTGGCTATAAGGCACAATGATCCCTATGGCTACATGCATTTTCTGCAAAACTATCAGTGTGTTTTCATCAACAAATAGATCTTACTGACTGCTTTGGGGCTCATTTACATTTGGACCACTTTAACGCGCGCTCATTGGTGCTGTTTTCACAATCTCCCTGAAATACTTTTTCAAAAGCAGGAAAGTATGGTACAATGGGTCTCATTCAGACCCGCTCACAAGCGGGTCGATGGTTGTGCCCAATGCGCGTGCGCAAGCCCCGTAGCGAGTGAGAAATTCACTCGCTCCGGGGCTCGCTACAAACGGGGCGGCTGTTGATATTGATCGACAGCTCGCCCCGTTTTGTAGGCGGGGTGACTGGACAAACGGAGGCATTCCTGAAGGAACGCCTGCCGTTTGTGGGCGGCCCCACTGACATCACCAGTGATGTTAGTAGTGAGCTTCCGGCTCTATTAGAACAGGAAGCTCACTGGGGCTTGCGGCAGACGAGACCCTACCACAAGGGTCTCGTCGCAAGCCCGATGGTTGCGACCATCACCTGGCCGCTCGCAAAAGCTTTAGCCATAGTCGTTAGGTTAGGGTAAGGGTACTTACCTCTGCAACTACCGATACAGCCACATCGCTGCACCGCCAAATTGTCGAAATTGTTAGCCTGTTGACATTTAATGAGTGTTGACATGCCCAATGTCGACATTCTAAACATCAACAAAACATACCGAAACCACGATTTACATTGTCTTCATGAAAGTATATATATATATATATATATATATATATATATATATATATAGGCTTTGTACTGTAAAATGGAGTATTGCAAAAGTGTACAAAGCAGAATATGGTGATGCAATGACGTTTACCTGGCATGCAGAGGGTCATAGCCTCCCTCTAAAATGAATGTTTACCCCCTGCGGTGCTGGGATGGGGGTCAGCATTGCCTCATTGCTGGTAAATCAACCAATCAGGCAAAGATCTGATCAAATAATCATTAAATAAGTGTCAGTAAATGAATCTCACACTGCATTGTCACCTAATAGCCATCTCATTCTGGCTGTGACAAGTGATGCAGCTTCCAGCTTTGCTATATATAGTGGATTTGTATATGGAAGAGAAATGTCTGTGCTGGGAGATGGATGAGAGCTTTCCTGTACACAGGGATTAGGGACGGCTCTGTAACGCCTGCCCGGTGGTACCATTGTCAGAGCAGCGATGCTACAGTCCCTACGTTTGTGCTGCTGTAAGTGTGACCTTCCCCTCCCTAATATCTAACGCCACACTTCCCCTCACAGACTGTAGTATCCTGTTTGCCAGCATTATCTGTGTGAGGGTGTTATGCTGAGATGTCCATCACTCACATCTCTTCTCTTTCCTGTCCCTGCATGTTAACCTCCTCCATGCCAGAGGTCGTCCATCACCCGCATTGCCTCTCCTTCATCACCCCATGGACTATTTGAAGTTGGTAGTCCCACACACTTGGCCCTTCAAGTGTATCAGGCTGCCTGGCTCTGGTGTAAGCTCTAGAGCGGGGGTAGAAAGGAACCTGTGGCACTTCGGCTGCTGTGGAACTACACTGCCCAGCACGCCGTGACACAGTTTTGCTTTTAGCTGTTACTACACCTGCAGCACCTGCGGTTTAATACCGCACAGTGGGCCTGATTCAGACCCGCTGGCGAGCGCTGAGCGCTCGCTAGCGGGTCGATGTTGGCCCAGTGCGCATGCGCACGAGGGAGCCGGCTCCGTCGTGCGCATGCGCAAAACCCGGATAGCGACGGCCAAGCCGTCGCTCCGGGTCTCGCTACAAAGGGGGCGTGCTGTCGATGGTGAGAGACAGCACGCCCCCTTTGGTGGGCGTGCCAGGAGCGTGGCTGGCCAGACGGAGGCGTTCCCATTATGGGAGCTGAGGGTAGGTAGCAGTTGGGACAGTGCTGGAGGCAGGTAGCAGTTGGGGTAGAGGGGGTTAAGGGCAGGCAGCAGTTGGGGTAGAGCTGTGGGTAGAGGGGAGTAAGGGCAGGCAGTACCACAGGTAGGGAGAGGTACAGAAAGTGAAGACAGCATTTGTGACAGTGCTGGGGGCAAGGAGAGAGCTAGGGGCATGGGGTTCTGGGCATAGGGAGGGGGCAAATATAAATAGCAGCTGGGGCAGTACTGGGGGCAAGGAGGAGGTTAGGGACAGGCAGTGCTGGGGGTAGGGAGGGTGTAAGGGCAGATAGCAGCTGGGGATTATTGGGGGCAAGGAAGAGGCTAGGGACAAGCAGTACTGGGGGTAGAAAGGGGGCAAGGGTATATAGCAGCTAGGGAAGTACTGGGGGGCAAGCAGGGGGTTAGGGGCAGGCAATACTGGTGGCAGTGTATGGGGTAGGTAAGGGGGCAGGATAGCAGCTGTGGCAGTACTGGGGGTAGGGAAGGGGTCAGGATAGCAGCTGTGGCAGTACTGGGGGCAGGGAAGGGATCAGGATAGCAGCTGTGGCAGTACTGGGGGTAGGGAAGGGGTCAGGATAGCAGCTGGGGCAGTACTGGGGGCAGGGAAGGGGTCAGGATAGCAGCTGTGGCAGTACTGGGGGTAGGGAAGGGGTCAGGATAGCAGCTGTGGCAGTACTGAGGGTAGGGATGGGGTCAGGATAGCCGCTGTGGCAGTACTGGGGGTAGGGAAGGGGTCAGGATAGCTGCTGTGGCAGTACTGGGGGTAGGGAAGGGGTCAGGATAGCAACTGTGGCTGTACTGGGGGTAGGGAAGGGGTCAGGATAGCAGCTGTGGCAGTACCGGGGGTAGGGAAGGGGTCAGGATAGCAGCTGTGGCAGTACCACGGGTAGGGATGGGGTCAGGATAGCAGCTGCGGCAGTACTGGGGGTAGGGAAGGGGTCAGGATAGCAGCTGTGGCAGTACCACGGGTAGGGATGGGGTCAGGATAGCAGCTGTGGCAGTACTGGGGGTAGGGAAGGGGTCAGGATAGCAGCTGTGGCAGTACTGGGGGTAGGGAAGGGGTCAGGATAGCAGATGTGTCAGTACTGGGGGTAGGGAAGGGGTCAGGATGGCAGCTGTGGCAGTACTGGGGGTAGGGAAGAGGTCAGGATGGCAGCTGTGGCAGTACTGGGGGTAAGGAAGGGGTCAGGATAGCAGCTGTGGCAGTAGTGGGGGTAGGGATGGGGTCAGGATAGCAGCTGTGGCAGTACTGGGGGTAGGGAAGGGGTCAGGATAGCAGCTGTGGCAGTACTGGGGTAGGGAAGGGGTCAGGATAGCAGCTGTGGCAGTACTGGGGGTAGGGATGGGGTCAGGATAGCAGCTGTGGCAGTACTGGGGGTAGGGAAGGGGTCAGGATAGCAGCTGTGGCAGTACTGGGGGTAAGGAAGGGGTCAGGATAGCAGCTGTGGCAGTACTGGGTGTAGGGAAGGGGTCAGGATAGCAGCTGGGGCAGTACTGGGGGCAGGGAAGGGGTCAGGATAGCAGCTGTGGCAGTACTGGGGGTAGGGAAGGGGTCAGGATAGCAGCTGTGGCAGTACTGGGGTAGGGAAGTGGTCAGGATAGCAGCTGTGGCAGTACTGGGGGTAGGGATGGGGTCAGGATTGCCGCTGTGGCAGTACTGGGGGTAGGGAAGGGGTCAGGATAGCAGCTGTGGCAGTACTGGGGGTAGGGAAGGGGTCAGGATAGCAGCTGTGGCAGTACTGGGGGTAGGGAAGGGGTCAGGATAGCAGCTGTGGCAGTACTGAGGGTAGGGATGGGGTCAGGATAGCCGCTGTGGCAGTACTGGGGGTAGGGAAGGGGTCAGGATAGCCGCTGTGGCAGTACTGGGGGTAGGGAAGGGGTCAGGATAGCAGCTGTGGCTGTACTGGGGGTAGGGAAGGGGTCAGGATAGCAGCTGTGGCAGTACCGGGGGTAGGGAAGGGGTCAGGATAGCAGCTGTGGCAGTACCACGGGTAGGGATGGGGTCAGGATAGCAGCTCTGGCAGTACTGGGGGTAGGGAAGGGGTCAGGATAGCAGCTGTGGCAGTACTGGGGGTAGGGATGGGGTCAGGATAGCAGCTGTGGCAGTACTGGGGGTAGGGAAGGGGTCAGGATAGCAGCTGTGGCAGTACTGGGGGTAGGGAAGGGGTCAGGATAGCAGCTGTGGCAGTACTGGGGGTAAGGAAGGGGTCAGGATAGCAGCTGTGGCAGTACTGAGGGTAGGGATGGGGTCAGGATAGCAGCTGTGGCAGTACTGGGGGTAGGGAAGGGGTCAGGATAGCAGCTGTGGCAGTACTGGGGGTAGGGAAGGGGTCAGGATAGCAGCTGTGGCAGTACTGAGGGTAGGGATGGGGTCAGGATAGCCGCTGTGGCAGTACTGGGGGTAGGGAAGGGGTCAGGATAGCTGCTGTGGCAGTACTGGGGGTAGGCAAGGGGTCAGGATAGCAACTGTGGCTGTACTGGGGGTAGGGAAGGGGTCAGGATAGCAGCTGTGGCAGTACCGGGGGTAGGGAAGGGGTCAGGATAGCAGCTGTGGCAGTACCACGGGTAGGGATGGGGTCAGGATAGCAGCTGCGGCAGTACTGGGGGTAGGGAAGGGGTCAGGATAGCAGCTGTGGCAGTACTGGGGGTAGGGATGGGGTCAGGATAGCAGCTGTGGCAGTACTGGGGGTAGGGAAGGGGTCAGGATAGCAGCTGTGGCAGTACTGGGGGTAGGGAAGGGGTCAGGATAGCAGATGTGTCAGTACTGGGGGTAGGGAAGGGGTCAGGATGGCAGCTGTGGCAGTACTGGGGGTAGGGAAGAGGTCAGGATGGCAGCTGTGGCAGTACTGGGGGTAAGGAAGGGGTCAGGATAGCAGCTGTGGCAGTAGTGGGGGTAGGGATGGGGTCAGGATAGCAGGTGTGGCAGTACTGGGGGTAGGGAAGGGGTCAGGATAGCAGCTGTGGCAGTACTGGGGGTAGGGAAGGGGTCAGGATAGCAGCTGTGGCAGTACTGGGGGTAGGGAAGGGGTCAGGATAGCAGCTGTGGCAGTACTGGGGGTAGGGATGGGGTCAGGATAGCAGCTGTGGCAGTACTGGGGGTAGGGAAGGGGTCAGGATAGCAGCTGTGGCAGTACTGGGGGTAAGGAAGGGGTCAGGATAGCAGCTGTGGCAGTACTGGGGGTAGGGAAGGGGTCAGGATAGCAGCTGGGGCAGTACCGGGGGCAGGGAAGGGGTCAGGATAGCAGCTGTGGCAGTACTGGGGGTAGGGAAGGGGTCAGGATAGCAGCTGTGGCAGTACTGGGGTAGGGAAGTGGTCAGGATAGCAGCTGTGGCAGTACTGGGGGTAGGGAAGGGGTCAGGATAGCAGCTGTGGCAGTACTGGGGGTAGGGATGGGGTCAGGATTGCCGCTGTGGCAGTACTGGGGGTAGGGAAGGGGTCAGGATAGCAGCTGTGGCAGTACTGGGGGTAGGGAAGGGGTCAGGATAGCAGCTGTGGCAGTACTGGGGGTAGGGAAGGGGTCAGGATAGCAGCTGTGGCAGTACTGGGGGTAGGGAAGGGGTCAGGATAGCAGCTGTGGCAGTACTGAGGGTAGGGATGGGGCCAGGATAGCCGCTGTGGCAGTACTGGGGGTAGGGAAGGGGTCAGGATAGCCGCTGTGGCAGTACTGGGGGTAGGGAAGGGGTCAGGATAGCAGCTGTGGCTGTACTGGGGGTAGGGAAGGGGTCAGGATAGCAGCTGTGGCAGTACCGGGGGTAGGGAAGGGGTCAGGATAGCAGCTGTGGCAGTACCACGGGTAGGGATGGGGTCAGGATAGCAGCTCTGGCAGTACTGGGGGTAGGGAAGGGGTCAGGATAGCAGCTGTGGCAGTACTGGGGGTAGGGATGGGGTCAGGATAGCAGCTGTGGCAGTACTGGGGGTAGGGAAGGGGTCAGGATAGCAGCTGTGGCAGTATGGGGGTAAGGAAGGGGTCAGGATAGCAGCTGTGGCAGTACTGTGGGTAGGGATGGGGTCAGGATAGCAGCTGTGGCAGTACTGGGGGTAGGGAAGGGGTCAGGATAGCAGATGTGTCAGTACTGGGGGTAGGGAAGGGGTCAGGATAGCAGCTCTGGCAGTACTGGGGGTAGGGAAGGGGTCAGGATAGCAGCTGTGGCAGTACTGAGGGTAGGGATGGGGTCAGGATAGCAGCTCTGGCAGTACTGGGGGTAGGGAAGGGGTCAGGATAGCAGCTGTGGCAGTACTGGGGGTAAGGAAGGGGTCAGGATAGCAGCTGTGGCAGTACTGGGGGTAGGGATGGGGTCAGGATAGCAGCTGTGGCAGTACTGGGGGTAGGGAAGGGGTCAGGATAGCAGCTGTGGCAGTACTGGGAGTAGGGAAGGGGTCAGGATAGCAGCTGTGGCAGTACTGGGGGTAGGGAAGGGGTCAGGATAGCAGCTGTGGCAGTACTGGGGGTAGGGAAGTGGTCAGGATAGCAGCTGTGGCAGTACTGGGAGTAGGGAAGGGGTCAGGATAGCAGCTGTGGCAGTACTGGGGGTAGGGATGGGGTCAGGATAGCAGCTGTGGCAGTACTGGGGGTAGGGAAGGGGTCAGGATAGCAGCTGTGGCAGTACTGGGAGTAGGGAAGGGGTCAGGATAGCAGCTGTGGCAGTACTGGGGGTAGGGATGGGGTCAGGATAGCAGCTGTGGCAGTACTGGGGGTAGGGAAGGGGTCAGGATAGCAGCTGTGGCAGTACTGGGGGTAGGGAAGGGGTCAGGATAGCAGCTGTGGCAGTACTGGGGGTAGGGAAGGGTTAAGGATAGCAGCTGGGGCAGTACTGGGGGCAGGGAAGGGGTCAGGATAGCAGTTGAAGTTGAAGAAAGAACTCATGTAACCACTACGGCAGGGCCGGTCAGGTACCAGTGTTACTATCCACGTGGGCATAGATGGGGAATATAAACCTGTGGCGAGCCTGTGAGGGGACACTTTTGCCACTCCCCCCTCTAAACCTTGCCCCTCCCCCTTTGGTCGCTGGTCACATGGTTGGACAGTTAGAGGTCCTTTGAAGCATCTCCTTCTAGATGTAGACCTAATTGGAGGGAAGGGGGTAAGAGCACAGTTGGGGCTGGTTACCTCCTCCCTCCTGCATGCAGAGAGCTGGGATGGAACGCAGCTGCCGGCGCCGATGTCAGGAAGGCCTGGCGGGCAGAGAGGGAAGGAGGGTCTCCGAGGTGTTCTCTGATCGGTGGCAGTGATGGATGAGATGCTGCCAGCGGCGATTGGTGGAGAGACGCTGCCAGCTGCGATTGGCTGAGAGACACGCTGCCAGCTGCGACTGGCTTAGAGCGAGGGCCTGCAGGACCCGCTCTGTTTTAAAAATCGGGTCCCCAACTGCCTGTATCGTGTTACCCGCTATAGCGCGTACTTTGCGATCACTGTCATAAGTGCATATGCAGCCCGATCCGCCGTCAGAGCGACCGATTGGTAGGCTATACACAGTTACCAATCGATCTCCCGATGTGTCTGGCCGCCCAGTTGTGATGTCAGTGTCGGCGATCCCTGCAGCCAGTGTATGGGCGGTCGGCCGATTATATCGGCATCGGCTGTGCTGCAGAACCGACCTGATATGTCTGTGAACGATGTGTACACACCCGCTGATGTGATATGTCGCAGGTCCATAACTGTGACCCACAGGATCCTGGGATGGCAGACACTGAGCTTGGTAATACACAGTACCAGGGCACAGCACACAGGGGTTACACAAGTTTTATCAACATCGACCGAATTACGTCCACTCTATGGTAAAGTATTTTCAGCGTTTCTAGGGGTTAGAAAACCTGCAGCGATTGATGTGTCCGGTGTTTGGCTCAGAGTCAGAGCGCAGCTTATTCCCGGAATATATACATAGAAGTGAGCGGATAATGAAGTCTCAGCGCGTTACATGAGGACATTACATCGGCCTCTGTGACAGCTTTCTTATAATGTACCATCCGAGCCACCGTCACTGTACTGTAGCTGCAGCCATGTCACATGCTCTAACGTGTATACAGCGCCTGGCAGACATGTCACATGCTCTAACGTGTATACAGCGCCTGGCAGACATGTCACATGCTCTAACGTGTATACAGCGCCTGGCAGACATGTCACATGCTCTAACGTGTATACAGCGCCTGGCAACCATGTCACATGCTCTAACGTGTATACAGCGCCTGGCAACCATGTCACATGCCCTAACGTGTATACAGCGCCTGGCAGACATGTCACATGCTCTAACGTGTATACAGTGCCTGGCAACCATGTCACATGCTCTAACGTGTATACAGTGCCTGGAAGACATGCCACATGCTCTAACGTGTATACAGCACCTGGCAACCATGTCACATGCTCTAACGTGTATTCAGCGCCTGGCAACCATGTCACATGCTCTAACGTGTATTCAGCGCCTGGCAACCATGTCACATGCTCTAACGTGTATACAGCGCCTGGCAGACATGTCACATGCTCTAACGTGTATACAGCGCCTGCCAGCCATGTCACATGCTCTAACGTGTATACAGCATGTGGCAGCCATGTCACATGCTCTAACGTGTATACAGCACCTGGCAGCCATGTCACATGCTCTACCGTGTATACAACGCCTGGCAGCTATGTCACATGCTCTAATGTGTATACAGCGCCTGGCAGACATGTCACATGCCCTAACATGTATACAGCGCCTGGCAGCCATGTCACATGCTCTAACGTGTATATAGCACCTGGCAGACATGTCACATGCTCTAACATGTATACAGCGCCTGGCAGACATGTCACAAGCTCTAACGATTGGCAGGTGTGTCACATGATCTTAGGTGTATATAGTATGTGGCAGGCGTGTCACATGCTCTAAGGTGTGTATAGCGTGTGGCAGGTGTGTCACATGATCTAAGGTGTATACAGCGTTTGCCGGCATGTCAGATAATCTAAGGTGTATATAGTGTTTGCTGGAATGTTATATGATCTAACATGTATATAGCGTGTGTGGCAGGCGTGTCACATGATCTAAGGTGTATACAGTGCCTGGCAGACATGTCACATGCTCTAACGTGTATACAGCGCCTGGCAGCCATGACACATGCTCTAACGTGTATACAGCGCCTGGCAACCATGTCACATGCTCTAACGTGTATACAGCGCCTGGCAACCATGTCACATGCTCTAACGTGTATACAGCGCCTGGCAACCATGTCACATGCTCTACCGTGTATACAACGCCTGGCAGCTATGTCACATGCTCTAATGTGTATACAGCGCCTGGCAGACATGACACATGCCCTAACATGTATACAGCGCCTGGCAGCCATGTCACATGCTCTAACGTGTATATAGCACCTGGCAGACATGTCACATGCTCTAACATGTATACAGCGCCTGGCAGACATGTCACAAGCTCTAACGATTGGCAGGTGTGTCACATGATCTTAGGTGTATATATTATGTGGCAGGCGTGTCACATGCTCTAAGGTGTGTATAGCGTGTGGCAGGTGTGTCACATGATCTAAGGTGTATACAGTGTTTGCCGGCATGTCAGATAATCTAAGGTGCATATAGTGTTTGCTGGAATGTTATATGATCTAACATGTATATAGCGTGTGTGGCAGGCGTGTCACATGCTCTAACGTGTATACAGCGCCTGGCAGCCATGACACATGCTCTAACGTGTATACAGCGCCTGGCAACCATGTCACATGCTCTAACGTGTATACAGCGCCTGGCAACCATGTCACATGCTCTAACGTGTATACAGCGCCTGGCAACCATGTCACATGCTCTAACGTGTATACAGCACTTGGCAACCATGTCACATGCTCTAACGTGTATTCAGCGCCTGGCAACCATGTCACATGCTCTAACGTGTATACAGCGCCTGGCAGACATGTCACATGCTCTAACGTGTATACAGCACCTAGCAGACATGTCACATACTCTAACGTGTATACAGCGCCTGGCAGACATGTCACATGCTCTAACATGTACACTGCGCCTGGCAACCATGTCACATGCTCTAACGTGTATACAGCGCCTGGCAACCATGTCACATGCTCTAACGTGTATACAGCGCCTGGCAACCATGTCACATGCTCTAACGTGTATTCAGTGCCTGGCAACAATGTCACATGCTCTAACGTGTATACAGCGCCTGGCAGACATGTCACATGCTCTAACGTGTATACAGCACCTAGCAGTCATGTCACATACTCTAACGTGTATACAGCTCCTGGCAGACATGTCACATGCTCTAACGTTTATACTGCGCCTGGCAGACATGTCACATGCTCTAACGTGTATATAGCGCCTGCCAACCATGTCACATGCTCTAACGTGTATACAGTGCCTGGAAGACATGTCACATGCTCTAACGTATTTACAGTGCCTGGAAGACATGTCACATGCTCTAACATGTATACAGCGCCTGGCAACCATGTCACATGCTCTAACGTGTATACAGTGCCTGGCAGACATGTCACATGCTCTAACGTGTATACAGCGCCTGCCAGCCATGTCACATGCTCTAACGTGTATACAGTGCCTGGCAGACATGTCACATGCTCTAACGTGTATACTGCGCCTGGCAGACATGTCACATGCTCTAACGTGTATATAGCGCCTGCCAGCCATGTCACATGCTCTAACGTGTGTACAGTGCCTGGAAGACATGTCACATGCTCTAACGTATTTACAGTGCCTGGAAGACATGTCACATGCTCTAACGTGTATACAGCGCCTGGCAGACATGTCACATGCTCTAATGTGTATACAGCGCCTGCCAGCCATGTCACATGCTCTAACATATATACAGCACCTGGCAAACATGTCACATGCTCTAACGTGTATACAGCGCCTGGCAGCCATGTCACATGCTCTAACGTGTATACAGCGCCTGCCAGCCATGTCACATGCTCTAACGTGTATACAGCGCATGGCAGCCATGTCACATGCTCTAACGTGTATACAGCGCCTGGCAGCCATGTCACATGCTCTAACGTGTATATAGCGCCTGGCAGCCATGTCACATGCTCTAACGTGTATACAGCGCCTGGCAGACATGTCACATGCCCTAACATGTATATAGCGTCTGAAAGCCATGTCACATGCTCTAACGTGTATACAGCACCTGGCAGACATGTCACATGCTTTAACGTGTATACAGCGCCTGGCAGACATGTCACATGCTCTAACGTGTATATAGCGCCTGGCAGACATGTCACATGCAATAATGATTGGCAGGCATGTCACATGATCTATGGTGTATAAAGCGTGTGGCAGACATGTCACATGATTTAAGGTGTATATAGTGTTTATACATGTCACATGATTTAAGGTGTATATACATGTCACATATACAATAGTGTATATAATGTCACATGATTTAAGGTGTATATAGTGTTTGATCTAATATGTATACAGCGTGTGGCAGGAGTGTCACATGATCTAAGGTGTATATAGCATGTGGCAGGCTTGTCACATGACTAAGGGGTATATAGCATGTGGAAGGTTTGTAACATGATCTAAGGTGTATATAGCATGTGGCAGGTGTGTGATATGATCTAAGGTGTATATGGTGTGTGGCAGGCGTGTCACATGATCTAAGGTGTATATAGCGTATCACAGACATGTCACATGCTCTAAGGTGTATATAGTGTGTGGCAGGCCTGTCACATAATCTAAGGTGTATATAGCATGTACCAGGCGTGTCACATGATCTAAGGTGTATACAGCGTGTGGCAGGCATGTCACATGATCTAAAGTGTATATAGCGTGTGGCAAGTATATCACATGATCTAAGGTGTATATAGCGTGTGGCAGGTGTGTCACATGCTCTAAGGTGTATATAGTGTGTGGCAGGTGTGTCACATGATGTAAGGTGTATATAGCGTGTGACAGGTGTGTCACATGATCTAAGGTGTATATAGTGTGTGGCAGGTGTGTCACATGATGTAAGGTGTATATAGCGTGTGACAGGTGTGTCACATGATCTAAGGTGTATATAGTGTGTGGCAGGTGTGTCACATGATCTAAGGTGTATATAGCGTGTGGCAGGTGTGTCACATGATCTAAGGTGTATATAGTGTGTGGCAGGTGTGTCACATGATGTAAGGTGTATATAGCGTGTGACAGGTGTGTCACATGATCTAAGGTGTATATAGCGTGTGGCAGGCGTGTCACATGATCTAAGGTGTATATAGCGTGTGGCAGGTGTGTCACATGATCTAAGGTGTATATAGCGTGTGGCAAGTATATCACATGATCTAAGGTGTATATACCGTGTGGCAGGTGTGTCACATGATCTAAGGTGTATATAGCGTGTGTCACATGATGTAAGGTGTATATAGCGTGTGGCAGGTGTGTCACATGATCTAAGGTGTATATAGCGTGTGGCAGGCTACTGCGTGAGATGTTCATCTCTTCCCTCATCATGCATTTGTAGCACAAACTCCTTCAGTCCCAGCATGACTATAATGACTGCAATCATTAGCAGCGTTTGCCACGTGCTGCCCTGGTTATTGTATAGTAATACGTGCAGCCCTGGTTATTGTATAGTAACACGCGCTGCCCTGGTTATTGTATAGTAACACGTGCTGTCCTGGTTATTGCACAGTAACGGGTGCTGTCTTGGTTATTGTACAGTAACACGTGGTGCCCTGGTTATTGTATAGTAACACGCGCTGCCCTGGTTATTGTATAGTAACACGTGCTGCCCTGGTTATTGTATAGTAACACGTGCTGCCCTGGTTATTGTATAGTAACACGTGCTGTCCTGGTTATTGTATAGTAACACGTGCTGCCCTGGTTATTGTACAGTAACACGTGCTTCCCTGGTTATTGTACAGTAACACGTGCTGCCCTGGTTATTGTACAGTAATATGTGCAGCCCTGGTTATTGTATAGTAACAAGTGCTGCCCTGGTTATTGTACAGTAACGCGTGCTGCCCTGGTTATTGTACAGTAATATGTGCTGCCCTGGTTATTGTACAGTAACGCGTGCTGTCCTGGTTATTGTATAGTAACGCGCGCTGTCCTGGTTATTGTATAGTAATGCGCGCTGTCCTCGTTATTGTACAGTAACGCGCGCTGCCATCGTTATTGTACAGTAACACGCGCTGCCCTGGTTATTGTACAGTAACACGCGCTGCCCTGGTTATTGTACAGTAACACGCGCTGCCCTGGTTATTGTATAGTAACACGAGCTGTCCTGGTTATTGTATAGTAACACGCGCTGCCCTGGTTATTGTATAGTAACACGCGCTGCCCTGGTTATTGTATAGTAACACGTGCTGTCCTGGTTATTGTATAGTAACACGTGCTGTCCTGGTTATTGTATAGTAACACGTGCTGCCCTGTTTATTGTATAGTAACACGTGCTGTCCTCGTTATTGTATAGTAACACGTGCTGCCCTGGTTATTGCATAGTAACACGTGCTGTCCTGGTTATTGCACAGTAAAAGTGCTGCCTTGGTTATTGTACAGTAACACGTGGTGCCCTGGTTATTGTACAGTAATATGTGCAGCCCTGGTTATTGTATAGTAACAAGTGCTGCCCTGGTTATTGTATAGTAACACGTGCTGTCCTGGTTATTGCACAGTAAAAGTGCTGCCTTGGTTATTGTATAGTAACACGTGGTGCCCTGGTTATTGTACAGTAATATGTGCTGCCCTGGTTATTGTATAGTAACACGTGCTTCCCTGGTTATTGTACAGTAACACGTGGTGCCCTGGTTATTGTACAGTAATATGTGCTGCCCTGGTTATTGTACAGTAACGCGTGCTGCCCTGGTTATTGTACAGTAACACGTGCTGCCCTGGTTATTGTATAGTAAGACGTGCTGCCCTGGTTATTGTATAGTAATACGTGCTGCCCTGGTTATTGTATAGTAACACGGGCTGCCCTGGTTATTGTATAGTAACACGTGCTGCCCTGGTTATTGTATAGTAACACGGGCTGCCCTGGTTATTGTATAGTAACACGCGCTGTCCTGGTTATTGTATAGTAACACGCGCTGTCCTGGTTATTGTATAGTAACACGCGCTGCCCTGGTTATTGTATAGTAACACGCGCTGCCCTGGTTATTGTATAGTAACACGCGTTGTCTGGTTATTGTATAGTAACACGTGCTGCCCTGGTTATTGTATAGTAACACGTGCTGCCCTGTTTATTGTATAGTAACACGTGCTGTCCTGGTTATTGTATAGTAACACGTGCTGTCCTGGTTATTGTATAGTAACACGTGCTGCCCTGGTTATTGTATAGTAACACACGCTGCCCTGGTTATTGTATAGTAACACACGCTGTCCTGGTTATTGTATAGTAACACGCGCTGTCCTGGTTATTGTATAGTAACACGCGCTGTCCTGGTTATTGTATAGTAACACGCGCTGCCCTGGTTATTGTATAGTAACACGCGCTGCCCTGGTTATTGTATAGTAACACGCGCTGTCCTGGTTATTGTATAGTAACACGCGCTGTCCTGGTTATTGTATAGTAACACGCGCTGTCCTGGTTATTGTATAGTAACACGCGCTGCCCTGGTTATTGTATATTGTACAGTAACACGTGCTGCACTGGTTATTGTACAGTAACACGTGCTGCCCTGGTTATTGTATAGTAACGCGTGCTGCCCTGGTTATTGTATAGTAACGCGTGCTGTCCTGGTTATTGTATAGTAACGCGCGCTGCCCTGGTTATTGTATAGTAACACGCGCTGCCCTGGTTATTGTACAGTAACACGCGCTGCCCTGGTTATTGTACAGTAACACGTGCTGCCCTGGTTATTGTACAGTAACACGTGCTGCCCTGGTTATTGTATAGTAACGCGTGCTGCCCTGGTTATTGTATAGTAACGCGTGCTGTCCTGGTTATTGTATAGTAACGCGTGCTGCCCTGGTTATTGTATAGTAACGCGTGCTGCCCTGGTTATTGTATAGTAACGCGTGCTGCCCTGGTTATTGTATAGTAACGCGTGCTGTCCTGGTTATTGTATAGTAACGCGTGCTGCCCTGGTTATTGTATAGTAACGCGTGCTGCCCTGGTTATTGTATAGTAACACGTGCTGCCCTGGTTATTGTATAGTAACACGTGTTGCCCTGGTTATTGTATAGTAACACGTGCTGTCCTGGTTATTGTATAGTAACACGTGCTGCCCTGGTTATTGTATAGTAACAATGTGCTAGGACAGAGCAGTAGTCACAGAGGATCAATAAGCAGTACAGCTCCTTCACATACTGTACAACACTGGCTGTCAGTCTGCCCATCACAGGCAGCATATTGTGCTCCCTGATACAGACAGAGGCCGATCATGTACTGTAGTAACGCTCCCATCTCTGCCTGTCCCTGCAGCTGCAACCATCCAGCTTTATTCTGTATACACTCAGCATTGTGTAGAAATTCCTGCAAGCTTCCCGGGTAAGCCCGGTGGCATGAAGTGGTGTTGTGCCCTTACAGACACAGAGACTCAGCTGCCCGGTGGCATGAAGTGGTGTTGTGTTGTGCCCTTACAGACACAGAGACTCAGCTGCCCGGTGGCATGAAGTGGTGTTGTGCCCTTACAGACACAGAGACTCAGCTGCCCGGTGGCATGGCTGCCTGAGGTAAGGGAAGTCTGATGCTTTGCATGTGGAAGGCTCTGGCTGTTTAGCTACATTGCCTTATTCTAGTTCCCATTAGTGCTTTTCAGCCACGTCTTTATATCATGGCGACAGAATTGTCTATGATTATTTCCTTTGGATTTGACCTGCAACTGGTCTCTGAATACATCTGCACCCAATACAGAGGATTTAAGCAGAAAGAAACGTGGTGAAGACAAATGTACAGCTGTGTGATGACATAAATACATGGCTGAAAGGCACAGACGACGACTTAAGTAATGCGTATGGTAAAAGCTGCAGGAGGGCGTGTAGAAGCCCCAATGAATTAGATGCATCTGAATGCTGTCACCCCCTTTAGAGTGGTATGTTAATGAACTTAGATGTCCCAGAGTTATTGCCAGTGTACTGTACAGTTTATCATCATGGCTGTAAATAGCGCAGAATTTCCTGCTGGGCCCCTCGCTCTGATCCCTGCACAGCTGCTCCGCGCCTGACCTCAGGATCCCGGCTCCCATTCCCAGTCTGTGTAGTAAATGAGAACCTTTAATCTCCAACACAACATCGAAGTCTGTTTGCTGCATGTTCAATCTGAGCTCCTGAAAGGTCGCACACCTTGGGGAGACGGGCAGCGTTCCCAGAGCGCATATTTGGCAGAAGCTTCCACTCTGTGGCTCACGTGACTGAAATCAATGTGTTTGCCACATCTGAGGCCACAAGCCACATGTAGGGGTGATCCAGAGCCAGGTCCCAGGTATTGGACAAAATAACTATTTGTAATGGAGCAGCGGTGTGCGTTAATGACTGCATGCGTGCGTATACAGCTGGCGTGCAGCGGGCTTTTTATTTGATGCATTATTTGCACTGCAGGCGGCACACATGCAGTGTACATGTATTATGTTTGCACGCAGCGTATATACTGGCATAAACCTCCCTCCCAAATCTAAATCCCTCTGCGCGTCTTACATCTGCCCCACCTGCCGCGCAACATGGTTTTACTAAGGGGTAGGCCGCAAGGATGGTGGTGCGACCAGTGGCGTTGCACAGGGCTGAGCGCTGGCAACCGGGTCGATGGTGGCCCAGAGCGCATGCGCACGACGGAGCCGGCTCTGTCGTGCGCATGCGCGAGACCTGGATAGCGACGGGCAATCCGTCGCTCCCGGTCTCGCACCAAAGGGGGCGTGCTGTCGATGTTAAGTGACAGCACGCCCCCTTTGGTGGGCGGGGCGGGGCTGTGGCTGCCCAGACGGAGACTTTCCCATGGGATCGCCTACCGTCTGGCGCCGGCCCCACTGACATCACAAGTGATGTCAGTGGGAGAGATTCCGGCTCTGTTTGAGCTGAAAGCTCTCTGGGGCTTGCGGCCACGAGACCCTACCACAAGGGCCTCGTCGCAAGCCCGATGGTCGCGATTGTCTTGACCATCGCGACCATCATCCTGGCCGCTCGCATTAGCTGTGGGTGGCAACCCACAGCAATGCGAGCGGCAAGGGGGCCGCTCCATAAAAAAAAAAAAGGACGCCCTGATTCAGAGCGAGCGCTTTGTCAGACCATCCGGCTCTGAATCAGGGCCTGTATCCCAGACTTCCATGTACTGTAGCCCTGTGTGTACATGATGCCCTGTGATTATAACGCGAGCCGGCGTTTCAGCGTGCACAGGATGTGCTGAGATACTTCGATGCATGATTAGAGTTGAGTTTTGACGTCAGAGGTGACCTTAATTAGACCTCAGCGCTTTTAAGATCTAACAAAGGATTCTGGGATATGCTGGGAGAGACACCAGTACACCCATGGGGCCGTCGTGCTCATCACTGCAGAGGGGAAGACTTCTGTTTCCTCTCAGTCAGAGAGTGACGACTTGTATCAGCTGCTCGGCCATATTCCAGCATTGGATTGGGGCTCACATCACCAGTAATAAAGATGGGGTGAGCCAGCCTAGGATGATACTTTCGGGAGGACAAGTGCTGGTGTTACCCATAGCAACTGATCAGCTTCCAGCTCTCATTTACCTAATACATGGGCAGCAGGTGGCCTTGGCACCATTTATGGCCCAGAAAGACCTCGCTTGCATCCCCCAGCTCCTCTCTGCTCGTTGTTACGGCCTGTAACGCTTCTATAAAAGGATCGCTGATATCATATCATAAATAACTATCTTCCATAGATCTAATGCATTCATTTATATTACTGCTGAGATGAAGAGTATTGTGCGGCCCTTTTGAAGGTTAGAGGGCCGTCCAGTGTCACCAACAAGTGAATGAGGTTGCCAATCTCTGACTAAGGGCTCTATTTACTACAATCCCCATTGGTAATGCAGATTGTAGTGTGATATCACCACCTGAATTCGCATTGCGAATTCAGGCAATATCACAGGGATTTACTACAAATCCATTACAGGGACAGAGCTTGCGAGAAAGCTCTGTCCCTGCGAATCCCCTCCGTAGCCTTATCATGGTATTTTCGCAAAACAATACCGTGACAAATGCCCCGCGCATGCGCCGACCGGCCACCGTTGCTACCTTCCCCCCGGCGCTAAGCCCCGTCCCGTCGCCAAGCCCAGCCCCCCGCGATTGCGGACCCCCCTCCCCGCGACCCCCCCCCTCTCCCTTAATTACACTTACCTACATGATCCGGGCTCCGGTGATGTCCTGCGGTCAGCTGACATCCCAAACTGCACTAGGACCCTGCCAGGTGACAACCGGGCCGCAGTGCAGCATGGGAGACCAGCTGACCGGAGAGAGGACATCACCGGAGGGATATGACTAGAATAGAGGGCTGCAGGGGACCTGTGACGTCACACCCACGTGACCCGGCATGAAATGGGGAGGGGCGGGGATGCTAACGGGGGACCAAAAGTGCCCCCTCGTGGGCTCGCTACACTCGCCACGCTCGCCACAAATATTTCGGATAGTGTGGTATAGCAGTGTGTGAGGTGACGCTGTAGTGACATGGGATAGTGTGGTATAGTAGTGTGTAGCGGAGGTGACTCTGTAGTGACATGGGATAGTGTGGTATAGCAGTATATGAGGTGACGCTGTAGTGACATGGGATAGTGTGGTATAGCAGTGTGTAGAGGAGGTGAGGCTGTAGTGACATGGGATAGTGTGGTAAAGTAGTGTGTAGCGGAGGTGAGACTGTAGTGACATGGGATTAGTGTGGTATAGGAGTGTGTAGTGGAGGTGAGGCTGTAGTGACATGGGATAGTGTGGTATAGTAGTGTGTAGCGGAGGTGAGACTGTAGTGACATGGAATTAGTGTGGTATAGGAGTGTGTAGTGGAGGTGATGCTGTAGTGACATGGGATAGTGTGGTATAGCAGTGTGTAGTGGAGGTGAGGCTGTAGTGACATGGGATAGTGTGGTATAGCAGTGTGTAGTGGAGGTGACTCTGTAGTGACAAGGGATAGTGTGGTATAGTAGTGTGTAACGCAGGTGAAGCTGTAGTGTCATGGGATAGTGTGGTATAGTAGTGTGTAACGCAGGAGAGGCTGTAGTGACATGGGATAGTGTGGTATAGTAGTGTGTAGCGGAGGTGACGCTGTAGTGACATGGGATAGTGTGGTATAGTAGTGTGTAGTGGAGGTGAGGCTGTAGTGACATGGGATAGTGTGGTATAGCAGTGTGTAGCGGAGGTGACGCTGTAGTGACATGGGATAGTGTGGTATAGCTGTGTGTGAGGTGACGCTGTAGTGACATAGGATAGTGCGGTATAGTGGTGTGTAGTGGAGGTGAGGCTGTAGTGACATGGGATAGTGTGGTATAGCTGTGTGTGAGGTGAGGCTGCAGTGACATGGGATAGTGTGGTATAGTAGTGTGTGTGAGGTGATGCTGTAGTGACATGGGATAGTGTGGTATAGCAGTGTGTAGTGGAGGTGACGCTGTAGTGACATGGGATAGTGTGGTATAAGAGTGTGTAGTGGAGGTGACGCTGTAGTGACATGGGATAGTGTTGTATAGTAGTCTGTAGAGGAGGTGAGGCTGTAGTGACATGGGATAGTGTGCTATAAGAGTGTGTAGTGGAGGTGAGGCTGTAGTGACATGGGATAGTGTGGTATATTAGTGTGTAGCGTTGGTGACGCTGTAGTGACATGGGATAGTGTGGTATAGCAGTGTCTACCGGAGGTGAGGCTGTAGTGACATGGGATAGTGTGGTATAAGAGTGTGTAGCGGAGGTGACTCTGTAGTGACATGGGATAGCGTGGTATAGTAGTGTGTAGCGGAGGTGACTCTGTAGTGACATGGGATAGTGTGGTATAGGAGTGTGTAGTGGAGGTGAGGCTGTAGTGACATGGGATAGTGTGGTATAGTAGTGTGTAGCGGAGGTGACTCTGTAGTGACATGGGATAGTGTGGTATAGGAGTGTGTAGTGGAGGTGAGGCTGTAGTGACATGGGATAGTGTGGTATAGCTGTGTGTACCGGAGGAGACGCTGTAGTGACATGGCATAGTGTGGTATAGTAGTGTGTACCGGAGGTGACGCTGTAGTGATATGGGATAGTGTGGTATAGGAGTGTGTAGTGGAGGTGAGGCTGTAGTGACATGGGATAGTGTGGTATAGTAGTGTGTACCGGAGGTGACGCTGTAGTGATATGGGATAGTGTGGTATAGGAGTGTGTAGTGGAGGTGAGGCTGTAGTGACATGGGATAGTGTTGTATAGTAGTGTGTAGTAAAGGTAATGCTGTTGTGACATGGGATAGTGTGGTATAGTAGTGTGTAGAGGAGGTGAGGCTGTAGTGACATGGGATAGTGTGGTATAGTAGTGTGTGTGAGGTGAGGCTGTAGTGACATGGGATAGTGTGGTATAGTAGTGTGTAGCAGAGGTAATCCTGTAGTGACATGGGATATTGTGGTATAGTAGTATATGAGGTGACGCTGTAGTGACATGGGATAGTGTGGTATAGTAGTGTGTAGTGGAGGTGAGGCTGTAGTGACATGGGATAGTGTGGTATAGGAGTGTGTAGTGGAGGTGACGCTGTAGTGACATGGGATAGTGTGGTATAGGAGTGTGTAGTGGAGGTGAGGCTGTAGTGACATTGGATAGTGTGGTATAGTAGTGTGTAGAGGAGGTGACGCTGTAGTTACATGGGATAGTGTGGTATAGTAGTGTGTAGCGGAGGTGAGGCTGTAGTGACATGTGATAGTGTGGTATGAAGGTGTGTAGTGGAGGTGAGGCTGTAGGGACATGGGCTAGTGTGGTATAGCAGTGTGTAGCGGAGGTGAGGCTGTAGCGACATGGGATAGTGTGGTATAGCAGTGTAGAGCGGAGATGAGGCTGTAGTGACATGGGATAGTGTGGAATACAGTGTGTAGCGGAGGTGAGGCTATAGTGACATGGGATAGTGTGGTATAGCAGTGTGTAGTGGAGGTGAGGCTGTAGTGACATGGGATAGTGTGGAATACAGTGTGTAGCGGAGGTGAGGCTGTGGTGACATGGGATAGTGTGGTATAGCAGTGTGTAGCGGAGGTGAGGCTGTAGTGACATGGGATAGTGTGGTATAGCAGTGTAGAGCGGAGATGAGGCTGTAGTGACATGGGATAGTGTGGAATACAGTGTGTAGCGGAGGTGAGGCTGTAGTGACATGGGATAGTGTGGTATAGTAGTGTGTGTGAGGTGAGGCTGTAGTGACATGGGATAGTGTGGTATAGTAGTGTGTAGCAGAGGTAATCCTGTAGTGACATGGGATATTGTGGTATAGCAGTGTGTGAAGTGACGCTGTAGTGACATGGGATAGTGTGGTATAGTAGTGTGTAGTGGAGGTGAGGCTGTAGTGACATGGGATAGTGTGGTATAGTAGTGTGTAGTGGAGGTGACGCTGTAGTGACATGGGATAGTGTGGTATAGTAGTGTGTAGCAGAGGTAATCCTGTAGTGACATGGGATATTGTGGTATAGCAGTGTGTGAAGTGACGCTGTAGTGACATGGGATAGTGTGGTATAGTAGTGTGTAGTGGAGGTGAGGCTGTAGTGACATGGGATAGTGTGGTATAGTAGTGTGTAGTGGAGGTGACGCTGTAGTGACATGGGATAGTGTGGTATAGGAGTGTGTAGTGGAGGTGAGGCTGTAGTGACATTGGATAGTGTGGTATAGTAGTGTGTAGAGGAGGTGACGCTGTAGTTACATGGGATAGTGTGGTATAGTAGTGTGTAGCGGAGGTGAGGCTGTAGTGACATGTGATAGTGTGGTATGAAGGTGTGTAGTGGAGGTGAGGCTGTAGGGACATGGGCTAGTGTGGTATAGCAGTGTGTAGCGGAGGTGAGGCTGTAGTGACATGGGATAGTGTGGTATAGCAGTGTAGAGCGGAGATGAGGCTGTAGTGACATGGGATAGTGTGGAATACAGTGTGTAGCGGAGGTGAGGCTATAGTGACATGGGATAGTGTGGTATAGCAGTGTGTAGTGGAGGTGAGGCTGTAGTGACATGGGATAGTGTGGAATACAGTGTGTAGCGGAGGTGAGGCTGTGGTGACATGGGATAGTGTGGTATAGTAGTGTGTAGCGGAGGTGACGCTGTAGTGACATGGGATAGTGTGGTATAAAGGTGTGTAGCGGAGGTGACGCTGTAGTGACATGGGATAGTGTGGTATAAAGGTGTGTACTGGAGGTGACGCTGTAGTGACATGGGATAGTGTGGTATAGGAGTGTGTGAGGTGATGCTGTAGTGACATGGGATAGTGTAGTATAGCAGTGTGTAGCGGAGGTGATGCTGTAGTGACATGGGATAGTGTAGTATAGCAGTGTGTAGCGGAGGTGACGCTGTAGTGACATGAGATAGTGTGGTATAGCAATGTGTAGCGGAGGTGAGGCTGTAGTGACATGGGATAGTGTGGTATAGCAGTGTGTAGAGGAGGTGAGGTTGTAGTGACATGGGATAGTGTGGTATAGTAGTGTGTAGCGGAGGTGAGGCTGTAGTGACATGGGATAGTGTGGTATAGTAGTGTGTGTGAGGTGATGCTGTAGTGACATGGGAGAGTGTGGTATAGTAGTGTGTAGTGGAGGTGACGCTGTAGTAACATGGGATAGTGTGGTATAGTAGTGTGTAGTGGAGGTGACGCTGTAGTGACATGGGATAGTGTGGTATAGTAGTGTGTAGTGGAGGTGACGCTGTAGTGACATGGGATAGTGTGGTATAGTAGTGTGTAGCGGAGGTGACGCTGTAGTAACATGGGATAGTGTGGTATAGTAGTGTGTAACGCAGGTGAGGCTGTAGTGACATGGGATAGTGTGGTATAGTAGTGTGTAGTGGAGGTGACGCTGTAGTGACATGGGATAGTGTGGTATAGGAGTGTGTAGTGGAGGTGAGGCTGTAGTGACATGGGATAGTGTGGTATAGTATTGTGTACCGGAGGTGACGCTGTAGTGACATGGGATAGTGTGGTATAGTAGTGTGCACCGGATGTGACGCTGTAGTGATATGGGATAGTGTGGTATAGGAGTGTGTGAGGTGATGCTGTAGTGACATGGGATAGTGTAGTATAGCAGTGTGTAGCGGAGGTGATGCTGTAGTGACATGGGATAGTGTAGTATAGCAGTGTGTAGCGGAGGTGACGCTGTAGTGACATGGGATAGTGTGGTATAGCAGTGTGTAGCGGAGGTGACGCTGTAGTGACATGGGATAGTGTGGTATAGTAGTGTGTAGCGGAGATGAGGCTGTAGTGACATGGGATAGTGTGGTATAGTAGTGTGTAGAGGAGGTGAGGCTGTAGTGACATGGGATAGTGTGGTATAGTAGTGTGTAGCGGAGGTGAGGCTGTAGTGACATGGGATAGTGTGGCATAGTAGTGTGTGTGAGGTGATGCTGTAGTGATATGGGATAGTGTGGTATAGTAGTGTGTAGTGGAGGTGACGCTGTAGTAACATGGGATAGTGTGGTATAGTAGTGTGTAGTGGAGGTGAGGCTGTAGTGACATGGGATAGTGTGGTATAGGAGTGTGTAGTGGAGGTGACGCTGTAGTGACATGGGGTAGTGGAGGTGAGGCTGTAGTGACATGGGATAATGTGGTATAGTAGTGTGTAGTGGAGGTGACGCTGTAGTGACATGGGATAGTGTGGTATAGTAGTGTGTAGCGGAGGTGACGCTGTAGTAACATGGGATAGTGTGGTATAGTAGTGTGTAACGCAGGTGAGGCTGTAGTGACATGGGATAGTGTGGTATAGTAGTGTGTAACGCAGGTGAGGCTGTGGTGACATGGGATAGTGTGGTATAATAGTGTGTAGTGGAGGTGACGCTGTAGTGACATGGGATAGTGTGGTATAGGAGTGTGTAGTGGAGGTGAGGCTGTAGTGACATGGGATAGTGTGGTATAGTATTGTGTACCGGAGGTGACGCTGTAGTGACATGGGATAGTGTGGTATAGTAGTGTGCACCGGAGGTGACGCTGTAGTGATATGGGATAGTGTGGTATATGAGTGTGTAGTGGAGGTGAGGCTGTAGTGACATGGGATAGTGTGGTATAGCAGTATAAGAGGTGACGCTGTAGTGACATGGGATAGTGTGGTTTAGTAGTGTGTAGTAAAGGTAATGCTGTTGTGACATGGGATAGTGTGGTATAGCAGTATATGAGGTGACGCTGTAGTGACATGGGATAGTGTGGCATAGTAGTGTGTGTGAGGTGATGCTGTAGAGACATGGGATAGTGTGGTATACTAGTGTGTAGTGGAGGTGACGCTGTAGTAACATGGGATAGTGTGGTATAGTAGTGTGTAGTGGAGGTGAGGCTGTAGTGACATGGGATAGTGTGGTATAGGAGTGTGTAGTGGAGGTGACGCTGTAGTGACATGGGATAGTGTGGTATAGGAGTGTGTAGTGGAGGTGAGACTGTAGTGACATGGGATAGTGTGGTATAGTAGTGTGTAGCGGAGGTGACGCTGTAGTAACATGGGATAGTGTGGTATAGTAGTGTGTAACGCAGGTGAGGCTGTAGTGACATGGGATAGTGTGGTATAGTAGTGTGTAACGCAGGTGAGGCTGTAGTGACATGGGATAGTGTGGTATAGTAGTGTGTAGTGGAGGTGACGCTGTAGTAACATGGGATAGTGTGGTATAGTAGTGTGTAACGCAGGTGAGGCTGTAGTGACATGGGATAGTGTGGTATAGTAGTGTGTAACGCAGGTGAGGCTGTAGTGACATGGGATAGTGTGGTATAGCAGTGTGTAGTGGAGATCACGCTGTAGTGACATGGGATAGTGTGGTATAGTATTGTGTAGCGGAGGTGACGCTGTAGTGACATGGGATAGTGTGGTATAGTAGTGTGCACCGGAGGTGATGCTGTAGTGATATGGGATAGTGTGGTATAGGAGTGTGTAGTGGAGGTGAGGCTGTAGTGACATGGGATAGTGTGGTATAGTAGTGTGTAGCGGAGGTGACGCTGTAGTAACATGGGATAGTGTGGTATAGTAGTGTGTAACGCAGGTGAGGCTGTAGTGACATGGGATAGTGTGGTATAGTAGTGTGTAACGCAGGTGAGGCTGTAGTGACATGGGATAGTGTGGTATAGCAGTGTGTAGTGGAGATCACGCTGTAGTGACATGGGATAGTGTGGTATAGTATTGTGTAGCGGAGGTGACGCTGTAGTGACATGGGATAGTGTGGTATAGTAGTGTGCACCGGAGGTGATGCTGTAGTGATATGGGATAGTGTGGTATAGGAGTGTGTAGTGGAGGTGAGGCTGTAGTGACATGGGATAGTGTGGTATAGTAGTGTGCACCGGAGGTGACGCTGTAGTGATATGGGATAGTGTGGTATAGGAGTGTGTAGTGGAGGTGAGGCTGTAGTGACATGGGATAGTGTGGTTTAGTAGTGTGTAGTAAAGGTAATGCTGTTGTGACATGGGATAGTGTGGTATAGTAGTGTGTAGCGGAGGTGACGTTGTAGTGACATGGGATAGTGTGGTATAGCAGTGTGTTAGGTGACGTAGTGAGATGGGATAGTGTGGTATATTAGTGTGTAGCGGAGGTGAGGCTGTAGTGAGATGGGATAGTGTGGTATAGGAGTGTGTTAGGTGACGTTGTAGTGACATGGGATAGTGTGGTATAGGAGTGTGTTAGGTGACGTTGTAGTGACATGGGATAGTGTGGTATAGTAGTGTGTTAGGTGACGTTGTAGTGACATGGGATAGTGTGGTATAGTAGTGTGTTAGGTGAGGCTGTAGTGACATGGGATAGTGTGGTATAGTAGTGTGTTAGGTGAGGCTGTAGTGACATGGGATAGTGTGGTATAGCAGTGTGTTAGGTGAGGCTGTAGTGACATGGGATAGTGTGGTATAGCAGTGTGTTAGGTGAGGCTGTAGTGACATGGGATAGTGTGGTATAGTAGTGTGTTAGGTGATGCTGTAGTGACATGGGATAGTGTGGTATAGCAGTGTGTTAGGTGACGTTGCAGTGACATGGGATAGTGTGGTATAGTAGTGTGTTAGGTGACGTTGTAGTGACATGGGATAGTGTGGTATAGTAGTGTGTTAGGTGACATTGCAGTGACATGGGATAGTGTGGTATAGTAGTGTGTTAGGTGAGGCTGTAGTGACATGGGATAGTGTGGTATAGTAGTGTGTTAGGTGAGGCTGTAGTGACATGGGATAGTGTGGTATAGCAGTGTGTTAGGTGACGTTGCAGTGACATGGGATAGTGTGGTATAGCAGTGTGTTAGGTGAGGCTGTAGTGACATGGGATAGTGTGGTATAGTAGTGTGTTAGGTGACGTTGCAGTGACATGGGATAGTGTGGTATAGCAGTGTGTTAGGTGACGTTGTAGTGACATGGGATAGTGTGGTATAGCAGTGTGTTAGGTGACGTTGCAGTGACATGGGATAGTGTGGTATAGGAGTGTGTTAGGTGACGTTGCAGTGACATGGGATAGTGTGGTATAGCAGTGTGTTAGGTGACGTTGCAGTGACATGGGATAGTGTGGTATAGTAGTGTGTTAGGTGACGTTGCAGTGACATGGGATAGTGTGGTATAGGAGTGTGTTAGGTGACGTTGCAGTGACATGGGATAGTGTGGTATAGCAGTGTGTTAGGTGACGTTGCAGTGACATGGGATAGTGTGGTATAGTAGTGTGTTAGGTGACGTTGCAGTGACATGGGATAGTGTGGTATAGCAGTGTGTTAGGTGACGTTGCAGTGACATGGGATAGTGTGGTATAGCAGTGTGTTAGGTGACGTTGCAGTGACATGGGATAGTGTGGTATAGCAGTGTGTTAGGTGACGTTGCAGTGACATGGGATAGTGTGGTATAGTAGTGTGTTAGGTGACGTTGCAGTGACATGGGATAGTGTGGTATAGCAGTGTGTTAGGTGACGTTGCAGTGACATGGGATAGTGTGGTATAGCAGTGTGTTAGGTGAGGCTATAGTGACATGGGATAGTGTGGTATAGTAGTGTGTTAGGTGACGTTGTAGTGACATGGGATAGTGTGGTATAGTAGTGTTTTAGGTGACGTTGCAGTGACATGGGATAGTGTGGTATAGCAGTGTGTTAGGTGAGGCTGTAGTGACATGGGATAGTGTGGTATAGTAGTGTGTTAGGTGACGTTGCAGTGACATGGGATAGTGTGGTATAGTAGTGTGTTAGGTGACGTTGTAGTGACATGGGATAGTGTGGTATAGTAGTGTGTTAGGTGAGGCTGTAGTGACATGGGATAGTGTGGTATAGTAGTGTGTTAGGTGACGTTGCAGTGACATGGGATAGTGTGGTATAGCAGTGTGTTAGGTGAGGCTGTAGTGACATGGGATAGTGTGGTATAGTAGTGTGTTAGGTGACGTTGCAGTGACATGGGATAGTGTGGTATAGCAGTGTGTTAGGTGACGTTGCAGTGACATGGGATAGTGTGGTATAGCAGTGTGTTAGGTGACGTTGCAGTGACATGGGATAGTGTGGTATAGCAGTGTGTTAGGTGAGGCTGTAGTGACATGGGATAGTGTGGTATAGCAGTGTGTTAGGTGATGCTGTAGTGACATGGGATAGTGTGGTATAGCAGTGTGTTAGGTGAGGCTGTAGTGACATGGGATAGTGTGGTATAGTAGTGTGTTAGGTGACGTTGTAGTGACATGGGATAGTGTGGTATAGTAGTGTGTTAGTTGACGTTGCAGTGACATGGGATAGTGTGGTATAGCAGTGTGTTAGGTGAGGCTGTAGTGACATGGGATAGTGTGGTATAGTAGTGTGTTAGGTGACGTTGCAGTGACATGGGATAGTGTGGTATAGTAGTGTGTTAGGTGACGTTGTAGTGACATGGGATAGTGTGGTATAGTAGTGTGTTAGGTGACGTTGCAGTGACATGGGATAGTGTGGTATAGCAGTGTGTTAGGTGACGTTGTAGTGACATGGGATAGTGTGGTATAGCAGTGTGTTAGGTGATGCTGTAGTGACATGGGATAGTGTGGTATAGCAGTGTGTTAGGTGACGTTGTAGTGACATGGGATAGTGTGGTATAGTAGTGTGTTAGGTGACGTTGCAGTGACATGGGATAGTGTGGTATAGCAGTGTGTTAGGTGACGTTGCAGTGACATGGGATAGTGTGGTATAGCAGTGTGTTAGGTGACGTTGCAGTGACATGGGATAGTGTGGTATAGCAGTGTGTTAGGTGACGTTGCAGTGACATGGGATAGTGTGGTATAGCAGTGTGTTAGGTGATGCTGTAGTGACATGGGATAGTGTGGTATAGCAGTGTGTTAGGTGACGTTGTAGTGACATGGGATAGTGTGGTATAGTAGTGTGTTAGGTGACGTTGCAGTGACATGGGATAGTGTGGTATAGCAGTGTGTTAGGTGAGGCTGTAGTGACATGGGATAGTGTGGTATAGCAGTGTGTTAGGTGACGTTGTAGTGACATGGGATAGTGTGGTATAGCAGTGTGTTAGGTGACGTTGCAGTGACATGGGATAGTGTGGTATAGTAGTGTGTTAGGTGACGTTGCAGTGACATGGGATAGTGTGGTATAGTAGTGTGTTAGGTGACGTTGCAGTGACATGGGATAGTGTGGTATAGCAGTGTGTTAGGTGAGGCTGTAGTGACATGGGATAGTGTGGTATAGCAGTGTGTTAGGTGAGGCTGTAGTGACATGGGATAGTGTGGTATAGCAGTGTGTTAGGTGACGTTGCAGTGACATGGGATAGTGTGGTATAGCAGTGTGTTAGGTGAGGCTGTAGTGACATGGGATAGTGTGGTATAGCAGTGTGTTAGGTGACGTTGTAGTGACATGGGATAGTGTGGTATAGTAGTGTGTTAGGTGACATTGCAGTGACATGGGATAGTGTGGTATAGCAGTGTGTTAGGTGAGGCTGTAGTGACATGGGATAGTGTGGTATAGCAGTGTGTTAGGTGAGGCTGTAGTGACATGGGATAGTGTGGTATAGCAGTGTGTTAGGTGAGGCTGTAGTGACATGGGATAGTGTGGTATAGTAGTGTGTTAGGTGACGTTGCAGTGACATGGGATAGTGTGGTATAGTAGTGTGTTAGGTGACGTTGTAGTGACATGGGATAGTGTGGTATAGTAGTGTGTTAGGTGAGGCTGTAGTGACATGGGATAGTGTGGTATAGTAGTGTGTTAGGTGACGTTGCAGTGACATGGGATAGTGTGGTATAGCAGTGTGTTAGGTGAGGCTGTAGTGACATGGGATAGTGTGGTATAGTAGTGTGTTAGGTGACGTTGCAGTGACATGGGATAGTGTGGTATAGCAGTGTGTTAGGTGACGTTGCAGTGACATGGGATAGTGTGGTATAGCAGTGTGTTAGGTGACGTTGCAGTGACATGGGATAGTGTGGTATAGCAGTGTGTTAGGTGAGGCTGTAGTGACATGGGATAGTGTGGTATAGCAGTGTGTTAGGTGATGCTGTAGTGACATGGGATAGTGTGGTATAGCAGTGTGTTAGGTGAGGCTGTAGTGACATGGGATAGTGTGGTATAGTAGTGTGTTAGGTGACGTTGTAGTGACATGGGATAGTGTGGTATAGTAGTGTGTTAGGTGACGTTGCAGTGACATGGGATAGTGTGGTATAGCAGTGTGTTAGGTGAGGCTGTAGTGACATGGGATAGTGTGGTATAGTAGTGTGTTAGGTGACGTTGCAGTGACATGGGATAGTGTGGTATAGTAGTGTGTTAGGTGACGTTGTAGTGACATGGGATAGTGTGGTATAGTAGTGTGTTAGGTGACGTTGCAGTGACATGGGATAGTGTGGTATAGCAGTGTGTTAGGTGACGTTGCAGTGACATGGGATAGTGTGGTATAGCAGTGTGTTAGGTGATGCTGTAGTGACATGGGATAGTGTGGTATAGCAGTGTGTTAGGTGACGTTGTAGTGACATGGGATAGTGTGGTATAGTAGTGTGTTAGGTGACGTTGCAGTGACATGGGATAGTGTGGTATAGCAGTGTGTTAGGTGACGTTGCAGTGACATGGGATAGTGTGGTATAGCAGTGTGTTAGGTGACGTTGCAGTGACATGGGATAGTGTGGTATAGTAGTGTGTTAGGTGACGTTGCAGTGACATGGGATAGTGTGGTATAGCAGTGTGTTAGGTGACGTTGCAGTGACATGGGATAGTGTGGTATAGCAGTGTGTTAGGTGACGTTGCAGTGACATGGGATAGTGTGGTATAGCAGTGTGTTAGGTGATGCTGTAGTGACATGGGATAGTGTGGTATAGCAGTGTGTTAGGTGACGTTGTAGTGACATGGGATAGTGTGGTATAGTAGTGTGTTAGGTGACGTTGCAGTGACATGGGATAGTGTGGTATAGCAGTGTGTTAGGTGAGGCTGTAGTGACATGGGATAGTGTGGTATAGCAGTGTGTTAGGTGACGTTGTAGTGACATGGGATAGTGTGGTATAGCAGTGTGTTAGGTGACGTTGCAGTGACATGGGATAGTGTGGTATAGTAGTGTGTTAGGTGACGTTGCAGTGACATGGGATAGTGTGGTATAGTAGTGTGTTAGGTGACGTTGCAGTGACATGGGATAGTGTGGTATAGCAGTGTGTTAGGTGAGGCTGTAGTGACATGGGATAGTGTGGTATAGCAGTGTGTTAGGTGAGGCTGTAGTGACATGGGATAGTGTGGTATAGCAGTGTGTTAGGTGACGTTGCAGTGACATGGGATAGTGTGGTATAGCAGTGTGTTAGGTGAGGCTGTAGTGACATGGGATAGTGTGGTATAGCAGTGTGTTAGGTGAGGCTGTAGTGACATGGGATAGTGTGGTATAGTAGTGTGTTAGGTGATGCTGTAGTGACATGGGATAGTGTGGTATAGCAGTGTGTTAGGTGACGTTGCAGTGACATGGGATAGTGTGGTATAGTAGTGTGTTAGGTGACGTTGTAGTGACATGGGATAGTGTGGTATAGTAGTGTGTTAGGTGACATTGCAGTGACATGGGATAGTGTGGTATAGCAGTGTGTTAGGTGAGGCTGTAGTGACATGGGATAGTGTGGTATAGTAGTGTGTTAGGTGAGGCTGTAGTGACATGGGATAGTGTGGTATAGCAGTGTGTTAGGTGACGTTGCAGTGACATGGGATAGTGTGGTATAGCAGTGTGTTAGGTGAGGCTGTAGTGACATGGGATAGTGTGGTATAGTAGTGTGTTAGGTGACGTTGCAGTGACATGGGATAGTGTGGTATAACAGTGTGTTAGGTGACGTTGTAGTGACATGGGATAGTGTGGTATAGCAGTGTGTTAGGTGACGTTGCAGTGACATGGGATAGTGTGGTATAGGAGTGTGTTAGGTGACGTTGCAGTGACATGGGATAGTGTGGTATAGCAGTGTGTTAGGTGACGTTGCAGTGAAATGGGATAGTGTGGTATAGTAGTGTGTTAGGTGACGTTGCAGTGACATGGGATAGTGTGGTATAGGAGTGTGTTAGGTGACGTTGCAGTGACATGGGATAGTGTGGTATAGCAGTGTGTTAGGTGACGTTGCAGTGACATGGGATAGTGTGGTATAGTAGTGTGTTAGGTGACGTTGCAGTGACATGGGATAGTGTGGTATAGCAGTGTGTTAGGTGACGTTGCAGTGACATGGGATAGTGTGGTATAGCAGTGTGTTAGGTGACGTTGCAGTGACATGGGATAGTGTGGTATAGCAGTGTGTTAGGTGAGGCTGTAGTGACATGGGATAGTGTGGTATAGCAGTGTGTTAGGTGACGTTGTAGTGACATGGGATAGTGTGGTATAGTAGTGTGTTAGGTGACATTGCAGTGACATGGGATAGTGTGGTATAGCAGTGTGTTAGGTGAGGCTGTAGTGACATGGGATAGTGTGGTATAGCAGTGTGTTAGGTGAGGCTGTAGTGACATGGGATAGTGTGGTATAGCAGTGTGTTAGGTGAGGCTGTAGTGACATGGGATAGTGTGGTATAGTAGTGTGTTAGGTGACGTTGCAGTGACATGGGATAGTGTGGTATAGTAGTGTGTTAGGTGACGTTGTAGTGACATGGGATAGTGTGGTATAGTAGTGTGTTAGGTGAGGCTGTAGTGACATGGGATAGTGTGGTATAGTAGTGTGTTAGGTGACGTTGCAGTGACATGGGATAGTGTGGTATAGCAGTGTGTTAGGTGAGGCTGTAGTGACATGGGATAGTGTGGTATAGTAGTGTGTTAGGTGACGTTGCAGTGACATGGGATAGTGTGGTATAGCAGTGTGTTAGGTGACGTTGCAGTGACATGGGATAGTGTGGTATAGCAGTGTGTTAGGTGACGTTGCAGTGACATGGGATAGTGTGGTATAGCAGTGTGTTAGGTGAGGCTGTAGTGACATGGGATAGTGTGGTATAGCAGTGTGTTAGGTGATGCTGTAGTGACATGGGATAGTGTGGTATAGCAGTGTGTTAGGTGAGGCTGTAGTGACATGGGATAGTGTGGTATAGTAGTGTGTTAGGTGACGTTGTAGTGACATGGGATAGTGTGGTATAGTAGTGTGTTAGGTGACGTTGCAGTGACATGGGATAGTGTGGTATAGCAGTGTGTTAGGTGAGGCTGTAGTGACATGGGATAGTGTGGTATAGTAGTGTGTTAGGTGACGTTGCAGTGACATGGGATAGTGTGGTATAGTAGTGTGTTAGGTGACGTTGTAGTGACATGGGATAGTGTGGTATAGTAGTGTGTTAGGTGACGTTGCAGTGACATGGGATAGTGTGGTATAGCAGTGTGTTAGGTGACGTTGCAGTGACATGGGATAGTGTGGTATAGCAGTGTGTTAGGTGATGCTGTAGTGACATGGGATAGTGTGGTATAGCAGTGTGTTAGGTGACGTTGTAGTGACATGGGATAGTGTGGTATAGTAGTGTGTTAGGTGACGTTGCAGTGACATGGGATAGTGTGGTATAGCAGTGTGTTAGGTGACGTTGCAGTGACATGGGATAGTGTGGTATAGCAGTGTGTTAGGTGACGTTGCAGTGACATGGGATAGTGTGGTATAGTAGTGTGTTAGGTGACGTTGCAGTGACATGGGATAGTGTGGTATAGCAGTGTGTTAGGTGACGTTGCAGTGACATGGGATAGTGTGGTATAGCAGTGTGTTAGGTGACGTTGCAGTGACATGGGATAGTGTGGTATAGCAGTGTGTTAGGTGATGCTGTAGTGACATGGGATAGTGTGGTATAGCAGTGTGTTAGGTGACGTTGTAGTGACATGGGATAGTGTGGTATAGTAGTGTGTTAGGTGACGTTGCAGTGACATGGGATAGTGTGGTATAGCAGTGTGTTAGGTGAGGCTGTAGTGACATGGGATAGTGTGGTATAGCAGTGTGTTAGGTGACGTTGTAGTGACATGGGATAGTGTGGTATAGCAGTGTGTTAGGTGACGTTGCAGTGACATGGGATAGTGTGGTATAGTAGTGTGTTAGGTGACGTTGCAGTGACATGGGATAGTGTGGTATAGTAGTGTGTTAGGTGACGTTGCAGTGACATGGGATAGTGTGGTATAGCAGTGTGTTAGGTGAGGCTGTAGTGACATGGGATAGTGTGGTATAGCAGTGTGTTAGGTGAGGCTGTAGTGACATGGGATAGTGTGGTATAGCAGTGTGTTAGGTGACGTTGCAGTGACATGGGATAGTGTGGTATAGCAGTGTGTTAGGTGAGGCTGTAGTGACATGGGATAGTGTGGTATAGCAGTGTGTTAGGTGACGTTGTAGTGACATGGGATAGTGTGGTATAGTAGTGTGTTAGGTGACGTTGCAGTGACATGGGATAGTGTGGTATAGCAGTGTGTTAGGTGAGGCTGTAGTGACATGGGATAGTGTGGTATAGCAGTGTGTTAGGTGAGGCTGTAGTGACATGGGATAGTGTGGTATAGCAGTGTGTTAGGTGAGGCTGTAGTGACATGGGATAGTGTGGTATAGCAGTGTGTTAGGTGACGTTGTAGTGACATGGGATAGTGTGGTATAGCAGTGTGTTAGGTGAGGCTGTAGTGACATGGGATAGTGTGGTATAGCAGTGTGTTAGGTGAGGCTGTAGTGACATGGGATAGTGTGGTATAGAAGTGTGTTAGGTGAGGCTGTAGTGACATGGGATAGTGTGGTATAGCAGTGTGTTAGGTGACGTTGTAGTGACATGGGATAGTGTGGTATAGCAGTGTGTTAGGTGAGGCTGTAGTGACATGGGATAGTGTGGTATAGCAGTGTGTTAGGTGAGGCTGTAGTGACATGGGATAGTGTGGTATAGTAGTGTGTTAGGTGACGTTGCAGTGACATGGGATAGTGTGGTATAGCAGTGTGTTAGGTGAGGCTGTAGTGACATGGGATAGTGTGGTATAGCAGTGTGTTAGGTGAGGCTGTAGTGACATGGGATAGTGTGGTATAGCAGTGTGTTAGGTGAGGCTGTAGTGACATGGGATAGTGTGGTATAGCAGTGTGTTAGGTGATGCTGTAGTGACATGGGATAGTGTGGTATAGCAGTGTGTTAGGTGATGCTGTAGTGACATGGGATAGTGTGGTATAGCAGTGTGTTAGGTGATGCTGTAGTGACATGGGATAGTGTGGTATAGCAGTGTGTTAGGTGAGGCTGTAGTGACATGGGATAGTGTGGTATAGCAGTGTGTTAGGTGATGCTGTAGTGACATGGGATAGTGTGGTATAGCAGTGTGTTAGGTGAGGCTGTAGTGACATGGGATAGTGTGGTATAGCAGTGTGTTAGGTGATGCTGTAGTGACATGGGATAGTGTGGTATAGCAGTGTGTTAGGTGACGTTGCAGTGACATGGGATAGTGTGGTATAGCAGTGTGTTAGGTGATGCTGTAGTGACATGGGATAGTGTGGTATAGCAGTGTGTTAGGTGACGTTGTAGTGACATGGGATAGTGTGGTATAGTAGTGTGTTAGGTGACGTTGCAGTGACATGGGATAGTGTGGTATAGCAGTGTGTTAGGTGAGGCTGTAGTGACATGGGATAGTGTGGTATAGCAGTGTGTTAGGTGACGTTGTAGTGACATGGGATAGTGTGGTATAGCAGTGTGTTAGGTGACGTTGCAGTGACATGGGATAGTGTGGTATAGTAGTGTGTTAGGTGACGTTGCAGTGACATGGGATAGTGTGGTATAGTAGTGTGTTAGGTGACGTTGCAGTGACATGGGATAGTGTGGTATAGCAGTGTGTTAGGTGAGGCTGTAGTGACATGGGATAGTGTGGTATAGTAGTGTGTTAGGTGAGGCTGTAGTGACATGGGATAGTGTGGTATAGCAGTGTGTTAGGTGACGTTGCAGTGACATGGGATAGTGTGGTATAGCAGTGTGTTAGGTGAGGCTGTAGTGACATGGGATAGTGTGGTATAGCAGTGTGTTAGGTGACGTTGTAGTGACATGGGATAGTGTGGTATAGCAGTGTGTTAGGTGAGGCTGTAGTGACATGGGATAGTGTGGTATAGCAGTGTGTTAGGTGACGTTGTAGTGACATGGGATAGTGTGGTATAGCAGTGTGTTAGGTGAGGCTGTAGTGACATGGGATAGTGTGGTATAGCAGTGTGTTAGGTGAGGCTGTAGTGACATGGGATAGTGTGGTATAGAAGTGTGTTAGGTGAGGCTGTAGTGACATGGGATAGTGTGGTATAGCAGTGTGTTAGGTGACGTTGTAGTGACATGGGATAGTGTGGTATAGCAGTGTGTTAGGTGAGGCTGTAGTGACATGGGATAGTGTGGTATAGCAGTGTGTTAGGTGAGGCTGTAGTGACATGGGATAGTGTGGTATAGCAGTGTGTTAGGTGACGTTGCAGTGACATGGGATAGTGTGGTATAGCAGTGTGTTAGGTGAGGCTGTAGTGACATGGGATAGTGTGGTATAGCAGTGTGTTAGGTGAGGCTGTAGTGACATGGGATAGTGTGGTATAGCAGTGTGTTAGGTGAGGCTGTAGTGACATGGGATAGTGTGGTATAGCAGTGTGTTAGGTGATGCTGTAGTGACATGGGATAGTGTGGTATAGCAGTGTGTTAGGTGATGCTGTAGTGACATGGGATAGTGTGGTATAGCAGTGTGTTAGGTGAGGCTGTAGTGACATGGGATAGTGTGGTATAGCAGTGTGTTAGGTGACGTTGCAGTGACATGGGATAGTGTGGTATAGCAGTGTGTTAGGTGAGGCTGTAGTGACATGGGATAGTGTGGTATAGCAGTGTGTTAGGTGAGGCTGTAGTGACATGGGATAGTGTGGTATAGCAGTGTGTTAGGTGAGGCTGTAGTGACATGGGATAGTGTGGTATAGCAGTGTGTTAGGTGATGCTGTAGTGACATGGGATAGTGTGGTATAGCAGTGTGTTAGGTGATGCTGTAGTGACATGGGATAGTGTGGTATAGCAGTGTGTTAGGTGATGCTGTAGTGACATGGGATAGTGTGGTATAGCAGTGTGTTAGGTGAGGCTGTAGTGACATGGGATAGTGTGGTATAGCAGTGTGTTAGGTGATGCTGTAGTGACATGGGATAGTGTGGTATAGCAGTGTGTTAGGTGATGCTGTAGTGACATGGGATAGTGTGGTATAGCAGTGTGTTAGGTGAGGCTGTAGTGACATGGGATAGTGTGGTATAGCAGTGTATTAGGTGATGCTGTAGTGACATGGGATAGTGTGGTATAGCAGTGTGTTAGGTGATGCTGTAGTGACATGGGATAGTGTGGTATAGCAGTGTGTTAGGTGAGGCTGTAGTGACATGGGATAGTGTGGTATAGCAGTGTGTTAGGTGAGGCTGTAGTGACATGGGATAGTGTGGTATAGCAGTGTGTTAGGTGACGTTGCAGTGACATGGGATAGTGTGGTATAGCAGTGTGTTAGGTGAGGCTGTAGTGACATGGGATAGTGTGGTATAGCAGTGTGTTAGGTGACGTTGTAGTGACATGGGATAGTGTGGTATAGCAGTGTGTTAGGTGACGTTGCAGTGACATGGGATAGTGTGGTATAGTAGTGTGTTAGGTGACGTTGCAGTGACATGGGATAGTGTGGTATAGTAGTGTGTTAGGTGACGTTGCAGTGACATGGGATAGTGTGGTATAGCAGTGTGTTAGGTGAGGCTGTAGTGACATGGGATAGTGTGGTATAGCAGTGTGTTAGGTGAGGCTGTAGTGACATGGGATAGTGTGGTATAGCAGTGTGTTAGGTGACGTTGCAGTGACATGGGATAGTGTGGTATAGCAGTGTGTTAGGTGAGGCTGTAGTGACATGGGATAGTGTGGTATAGCAGTGTGTTAGGTGACGTTGTAGTGACATGGGATAGTGTGGTATAGTAGTGTGTTAGGTGACGTTGCAGTGACATGGGATAGTGTGGTATAGCAGTGTGTTAGGTGAGGCTGTAGTGACATGGGATAGTGTGGTATAGCAGTGTGTTAGGTGAGGCTGTAGTGACATGGGATAGTGTGGTATAGCAGTGTGTTAGGTGAGGCTGTAGTGACATGGGATAGTGTGGTATAGCAGTGTGTTAGGTGACGTTGTAGTGACATGGGATAGTGTGGTATAGCAGTGTGTTAGGTGAGGCTGTAGTGACATGGGATAGTGTGGTATAGCAGTGTGTTAGGTGAGGCTGTAGTGACATGGGATAGTGTGGTATAGAAGTGTGTTAGGTGAGGCTGTAGTGACATGGGATAGTGTGGTATAGCAGTGTGTTAGGTGACGTTGTAGTGACATGGGATAGTGTGGTATAGCAGTGTGTTAGGTGATGCTGTAGTGACATGGGATAGTGTGGTATAGTAGTGTGTTAGGTGAGGCTGTAGTGACATGGGATAGTGTGGTATAGCAGTGTGTTAGGTGACGTTGCAGTGACATGGGATAGTGTGGTATAGCAGTGTGTTAGGTGAGGCTGTAGTGACATGGGATAGTGTGGTATAGCAGTGTGTTAGGTGAGGCTGTAGTGACATGGGATAGTGTGGTATAGCAGTGTGTTAGGTGAGGCTGTAGTGACATGGGATAGTGTTGTATAGCAGTGTGTTAGGTGATGCTGTAGTGACATGGGATAGTGTGGTATAGCAGTGTGTTAGGTGATGCTGTAGTGACATGGGATAGTGTGGTATAGCAGTGTGTTAGGTGATGCTGTAGTGACATGGGATAGTGTGGTATAGAAGTGTGTTAGGTGAGGCTGTAGTGACATGGGATAGTGTGGTATAGCAGTGTGTTAGGTGATGCTGTAGTGACATGGGATAGTGTGGTATAGCAGTGTGTTAGGTGAGGCTGTAGTGACATGGGATAGTGTGGTATAGCAGTGTGTTAGGTGATGCTGTAGTGACATGGGATAGTGTGGTATAGCAGTGTGTTAGGTGACGTTGCAGTGACATGGGATAGTGTGGTATAGCAGTGTGTTAGGTGATGCTGTAGTGACATGGGATAGTGTGGTATAGCAGTGTGTTAGGTGACGTTGTAGTGACATGGGATAGTGTGGTATAGTAGTGTGTTAGGTGACGTTGCAGTGACATGGGATAGTGTGGTATAGCAGTGTGTTAGGTGAGGCTGTAGTGACATGGGATAGTGTGGTATAGCAGTGTGTTAGGTGACGTTGCAGTGACATGGGATAGTGTGGTATAGTAGTGTGTTAGGTGACGTTGCAGTGACATGGGATAGTGTGGTATAGTAGTGTGTTAGGTGACGTTGCAGTGACATGGGATAGTGTGGTATAGTAGTGTGTTAGGTGACGTTGCAGTGACATGGGATAGTGTGGTATAGCAGTGTGTTAGGTGAGGCTGTAGTGACATGGGATAGTGTGGTATAGCAGTGTGTTAGGTGAGGCTGTAGTGACATGGGATAGTGTGGTATAGCAGTGTGTTAGGTGACGTTGTAGTGACATGGGATAGTGTGGTATAGTAGTGTGTTAGGTGACGTTGCAGTGACATGGGATAGTGTGGTATAGCAGTGTGTTACGTGAGGCTGTAGTGACATGGGATAGTGTGGTATAGCAGTGTGTTAGGTGAGGCTGTAGTGACATGGGATAGTGTGGTATAGCAGTGTGTTAGGTGAGGCTGTAGTGACATGGGATAGTGTGGTATAGCAGTGTGTTAGGTGACGTTGTAGTGACATGGGATAGTGTGGTATAGCAGTGTGTTAGGTGAGGCTGTAGTGACATGGGATAGTGTGGTATAGCAGTGTGTTAGGTGAGGCTGTAGTGACATGGGATAGTGTGGTATAGAAGTGTGTTAGGTGAGGCTGTAGTGACATGGGATAGTGTGGTATAGCAGTGTGTTAGGTGACGTTGTAGTGACATGGGATAGTGTGGTATAGCAGTGTGTTAGGTGAGGCTGTAGTGACATGGGATAGTGTGGTATAGCAGTGTGTTAGGTGAGGCTGTAGTGACATGGGATAGTGTGGTATAGCAGTGTGTTAGGTGACGTTGCAGTGACATGGGATAGTGTGGTATAGCAGTGTGTTAGGTGAGGCTGTAGTGACATGGGATAGTGTGGTATAGCAGTGTGTTAGGTGAGGCTGTAGTGACATGGGATAGTGTGGTATAGCAGTGTGTTAGGTGAGGCTGTAGTGACATGGGATAGTGTGGTATAGCAGTGTGTTAGGTGATGCTGTAGTGACATGGGATAGTGTGGTATAGCAGTGTGTTAGGTGATGCTGTAGTGACATGGGATAGTGTGGTATAGCAGTGTGTTAGGTGAGGCTGTAGTGACATGGGATAGTGTGGTATAGCAGTGTGTTAGGTGAGGCTGTAGTGACATGGGATAGTGTGGTATAGCAGTGTGTTAGGTGAGGCTGTAGTGACATGGGATAGTGTGGTATAGCAGTGTGTTAGGTGAGGCTGTAGTGACATGGGATAGTGTGGTATAGCAGTGTGTTAGGTGATGCTGTAGTGACATGGGATAGTGTGGTATAGCAGTGTGTTAGGTGATGCTGTAGTGACATGGGATAGTGTGGTATAGCAGTGTGTTAGGTGATGCTGTAGTGACATGGGATAGTGTGGTATAGCAGTGTGTTAGGTGAGGCTGTAGTGACATGGGATAGTGTGGTATAGCAGTGTGTTAGGTGATGCTGTAGTGACATGGGATAGTGTGGTATAGCAGTGTGTTAGGTGATGCTGTAGTGACATGGGATAGTGTGGTATAGCAGTGTGTTAGGTGAGGCTGTAGTGACATGGGATAGTGTGGTATAGCAGTGTATTAGGTGATGCTGTAGTGACATGGGATAGTGTGGTATAGCAGTGTGTTAGGTGATGCTGTAGTGACATGGGATAGTGTGGTATAGCAGTGTGTTAGGTGAGGCTGTAGTGACATGGGATAGTGTGGTATAGCAGTGTGTTAGGTGAGGCTGTAGTGACATGGGATAGTGTGGTATAGCAGTGTGTTAGGTGACGTTGCAGTGACATGGGATAGTGTGGTATAGCAGTGTGTTAGGTGAGGCTGTAGTGACATGGGATAGTGTGGTATAGCAGTGTGTTAGGTGACGTTGTAGTGACATGGGATAGTGTGGTATAGCAGTGTGTTAGGTGACGTTGCAGTGACATGGGATAGTGTGGTATAGTAGTGTGTTAGGTGACGTTGCAGTGACATGGGATAGTGTGGTATAGTAGTGTGTTAGGTGACGTTGCAGTGACATGGGATAGTGTGGTATAGCAGTGTGTTAGGTGAGGCTGTAGTGACATGGGATAGTGTGGTATAGCAGTGTGTTAGGTGATGCTGTAGTGACATGGGATAGTGTGGTATAGCAGTGTGTTAGGTGACGTTGCAGTGACATGGGATAGTGTGGTATAGCAGTGTGTTAGGTGAGGCTGTAGTGACATGGGATAGTGTGGTATAGCAGTGTGTTAGGTGACGTTGTAGTGACATGGGATAGTGTGGTATAGTAGTGTGTTAGGTGACGTTGCAGTGACATGGGATAGTGTGGTATAGCAGTGTGTTAGGTGAGGCTGTAGTGACATGGGATAGTGTGGTATAGCAGTGTGTTAGGTGAGGCTGTAGTGACATGGGATAGTGTGGTATAGCAGTGTGTTAGGTGAGGCTGTAGTGACATGGGATAGTGTGGTATAGCAGTGTGTTAGGTGACGTTGTAGTGACATGGGATAGTGTGGTATAGCAGTGTGTTAGGTGAGGCTGTAGTGACATGGGATAGTGTGGTATAGCAGTGTGTTAGGTGAGGCTGTAGTGACATGGGATAGTGTGGTATAGAAGTGTGTTAGGTGAGGCTGTAGTGACATGGGATAGTGTGGTATAGCAGTGTGTTAGGTGACGTTGTAGTGACATGGGATAGTGTGGTATAGCAGTGTGTTAGGTGATGCTGTAGTGACATGGGATAGTGTGGTATAGTAGTGTGTTAGGTGAGGCTGTAGTGACATGGGATAGTGTGGTATAGCAGTGTGTTAGGTGACGTTGCAGTGACATGGGATAGTGTGGTATAGCAGTGTGTTAGGTGAGGCTGTAGTGACATGGGATAGTGTGGTATAGCAGTGTGTTAGGTGAGGCTGTAGTGACATGGGATAGTGTGGTATAGCAGTGTGTTAGGTGAGGCTGTAGTGACATGGGATAGTGTGGTATAGCAGTGTGTTAGGTGATGCTGTAGTGACATGGGATAGTGTGGTATAGCAGTGTGTTAGGTGATGCTGTAGTGACATGGGATAGTGTGGTATAGCAGTGTGTTAGGTGATGCTGTAGTGACATGGGATAGTGTGGTATAGAAGTGTGTTAGGTGAGGCTGTAGTGACATGGGATAGTGTGGTATAGCAGTGTGTTAGGTGATGCTGTAGTGACATGGGATAGTGTGGTATAGCAGTGTGTTAGGTGAGGCTGTAGTGACATGGGATAGTGTGGTATAGCAGTGTGTTAGGTGATGCTGTAGTGACATGGGATAGTGTGGTATAGCAGTGTGTTAGGTGACGTTGCAGTGACATGGGATAGTGTGGTATAGCAGTGTGTTAGGTGATGCTGTAGTGACATGGGATAGTGTGGTATAGCAGTGTGTTAGGTGACGTTGTAGTGACATGGGATAGTGTGGTATAGTAGTGTGTTAGGTGACGTTGCAGTGACATGGGATAGTGTGGTATAGCAGTGTGTTAGGTGAGGCTGTAGTGACATGGGATAGTGTGGTATAGCAGTGTGTTAGGTGAGGCTGTAGTGACATGGGATAGTGTGGTATAGCAGTGTGTTAGGTGAGGCTGTAGTGACATGGGATAGTGTGGTATAGAAGTGTGTTAGGTGAGGCTGTAGTGACATGGGATAGTGTGGTATAGCAGTGTGTTAGGTGACGTTGTAGTGACATGGGATAGTGTGGTATAGCAGTGTGTTAGGTGAGGCTGTAGTGACATGGGATAGTGTGGTATAGCAGTGTGTTAGGTGAGGCTGTAGTGACATGGGATAGTGTGGTATAGCAGTGTGTTAGGTGACGTTGCAGTGACATGGGATAGTGTGGTATAGCAGTGTGTTAGGTGAGGCTGTAGTGACATGGGATAGTGTGGTATAGCAGTGTGTTAGGTGAGGCTGTAGTGACATGGGATAGTGTGGTATAGCAGTGTGTTAGGTGAGGCTGTAGTGACATGGGATAGTGTGGTATAGCAGTGTGTTAGGTGATGCTGTAGTGACATGGGATAGTGTGGTATAGCAGTGTGTTAGGTGATGCTGTAGTGACATGGGATAGTGTGGTATAGCAGTGTGTTAGGTGAGGCTGTAGTGACATGGGATAGTGTGGTATAGCAGTGTGTTAGGTGAGGCTGTAGTGACATGGGATAGTGTGGTATAGCAGTGTGTTAGGTGACGTTGCAGTGACATGGGATAGTGTGGTATAGCAGTGTGTTAGGTGAGGCTGTAGTGACATGGGATAGTGTGGTATAGCGGTGTGTTAGGTGAGGCTGTAGTGACATGGGATAGTGTGGTATAGCAGTGTGTTAGGTGAGGCTGTAGTGACATGGGATAGTGTGGTATAGCAGTGTGTTAGGTGATGCTGTAGTGACATGGGATAGTGTGGTATAGCAGTGTGTTAGGTGATGCTGTAGTGACATGGGATAGTGTGGTATAGCAGTGTGTTAGGTGATGCTGTAGTGACATGGGATAGTGTGGTATAGCGGTGTGTTAGGTGAGGCTGTAGTGACATGGGATAGTGTGGTATAGCAGTGTGTTAGGTGAGGCTGTAGTGACATGGGATAGTGTGGTATAGCAGTGTGTTAGGTGATGCTGTAGTGACATGGGATAGTGTGGTATAGCAGTGTGTTAGGTGATGCTGTAGTGACATGGGATAGTGTGGTATAGCAGTGTGTTAGGTGATGCTGTAGTGACATGGGATAGTGTGGTATAGCAGTGTGTTAGGTGAGGCTGTAGTGACATGGGATAGTGTGGTATAGCAGTGTGTTAGGTGATGCTGTAGTGACATGGGATAGTGTGGTATAGCAGTGTGTTAGGTGATGCTGTAGTGACATGGGATAGTGTGGTATAGCAGTGTGTTAGGTGATGCTGTAGTGACATGGGATAGTGTGGTATAGCAGTGTGTTAGGTGAGGCTGTAGTGACATGGGATAGTGTGGTATAGCAGTGTGTTAGGTGATGCTGTAGTGACATGGGATAGTGTGGTATAGCAGTGTGTTAGGTGAGGCTGTAGTGACATGGGATAGTGTGGTATAGCAGTGTGTTAGGTGACGTTGCAGTGACATGGGATAGTGTGGTATAGCAGTGTGTTAGGTGAGGCTGTAGTGACATGGGATAGTGTGGTATAGCAGTGTGTTAGGTGAGGCTGTAGTGACATGGGATAGTGTGGTATAGCAGTGTGTTAGGTGAGGCTGTAGTGACATGGGATAGTGTGGTATAGTAGTGTGTTAGGTGATGCTGTAGTGACATGGGATAGTGTGGTATAGCAGTGTGTTAGGTGATGTTGTAGTGACATGGGATAGTGTGGTATAGCAGTGTGTTAGGTGATGCTGTAGTGACATGGGATAGTGTGGTATAGCAGTGTGTTAGGTGAGGCTGTAGTGACATGGGATAGTGTGGTATAGCAGTGTGTTAGGTGATGCTGTAGTGACATGGGATAGTGTGGTATAGCAGTGTGTTAGGTGAGGCTGTAGTGACATGGGATAGTGTGGTATAGCAGTGTGTTAGGTGATGCTGTAGTGACATGGGATAGTGTGGTATAGCAGTGTGTTAGGTGAGGCTGTAGTGACATGGGATAGTGTGGTATAGCAGTGTGTTAGGTGACGTTGCAGTGACATGGGATAGTGTGGTATAGCAGTGTGTTAGGTGAGGCTGTAGTGACATGGGATAGTGTGGTATAGCAGTGTGTTAGGTGACGTTGTAGTGACATGGGATAGTGTGGTATAGTAGTGTGTTAGGTGAGGCTGTAGTGACATGGGATAGTGTGGTATAGCAGTGTGTTAGGTGAGGCTGTAGTGACATGGGATAGTGTGTAAGGTCTCTGTATATATTCTGCTTGTTCTATTTATACAATCAAGGATGGGGTCTGTATGGAAGCCTGGTGTAAAGCTGACATCTTACATATACTCTTGCTGAGCACTTTGTGTCCTGATTGTAATCAGTGACTGGGATTTAGGGCAGACGAATATAAAGATCTTTCTGATTTATTCCAAGAACTATTCTGCTATATATGGGCGAATATATAAACTGTTCTCATTTACACTTCTACCCCCTGTCGCTCCCATCCATTCCCTGCGTAATCGTTATTATTCTGTTCATCTTCAGTGCAATGTCCTTTTCTAGAGGAAATATAAACATACAGGGGCCTATTCATCAAAACTTACATTTCTCTGGAGGTAATTAGGGTTAGAACTTGCATGGAGTTCTACCTAATTACCGGGGGCATTCATCATTCCTCCTCTACATCAGTATCTATTCCGAAAACCGACCGACCAGGGTGATGGTCGCGACCATCGCCACCATCGGGGCTTGCGAATAGACCCTAAGGTTGGGTCTCGTCAACTGCAAGCCCCAGGGAGCTTCCTGCTCTGATCGAGCAGGAAGCTCCCCACTGACATCCCTGCTGATGTCAGTGCGGCTGCCCCTTAAGGAACGCCTCCGTTTGTGAAACCACCAATCCCGCCCCGCCTACAAAAATGGCCGAGCTGTCGATCAACATCGACAGCTGGCCCTTTTGTAGTGAGCTTCTCTAAGTTTCTCGCTCCAGGGCTTGCGCACACGCAGTGCGGCAGCTGCGTGCGCAGGGCGTTAACTTCGACCCGTTTGCGAGCGATCAGCGCTTGCGACCGGGTCTGAATGAGGTCCTCTGTCCCCTGGGTGCAGCCTGCACCAGAACAGGAGCAGATACTGTCCCCCAGGTGTAGCCAGAACCAGAGCAGGAGCAGATACTGTCCCCAGGTGCAGCCTGAACCAGAGCAGGAGCAGATACTGTCCCCAGGTGCAGCCTGAACCAGAGCAGGAGCAGATACTGTCCCCAGGTGCAGCCTGAACCAGAGCAGGAGCAGATACTGTCCCCAGGTGCAGCCTGAACCAGAGCAGGAGCAGATACTGTCCCCATGGTGTAGCCTGAACCAGAGCAGGAGCAGATAATGTCCCCATGGTGTAGCCTGAACCAGAGCAGGAGCAGATACTGTCCCCCGGGTGCAGCCTGAACCAGAGCAGGAGCAGATACTGTCCCCAGGGTGCAGCCAGAACCAGAGCAGGAGCAGATACTGTCCCCAGGGTGCAGCCAGAACCAGAGCAGATGCAGATACTGTCCCCAGGGTGCAGCCTGAACCAGAGCAGGAGCATATACTGTCCCCAGGGTGCAGCCAGAACCAGAGCAGGAGCAGATACTGTCCCCAGGGTGCAGCCAGAACCAGAGCAGGAGCAGATACTGTCCCCAGGGTGCAGCCAGAACCAGAGCAGGAGCAGATACTGTCCCCAGGGTGCAGCCAGAACCAGAGCAGGAGCAGATACTGTCCCCAGGGTGCAGCCAGAACCAGAGCAGGAGCAGATACTGTCCCCAGGGTGCAGCCAGAACCAGAGCAGGAGCAGATACTGTCCCCAGGGTGCAGCCAGAACCAGAGCAGGAGCAGATACTGTCCCCAGGGTGCAGCCAGAACCAGAGCAGGAGCAGATACTGTCCCCAGGGTGCAGCCTGAACCAGAGCAGGAGCAGATACTGTCCCCAGGGTGCAGCCAGAACCAGAGCAGGAGCAGATACTGTCCCCAGGGTGCAGCCAGAACCAGAGCAGGAGCTGATACTGTCCCCCGGGTGCAGCCAGAACCAGAGCAGGAGCAGATACTGTCCCCTGGGTGCAGCCTGAACCAGAGCAGGAGCAGATACTGTCCCCAGGTGCAGCCTGAACCAGAGCAGGAGCAGAATCTGTCCCCAGGGTGCAGCCAGAACCAGAGCAGGAGCAGATACTGTTCCCCAGGGTGCAGCCTGAACCAGAGCAGGAGCAGATACTGTCCCCAGGGTGCAGCCAGAACCAGAGCAGGAGCAGATACTGTCCCCAGGGTGCAGCCAGAACCAGAGCAGGAGCAGATACTGTCCCCAGGGTGCAGCCTGAACCAGAGCAGGAGCAGATACTGTCCCCAGGGTGCAGCCAGAACCAGAGCAGGAGCAGATACTGTCCCCAGGGTGCAGCCAGAACCAGAGCAGGAGCTGATACTGTCCCCCGGGTGCAGCCAGAACCAGAGCAGGAGCAGATACTGTCCCCTGGGTGCAGCCTGAACCAGAGCAGGAGCAGATACTGTCCCCAGGTGCAGCCTGAACCAGAGCAGGAGCAGAATCTGTCCCCAGGGTGCAGCCAGAACCAGAGCAGGAGCAGATACTGTTCCCCAGGGTGCAGCCTGAACCAGAGCAGGAGCAGATACTGTCCCCAGGGTGCAGCCAGAACCAGAGCAGGAGCAGATACTGTTCCCCAGGGTGCAGCCTGAACCAGAGCAGGAGCAGATACTGTCCCCAGGGTGCAGCCAGAACCAGAGCAGGAGCAGATACTGTCTCCAGGGTGTAGCCTGAACCAGAGCAGGAGCAGATACTGTCCCCCGGGTGCAGCCAGAACCAGAGCAGGAGCAGATACTGTCCCCAGGGTGCAGCCAGAACCAGAGCAGGAGCACATACTGTCCCCAGGGTGCAGCCAGAACCAGAGCAGGAGCAGATACTGTCCCAGGGTGCAGCCAGAACCACAGCAGGAGCAGATACTGTCCCCAGGGTGTAGCCAGAACCAGAGCAGGAGCAGACACTGTCCGCTTGGTGTATGAACCAGAGCAGGAGCAGATACTGTCCCCAGGGTGCAGCCAGAACCAGAGCAGGAGCAGATACTGTCCCCTGGGTGCAGCCGGAACCAGAGCAGGAGCAGATACTGTCCTCTGTTTGCAGCTGGAACCAGAGCAGGAGCAGATACTGTCCCCTGGGTGCAGTCAGAACCAGAGCAGGAGCAGAAACTATCCCCTGGGTGCAGCCAGAACCAGAGCAGGAGCACATACTGTCCCCAGGGTGCAGCCAGAACCAGAGCAGGAGCAGATACTGTCCCCAGGGTGCAGCCTGTACCAGAGCAGGAGCAGATACTGTCCCCAGGGTGCAGCCAGAACCAGAGCAGGAGCAGATACTGTCCCAAGGGTGCAGCCAGAACCAGAGCAGGAGCAGATACTGTCCCCAGGGTGCAGCCAGAACCAGAGCAGGAGCAGATACTGTCCCCAGGGTGCAGCCAGAACCAGAGCAGGAGCAGATACTGTCCCCAGGGTGCAGCCAGAACCAGAGCAGATGCAGATACTGTCCCCTGGGTGCAGCCTGAACCAGAGCAGGAGCAGATACTGTCCCCTGGGTGCAGCCTGAACCAGAGCAGGAGCAGATACTGTCCCCAGGGTGCATCCAGCACCAGAGCAGGATCAGATACTGTCTCCAGGGTGCAGCCTGAACCAGAGCAGGAGCAGATACTGTCCCCAGGGTGCAGCCTGAACCAGAGCAGGAGCAGATACTTTTCCCCCAGGTGCAGCCTGTACCAGAGCAGGATCAGATACTGTCCCCAGGGTGCAGCCAGAACCAGAGCAGGAGCTGATACTGTCCCCAGGGTGCAGCCAGAACCAGAGCAGGAGCAGATACTGTCCCCAGGGTGCAGCCTGAACCAGAGCAGGAGCAGATACTGTCCCCAGGGTGCAGCCTGTACCAGAGCAGGAGCAGATACTGTCCCCAGGGTGCAGCCTGAACCAGAGCAGGAGCTGATACTGTCCCCAGGGTGCAGCCAGAACCAGAGCAGGAGCAGATACTGTCCCCAGGGTGCAGCCTGAACCAGAGCAGGAGCAGATACTGTCCCCAGGGTGCAGCCAGAACCAGAGCAGGAGCAGATACTGTCCCCCGGGTGCAGCCTGAACCAGAGCAGGAGCAGATACTGGCCTCTCGTATTTCTCATATCTGCAGCGTTCCCCTGTACCTACATTCGGGGCATACTCAGTAAGAAACATTGCCAATTGTGAGTTTATATAGGGGGGGGGGGGGGGTGATGGTCAGGAACCTGCCATGTGATGTGTGTAAGAGGTGTTACTAGAAGGGGGGAGGGGAGGGTTAGGGCAATAAGGGTGTGGCCTACAGTGGTTGACGCTGTACATTTAGTCAGACAGCCGCTGTGTATGATTATTGTTAGGGATGGCAGGCGACATTATTATTATTATTATTATTATTATTATTATTATTATTATTATGCTATTATTGCGGTACTGTCAGTGCTAACATTCTTGGTTTTATCATTAGACATCAGTACCAGCATCTCCGTGTTACCTGCTCCTACTCAGCTTGTATCTGGTCTCTGCCCTGTATGCTGTCCGGGCCGACCATCTGCTTGTGTGCGTAGTTCTGTATTGTACGCCAATGGCACTCATCCACGTCCGCCACCGCTGTGCCTGTCCTGTTCCCTGCTGGTAAACGCTGCTGCACTACGGGATCATGTACTGTATGAGGAACACAGTACTATCTGGCGTTGCTATAGGCAAAATACTCGTCTACATCGGTTCTGATAAATTATCATGTACAGTATTAGTAATAGTGCTGTCAAACCTTTATTTCTACTTCAGGGTCCATAGGGTATCCACAGGATACCTTGGGGGTATAGGTGTGACGTCAGTCGCAGGGCACCAAAGAGTTAAGCTTTCAGCCTCCCAGGATGCACTAGGTCCCCCTCCTATACCCCGCCCCCGAGCCAAGGCACCTCAGTTTAGTTTGGTGCCCGGCCGGAGTCGGGTGCACCTGTTGGAGTGGGGGCTAGAAGAGCCCCTGAAGCTTATTCTTCATGCAGCTGTGGCTGCACAACTGGATGAACAGCATGGACAGTCAGTCCTGACGTCCATGCTGTCTTCCCTACACCCCGCCGGTACCAGAACGCCGGTACTGATCCGGGGATGCTGGTGGGCGTCTGGGGTCACAGCTAGCGGTGACCCCAGATGCTCCGGACCATGGCCGGATTCAAGGGGGACAGAGGTAAGCAGCGGGGTCCCGCGGTGGGTCCCCGCTGATCACATGGTCCTAAGTCCCCAGGCAGGGGGCTCCCTGGGGACTGGCTGCAGCGTGGAGCCAGGCGACCAACCTGCGCTTCCACTACCCCCTGGGACAGCGGACCGCAGCAGAGCGGTAGCGCTGCGGCGTCCCAGGGGTTAAATGCATGCCAGGGGAGCGCGCCTTCCCTGTCTCACAGCCGGCGCCTCCCCCGCTGCACACAGCCCTCTCTGCATGCTGCCGACTGGTCCTGTGGCAGCGCTCCTCCCCCAGGCCAGCCTCCTCTCTGCTCCTCGGCGGCCATCTTCTCCAGAACGCATGGTGAACGCTGCTGGAAGCGCTGGAAGCATCGTGGTCTGGGTCCCCCCGCATACCTCTCCTCCGCTGTGGTCAGGTCTGTGTATGCAGCGCTGTGTCCTACCAGGCCCTGTGTCTGTGTAGTTGAGTGATCAGCGCTGTTAGTGCAGGAATTGTTATTTTTCTGCATTGTATGTGACTGTGCTAGCGCTGCTGCCTGTAACTTTTCTTCTCTAAACTGTCAGCTTTATTACTGTCCCTGTTCTTTCTGCTAAAGCCCTTGCGGTGCGGTGCTGCAGGGTGGTCTCTCGCCTATTTAATACTTAATTGGTGAGAGAGGTCACATACGTGGTGCCATCATGTCTGAAAGTGATTTTCCCCTCCGGCTACAGTGTACCACGTGCAAAGTACCGTTAGCGGAGGGGGAGGGTAGCGCGGAGGGCCTTTGCCGGCAGTGTTTGTCCATGGCGCGGCCTATTACGGTTACAGCACCGGTACAGGAGCCGCCCTGGGCTTGTTTCGCTCAGGCGTTAACAGCTTTAGTGGGCCAGTTAGCTCCGCAGCCCGCGTTTACTCCGATGGGTTTGTCCCAGCAGTCTGTGGTGTCGTCACCCATGCAGGGGTTCCCACGACAATTGGTGGTACCCCACAGTCTCCCTATTTCCCCGCTCCCGGGTTCTCAGGAGCCAGCGTGGGTTAACTCCCTGACGAGTTCTGTACAGCACTTGTCGGATGTGTTGCAAGGGGAGTCTGTGATGCGGTCTCATAAAAGGCCGGTGGCGTCTCTGTCCGCTCCTTATGAGGATGACGAAGGGACGTCTGATGATGGGGAGATTCTAGATCCTTACGATCAGGAACCTCTCCATACTAAGGACGCTGATGCTAAGTCCAAAGTATATATTCCTGGACTTATTCGGGCGGTCCGCACAGCCTTGGTGATTGAGGACGAAGTTCCCCCAGCGGCTAAATCTAAGTATGCCTTTTTCAAAGATGTGAAGGGCGATGCCACAGTCTTTCCTCTTTCGGGTCAGTTGGTGGACCATTTAGAGGAGGCGTGGAAACAACCTGGCAAAAGATACCAGCCGCAGAGACGCCTGGCGGTGGCTTATCCGTTCGCGGATAATTATTTTGCGAAGTGGGAATCCCCTCCACAGGTGGATTCTCACGTGACCCGTCTTGTCCGTAGTGCCACATTGCCGATGCCATCCATGTCCTCCCTTAAGGATGCTACGGACCGCAAGGTAGAAATCTGCCTGAAGTCCGCTTATTCCCTTGCAGGGGGGGCAGCACGGCCGGCTATGGCCATTTGCTGGGTTGCCAGAGCGATGGAGCGCTGGGCGGATTCATTAGAGGCTTCTTTTGAATCCGACTGTCCGGCCGATCAGGCGGAGTTGATTGGCAATCTCCGTGATTCGGCCACCTACATCAACGAGGCGGCTCTAGACATTAGTACTCTGGTGTCTAGAATTTCTTCAGCAGCGGTAGCTGCTCGTCGCACCTTGTGGCTGCGATCCTGGAAGGCGGACGCAGATTCCAAGAAAGGTCTGGAAGCGTTGCCGTTTACCGGAGAAGTTCTCTTCGGTCCGGATCTGGATAAGATTGTGGCCACGCTGGCGGCAGCCAAATCTGCCTGTCTCCCGTCGGCCGCTGCTCCTTCTGGTTCGGGACCATCGTCCTTTCGGTCATCTAGGGCCCAGGGCAGGCCCAAACCACAGTCGTTTCCTCGGCAGGCTGGCCCTAAGAAATCGGTCAAGCCCCGGAAGCAGGCATGGAGTACCAGACGTCCGGCCCCCAAGCCAGATGACAAGCCTGCGGCCTGACGGTCCGGGCCTCCCTTTGGGGGATCCCAGGGTGGGAGGCCGCCTGCTACAGTTCGCCCAGTGTTGGTCGACCACTACGACAGACACTTGGGTTCTGGAGGTGGTTTCCCACGGATACGCCCTCTCCTTCCGGCACAGACCCCCGGCTCGCTTCTTCACCACGGGTCTCCCATCAGACCGGAACAAGGCTACGGAGCTGCGGAAGGTATTGCACACTATGCTCCAGGCTGGAGTTATAGTGGCGGTTCCATTCTCCCAGAGGGGCCAGGGTTTCTATTCAAATCTATTTTTGGTACAGAAACCCAATGGGTCATATCGTCCGATTCTCAACCTCAAAGCACTCAACAAGTCTTTGCGGGTCCCGAAGTTTCGGATGGAGACCCTACGGTCCATCATTCTGGCGCTGGAACCTGGGGACTACTTGGTGTCATTGGACATACAGGACGCTTACCTGCATGTCCCTATTCTTTGGCGCCATCAACAGTTCCTCAGGTTTGCAATCAGCAGCGACCACTTCCAGTTTCGGGCGTTACCTTTTGGCCTGGCAACAGCACCACGTGTTTTCACCAAGGTGATGGCGGTCATGGCGGCTTCTCTGCGGCTGCAGGGAGTCCGCATGTTGCCGTATTTGGACGACCTGTTATTGGTGGCAGGATCTCCAGAGCTCCTGTTACGCCACTTGGACCTGACCATTGCACTGCTGCAACGGCACGGCTGGCTAATCAACTGGCAGAAGTCCACTCTAATCCCGTCTCGGAGGATTCTGCATCTTGGAGCCTTATTGGACTCGGGACAGCAAAGGATCTTCGTGACGGAGGACAAGATCTCTGCTTTACAGTCAAGGGTGCGCAGTTGTCTGCACAGCCGCCGGGTGTCCTTACACTCGGCGATGAGGTTACTGGGCTCCATGGTGTCGGTGTTCGACATGGTGGAATACGCCCAGTTTCACTCCAGACCTCTGCAGCACCTGATCCTGTCCAAGTGGAACGGGCTGACTCAGTCTCTGAAGTCCCAGACGATTGTGCTCACCCAGGAGGTTCGCCTGTCCCTTACGTGGTGGTTACAGACGACCCACCTCAACAAGGGACGTCCGTTCTGGGTTCCAAATTGGGTCCTGTTGACAACGGACGCCAGTCTTCGGGGCTGGGGAGCAGTTTCGGGTCCACACTTGTTCCAGGGCAGGTGGACGCCGACAGAAGCGGAGCTTCCAATAAATATCTTGGAACTCCGTGCGGTCTTCAATGCTCTCCAGCAGGCACAGCGGTTTCTCCAGGGTCGCCCGATGCAGGTCCAGTCGGACAACGCTACCACCGTGGCCTACATAAACAGGCAAGGATTAACTCGCAGTCGGGCGGCTCTCGTAGAGGTCTCTCGGATCCTGGTTTGGGCGGAGCGCAATCTTCCGGCCATATCAGCGGTCTTCATCCCGGGAGTGCTCAATTGGGAGGCGGACTTTCTAAGTCGCCAGGACGTTCATCCGGGGGAATGGTCCCTGCACCCGGACGTTTTTCAACTACTGGTGGACAGGTGGGGTCTTCCAGAAATCGACCTCATGGCGTCCCGGCACAACAACAAGTTGCCGGTGTACGGGTCTCGCACAAGAGACGAAGGGGCGTCTCTGGTGGATGCTCTGTCTGTCCGTGGACATTCCTCTGCGGTTGCCGCTACGACCGGACCTTCTGTCTCAGGGTCCTTGCCTTCACCCGGACCTGACTCGGCTGTCTTTGACGGCGTGGCTGTTGAGACGGCCATGCTGAGGTCCCGGGGGTTTTCCAGCTCGGTGGTGCGTACCATGTTACGAGCTCGGAAACCGTCTTCCGCGAGGATATACCATCGCGTGTGGCATACGTTCTTCCAGTGGTGTCGACCGAGAGGTTATGCACCGCGGGAGTTTCGTCTGTCTCGGATTCTCGCCTTCCTGCAAGCGGGACTAGATCATGGGCTTCGCCTTGCTTCTTTGAAGGTACAGGTTTCGGCCCTATCTGTCTGGTTTCACCGTAGGATTGCTACAATCCCGGATGTGCGCACCTTTATGCAGGGTGTTCTCCGCATTCAGCCGCCCTTTGTTCCACCTGTGGCGCCTTGGGATTTGGCTGTGGTCCTGAGGGCTCTCCAAGGACCGCCGTTTGAACCACTGGGCTCAGTGGATCTTAAATGGCTAACAGCTAAGACTGTTTTCCTTCTGGCCATTGCTTCGGCCAGACGTGTTTCTGAGTTAGGGGCTCTTTCTTGTAGACCCCCTTTCTTGGTTTTTTATGGGAACAGGGCAGTGCTCCGCACTCGGCCCGAGTTTCTTCCCAAAGTTGTTTCCCAGTTTCATATTAACGAGGAAATAGTTGTTCCGGCCTTTAACTCACCGGGTCTTTCCGTGGGTGAGGCCTCTTTGGATGTTGTGCGGGCCTTAAGGACTTATGTTGACCGCACTTCTTCGTTTAGGAAGTCGGACGCTTTGTTTGTCCTCTTTGGCTTCCGTAAAAAGGGTTGGCCTGCTTCAAAGCAAACTTTGGCAGCCTGGATCCGTATGGCTATTTCTGAAGCTTATCTTCATGAAGGCCTACCGGTCCCTCCTTCTCTGAAGGCTCATTCCACTAGGTCTGTGGGTCCTTCGTGGGCAGCTCGACGTGGTGCCTCGGCAGTTCAGATCTGCAAGGCTGCTACGTGGTCTTCTGTCCATACCTTCGTGAGGTATTACAGGTTTGACACCTTCGCCTCTCAGGATGCTTCCTTCGGGCGGCGGATTCTCCTTTCTGCACAGGAGCGTCCCCACCCTTAAAGGATACTGCTTTGGGACATCCCCAAGGTATCCTGTGGATACCCTATGGACCCTGAAGTAGAAAATATGAGATATGGTAAGAACTTACCCTTGTTATCTCTATTTCTACGAAGTCCATAGGGTTCCACAGGACTCCCGCCCTGTCGCACCTGTGCTGCAGATGGGCTTTGCTCTGGTCACCGGTTTTCCGTCTCCCTCTGGTGAGAATGTGATTCTTGTATGTGTCCAGATCTTTGTTCTCTCTCTTCCTTCTCCTCCTCCGGCCTATGGCTTGGTAACTAACTGAGGTGCCTTGGCTCGGGGGCGGGTATAGGAGGGGGACCTAGTGCATCCTGGGAGGCTGAAAGCTTAACTCTTTGGTGCCCTGCGACTGACGTCACACCTATACCCCCAAGGTATCCTGTGGAACCCTATGGACTTCGTAGAAATAGAGATAACAAGGGTAAGTTCTTACCATATCTCATATTTATTGATAACATCAGTCTATAAGTATATAAATCTGAAACCTATAGATATGAAGAATTGGCTTTAAGGGGACAATTCTACTTATCAGTTCAGCCCTTAAGTCTCCCGATATGCACCTAGCGATGCGACTTGCGATCCGACGCCCGACATATTGGGCGGTCCCCACACACGGAGCTGACCGCCCTATATGCCTCCCCCTCCTCCCCCTCCTGCGTAGCTCTGCATGGGTTCGTAACATCGCTCCCCCAGATCAACTGAAAATGCAGAAAGATCTGGAGGAGCGATGTACGATCCCATGGGAGCGCGCACTGGCCGATATCATACCCACACACGGAACGCTATAGCAGCCATATTGTTCCAATCAGTCGGATCGGCTGCTATATCGGGGGAGGGGCCTTTACAATATTTGGAAACTGCTGTCTCTGCACATTTTCTGGGCAGAATTAAGTATCGCCGGGATATAACAATCCAGAGGGCAATATATATGGTTGATATCGGCTACTTTCCGTCCGCCAGTCCCCGCAGTATCCGTCCTCATAGTCCTTAGACAGCATTGACCCTAATATTGTAATGGGACAGCCCTGCCAGAGAGGGGTCTTGCTGCAGGAGCTGCTGCTGTTTCCACGCTGCACGTACGCTGCTTGAAAACTGCGCGTGGTCCGTAGCCGGAAGTAAAGTTATCGTGGAAGCATAAGAATCCTTATTGTCTCGATGTGCAGCGATTCTTCATATTCAGGGGCTTGCCGCATTTTATAATAAATATGCTCCTTAATGTTAATGATTTCTGCTTCCTTTGGCTCCTGTGCAGAAAGTGGAGAAATATTTAGGTTTTTGCTTTTTATGCATTTTTGTTTTTGCATATTTGTGACGCCCTGATTCATGTCTGGGTCATAGAAGTAAATTTCTTATAGGGCCCAGCCGTGGGGATTAAACTCGGGCGCCGTTGAGTCACAAATCTTGCATCTGTCGTGTAAAAATAGCTAAATAAACAGATATCTGTGCGCTCCCAGCTCCGCTACAGTGTTTAATAAACCTTTCAGCCCGTGAGACAATAATAAGGTTTTAAACATCCAAAAACAAATACTGACTTTTCCCCTTGTGTACAGTACCACTGACAGTGTATAGTACCTCTGACAGTGTACAGTACGTCTGGCAGTGTATAGTACCTCTGACAGTGTACAGTACCTCTGACAGTGTACATTACGTCTGGCAGTGTATAGTACCTCTGACAGTGTATAGTACCTCTGACAGTGTACAGTACGTCTGGCAGTGTTTAGTACCTCTGACAGTGTACAGTACCTCTGGCAGTGTATAGTACCTCTGGCAGTGTACAGTACCTCTTGCAGTGTACAGTGCCTCTGACAGTGTATAGTACCTCTGGCAGTGTACAGTACCTCTGACAGTGTATAGTACCTCTGACAGTGTACAGTGCCTCTGACAGTGTACAGTACATCTGGCAGTGTATAGTGCGTGTACAGTGCTTCTGACAGTGTACAGTGCCTCTGACAGTGTACAGTACCTCTAGTAATGTACAGTTCCTCTGACTGTGTACAGTACCTCTGGCAGTGTACAGTGCCTCTGACAGTGTACAGTACATCTGGCAGTGTATAGTGCGTGTACAGTGCTTCTGACAGTGTACAGTGCCTCTGACAGTGTACAGTACCTCTAGCAATGTACAGTTCCTCTGACTGTGTACAGTACCTCTGGCAGTGTACAGTACATCTGACAGTGTACAGTACCTCTGGCAGTGTATAGTACCTCTGATAGTGTATACTACCTCTGGCAGTATACAGTACCTCTGGCAGTGTACAGTACCTCTGACAGTGTATAGTACCTCTGGCAGTGTACAGTACCTCTGATAGTGTATACTACCTCTGGCAGTATACAGTACCTCTGGCAGTGTACAGTACCTCTGGCAGTATACAGTACCTCTGACAGTGTATAGTACCACTGGCAGTGTACAGTACCTCTGACAGTGTACAGTACCTCTGACAGTGTATAGTACCACTGGCAGTGTACAGTACCTCTGACAGTGTACAGTACGTCTGACAGTGTACGCACACTGAAAAAATGTCTCACACTCCAATGCTGTTTAAATGATAGATTTGTAAGTAAACTTCATAGCGTTGTACTTTCATCAGGGGCATATTTGTTAAAGTACAAACAAAGGGAAAATACACAGCGCTGAAATAAGGTGAAGAATCTGCGGTGATCAAAAATTAACAAATTTATTAAAAACATTGGGCCTAATTCAGTTTTGAGAATAAGAGTGAGGTACAACAAATAACTTTGTACCTGGACAAACCATGCTGCAATGCAAGTAGTGCAAATACATACTTTTTTTTTTTTTTTTTGCATGCAGGGTAAATACTGGTGGCTTTTGCATGTAGCCCACAAATGCTGCACAGCTTTATTTTTACACTGCGACTTAAGGTGTCTACACACTTGGCGATGTGCTCACAATCCGACATTGTGTCCGATTTCTCCTTGAACTCTCCCCAGCAGCTCCCCGGCAGTCGTGGGCACGAATTGGTGTTAAAAAAACTGTCCAATGTGACAAACGATGTATCGTGCCTCCTAACTATTCCAGTGCATCGTGCCTCCTAACTATTCCAGTGTATCGTGCCTCCTAACTATTCCAGTGTATCGTGCCTCCTAACTATTCCAGTGTATCGTGCCTCCTAACTATTCCAGTGCATCGTGCCTCCTAACTATTCTAGTGTATCGTGCCTCCTAACTATTCCAGTGCATCGTGCCTCCTAACTATTCCAGTGTATCGTGTCTCCTAACTATTCCAGTGCATCGTGCCTCCTAACTATTCCAGTGCATTGTGCCTCCTAACTATTCCAGTGTATCGTGCCTCCTAACTATTCCAGTGTATCGTGCCTCCTAACTATTCCAGTGCATCGTGACTGAGATTGGCAGATCTGCCCTACAGAACGGTAGATCTGAAGATGCGATGTACTTCCTGCGGGGACGCACATCGGCATCGTGACCGCGCGTGGACACTCATGATTTGGGCATATTTTACACGATTTGTCGTCATGATGCGTCGGAATCGGGCAAATCGTGTAAAATATCGCTCAGTGTGTAGGCACCTTTAGATATCAGTTTGGACACCTCCCTCCCTAATCTAATACCTCTCTGCACATGTCACATCTCCCCCCCTGCAGTGCAGCCTGGTGTTACCAAGGTCCAAAGTTACTGGCTCTTTTTTACTGTATTCCTAAATCTGAATCAGGCCCAATGCATACCTCCCAACATTTCAATGTTGGAAGGAGGGACAGGTCGCACGCCAAAGGCGTGTGCGGCCGAAAAGGGGGTGTGCCCTAAGTAAAAGGGGGTGGAGTCTATTGAAGATGGGGCGGAGCCTCGCGGCTTCCCCCGTTTTCGTCTCTTTGGGGGCGTGCCCAGCACTGGTGCTCCCAGTCCGTTCACACGAGAACAGATGCCGTGCGCATGCGAACGGCATCTGTTCTCCTCCTGCACACCTGCTGCTCTGCATAGCGCTTTGTGCTCTCCCAAACACTGCGGCCCATGGGCGGGACAGCGGGACAGTCCCAGAAAAACGGGACTGTCCCGCATTGAGCGGGACTGTCCCGCTCAATGCGGGACAGTTGGGAGGTATGCCAATGTACATATATACATGACAGAAATAAAGTGAAAACTTGATAATAACTATAACCACCTATTAGGAAAAAGCCATGAGTGACGTACCGCTGCCCATGGATTAAAGGCAGACGTCAAATATCCAAATATGTCCTTAGTATATAACTTACAGGACAGTCAGATATATATATATATATATATATATATATATATGTGTCAGTCAATGTCAATCACATCATCCAAGCCTCCTCAAACCCGCGGAGATATTAATGCTATTAATTTTAAACATCTATTCACCTCTCTGCAACAATTACTCTCCCCAATTTCTACGTTCACTTCTCCTGAGACTGCTGCATCACACCTGAACCAGACCCTAGAACTAACCCTTGATGAAGTGGCTCCAGCTCCCAATCACACTCCACGTAGACTTAGGGGCATATTCAATTAGCCGCGATAAGCCATTCTCTGCGAAAAGTTTTTCACCGGTGACCGGTAAGTTTTGAAATGTACATGCGCAGAATGGGTCCTGCACACATGCAGACTCCCAGTAACTCCCAGTCATGGGGAATCTGCACTCAGCAGTGCACGCTGAATCACGCCCCCAGTTGTCACTTTTTTGGGATACAGGGTGATTTCCACACTTTTTCATGCACTTTTCCTGGGTCACATTTTGTAGAAAAGTCGCACCCCCTCGCCGCACCTACCGTGAATTGCCATTTCTAATTGGATCTTGCATATCTTGGGTACGCGCATTTGCGTGATGTATTTGAGTTTCGAATAAGAAACTCACATGTGCAAACTTGCACCTAATAGTGCTGAGCCCTTTACATGTCAATAGAAAACCAATGGTGCATAAAAAATAGGGACAATTCAAACCAAAACACAGACAAATGGTATACAGATAAAAATTTGATTTTTCTCTAACTATTCACCCATTGAGGACTGTAAATGTATGTTATGGGACCACATGAAAAGGGAAGGACCTAAGCTATACCACAGAGTTTTCACACAATACCATTTAATTCTAGAGTTTAATTTAATCCTTGTGCGAGCAAACGATTAAACTCATTTACCCCAAAAGCTTCCCTTGTGCAAAGGTGTCTATATATATATAATATATACACCCTCCTCTGGTAATTGATTGTATATGTTCAACAACAACAACAACAACAACAACAACAAGGTTTAGATATTACAGCCTATTTATCAATCAGTAAATTGGGGATATTGGAGATATCTGCTGCAGTTCCCCATTTCCATTGCAATAGCAGGTTGTCTATGGGGGTTGTTATATTGTGAGATTTACCAATGCATTGCATACTGGAACCTGGCCCAGTAGCTGGCGTCACCGTCAGATGGCATTAGTCAGTGTAGCCTATGGTCCCCACATTGCGACATTTACCAGGAGAGAGCGCCTGTCCCTCCGTGTGTTTCTTTAATGCATCTGGGTATTATATAATTTCTTATTTCCATGATAAGTGGCATTAAGAGATTATAAATATCGGGTCTAACACCTGGTAATTAATAAATAGGCCCCTGAGTCTGTAGTCCAACACGCTCAGGAGGGGGCCCCACTATGCTGGGCTGAATGACAGAGGTGTTAGGAAAACTAGTGCGGTTTCATTTGGGAAATAAAGGAGGCTTAGAGGAGACTTAATTGATTTGAATTAATACTCGTATACTGGGTCCATGACATACCGAGCGGCTAGCTGCTGTACACCGGTTATTTCCTCTGTGACTCTCTCCATCTCTCTCCCCCTCATCTCCCTGACTCTCTCCATCTCTCCCCCACCTCTCCCTGACTCTCTCCATCTCTCTCCCCCTCCTCTCCCTGACTCTCTCTCTCTCTTTCCATTCGGTCTCTACATCTTCCTGTCTCTCCACTTCTCTTATCCAGTCTCTCTCCCAATTCTCTGTCTCTACCTCTCCCTGTCTCTCTCTCCTCTTCTCTTATCCAGTCTCTCTCTCTCTCCCCCTTCTTTCCCTGACTCTCTCTTTCTCTTCCCATTTGGTCTCTACCTCTCCCCGTCTCCCCACTTCTCTTATCCAGTCTCTCTCTCTCTCCCTTCTCGTGTCTCTCTCTCTCTCTCTCTTCCTATTCTCTGTCTCCACCTCTCCCTGTCTCTCTCTCCACTTCTATTATCCAGTCTCTCTCTCCCCCTTCTTTCCCTGTCTCTCTCTCTTCCCATTTGGTCTCTACCTCTCCCTGTCTGTCCACTTCTCTTATTCAGTCTCTCTCCCTTCTCGTCTTTCTCTCTTTCCATTCTCTGTCTTTACCTCTCCCTGTCTCTCTCCACTTCTCTTATCCAGTCTCTCTCTCTCTCTCTCTCTCACTCCCCCTTCTTTCCCTGTCTCTCTCTCTTTCTCTTCCCATTCGGTCTCTACCTCTCCCCATCTCCCCACTTCTCTTATTCAGTCTCTCTCTCTCTCCCTTCTCGTGTCTCTGTCTCTCTCTCTTCCTATTCTCTGTCTCCACCTCTCCCTGTCTCTCTCTCCACTTCTATTATCCAGTCTCTCTCTCCCCCTTCTTTCCCTGTCTCTCTCTATTTCTCTTCCCATTCGGTCTCTACCTCTCCCTATCTGTCCACTTCTCTTATCCAGTCTCTCTCCCTTCTCGTCTCTCTCTCTCTCTTCCCATTCTCTGTCTCTACCTCTCCCTGTCTCTCTCTCCACTTCTATTATCCAGTCTCTCTCTCCCCCTTCTTTCCCTGTCTCTCTCTATTTCTCTTCCCATTCGGTCTCTACCTCTCCTTGTCTGTCCACTTCTCTTATTCAGTCTCTCTCCCTTCTCGTCTCTCTCTCTTTCCATTCTCTGTCTTTACCTCTCCCTGTCTCTCTCCACTTCTCTTATCCAGTCTCTCTCTCTCTCCCCCTTCTTTCCCTGACTCTCTCTTTCTCTTCCCATTTGGTCTCTACCTCTCCCCGTCTCCCCACTTCTCTTATCCAGTCTCTCTCTCCCTTCTCGTGTCTCTCTCTCTCTTCCTATTCTCTGTCTCCACCTCTCCCTGTCTCTCTCTCCACTTCTATTATCCAGTCTCTCTCTCCCCCTTCTTTCCCTGTCTCTCTCTCTTCCCATTTGGTCTCTACCTCTCCCTTTCTGTCCACTTCTCTTATCCAGTCTCTCTCTCTCTCTCTCTCTCTCTCTCTCTCACTCCCCCTTCTTTCCCTGTCTCTCTCTCTTTCTCTTCCCATTCGGTCTCTACCTCTCCCCATCTCCCCACTTCTCTTATTCAGTCTCTCTCTCTCTCTCTCTTCTCGTGTCTCTGTCTCTCTTTCTTCCTATTCTCTGTCTCCACCTCTCCCTGTCTCTCTCTCCACTTCTATTATCCAGTCTCTCTCTCCCCCTTCTTTCCCAGTCTCTCTCTCTCTCTCTCCCCCTTCTTTCCCTGTCTCTCTCTATTTCTCTTCCCATTCGGTCTCTACCTCTCCCTGTCTGTCCACTTCTCTTATCCAGTCTCTCTCCCTTCTCGTCTCTCTCTCTCTCTCTTCCCATTCTCTGTCTCTACCTCTCCCTGTCTCTCTCTCCACTTCTCTTATCCAGTCACTCTCTCTCTATTCCCCTCTCCTTTCCTCTGTCTCCTTCTCACTCTCTCCATCTTTTTTCTCTCCCCACCCCCTTTTTTAATTTCCTTCCACCCCCCTCCTCTCTCTCCCCTTCCTCCTTTCCTCTCTCTCCACCTTCCTCACCCCTTTTTTTCTCTCCCCAGTTTTTATTTTCCCCTTTTTTCTCTCTCCCCCCTTTGCTCTCTCTCCCCCTCTTTTCTCTCTCCCCTTTTTTCTCTGTCCCACTTTTTTTCATCTCTGTCACACTTATTTTCTTCTTCTTCTTTCCGACCCCCTGCGGCCACATAACATTGTACATCATTGCGGACATGTTTTCCGTGTGGCTGGCGGTGAAGGGTGGGAAACGCAGGTAAAATGATCCTAATGGGTAATGGTGGAGGGCGCCATTGGTGGCGGTGGGAGCTATGTGCAGAGGACACATTCGCACCACAATCTGGCTCTGCACATGTCAGGGACAGACATTTATCGGCATTATATTATAAATATCCATGGTCAGTATTAACATTATACATACATTCTGTACCAAGCACAATACAGGGTACAAGGAGTCCTCAGCTGTGTGTGCGCATAGGAAGGGCCATTCCTTACCACACGGGGGCTGATGGCAAATTTGGTAACAGAATAATAATGATTGGATGCCTCTCGTACCAGATGTGGTTTCTGTAACTATAACTATAATTAATAGAAGAATATGTGGGTGAATGGCCAGTCGGAGTTCTCATGTTTAGGGGATAGGTGTTGTTTTACCCCAAGAGACTAAATTGGCGGGGTAATAAACTACACCTGCGGCATTCTTCCACCGCCCGGCTGTTACTGATATATACGGCTGGTTAGCGTTTCCTCCTTAACCTGACCTGTTTCCCAATCCTGCTCCGAGACCGCGCTGTATATCCACACAAAATCCGCACCCATCAACCTGAGACTAATGTGCGATTTTCAGCCACCGTTGGTGACATCACCCAGAGTCGCACGCTGTGTATTTTGGTGCGTCTGCGTCTTATGCCCACGCAGCGCCCAAACTTCTAAATACTGACATGCCACTTGCAGCGTCTTGCGATGGTGCATTTCCATCTCGGTGCGCCTATAGAGGCACCATTGTATACACCATCAAAACTTGCACCAGGCGCAGTGACCCCATCTGCGGGTGGCCTCCTATGTAAGCGGCAATGCGTCTTTAAATGTAGGGCATACAGCGATACGTCTGCTTAGCCCACCCCTCTGTTACCTCCGTGTGGTGACAATCGGAACGCATGCGCTGTGCGACATCGGCCGGTGGCGTGATTATCAGTATAGTGTGTTACTCTAAATCAGGCCCTTACAGTCTTATGTGAACTCTGTCTCTGTTCATATATTATTACAGGAGCTCTCCCAGCCACCTCCGGTTCCCCTCACTACCATTACTGCAAAACTCTAAATAAGGCTGATAAATATTTTATTGCAGGATTCTGATGATGTAGCAATAGGTCTAAGTTAATGAATGGGGGCTCGCTGTGCCGGTCGTGAAATATTTACCACTGTGCACTGCTGACAGCGCACTGAAGTCTACTCTATCAGCACGATCCTTCTTCATTTTCACCTTATTTGTATTAAAGGTTCCACCCCACCTGGTACGTATGTACTATTACTATTGGTGCATCTAACAGACATTTGTCTGTGTCTGGGCAATAATGCAAATAAAATACTGTTTTCATTTTAACACTGGCCCTGATTCAGAGCCGGACGCTGTGACAGAGCGCTCGCTCTGAATCAGGGCCGTCCCTCTGAATTTAAGAGAGCCCTCCTGGCCGCTCGCGAGCAGGCCAAAATGATGGTCGCGATGGTCAAGACCATCCTGACCATCGGGCTTGCGACGAGACCCTTGCAGTAGGGCCTCGTTGCCGCAAGCCCTGGAGTGCTTTTGGCTCTATCACAGCCATAATCACTCCCACTGACATCACTAGTGATGTCAGTGGGGCCGGCCCCAGACGGTAGGCATTCCCATGGGAACGCCTCCATCTGGGCAGCCACGCCCTGGCACGCCCACCAAAGGGGGCGTGCTGTCACTCACCATCGATAGCACGCCCCCTTTGGTGCGAGACCCATATCGAGGACTTGGCCATCGTTATTCGGGTCTCGCGCATGCGCACGACTGAGCCGCCTCCGTCGTGCGCATGCGCACTTGGCCAACATTGACCCGATTGCGAGCGCTCAGCGCTCGCGAGCAGGTCTGAATTAGGCCCAGTATCCATTAATTACAGTTCTAACAAATTATTTTCCCCAACTGAACAAACAAATTATCTCAGTGATGAAAAAAATATCGTTTTACCTGATTTTTATTTTTCATTGCAAAATACAGCGCTCATTAGAATGAAACTTTATGAGAATTATCGGACCATTAATGATGCATAAATAGTATTCATTTACTTCCGCAGTTATTGCTGTCTGCATACTTCCTGACATTTGGATATTTGGGACAGGGATACACTCAGGCATGGCTGCATCATTATTGGGGAGTGCCTTGTCCCCCACATAAATTAAGGCAGTTGCAGATGTCGTTCCACTGTAAAAAAAATAAGAAATCAATTGTATAATTCTGATATTTACATAATCTGAGTATGGCAGCGAATACTGGGCCTAATTCCGTCCCGGACGTGTTTGCGTCCGCTCGCTGGCTAAAAGGGTCCGGCTCTTTAAATCATGTGTTCGTACTGCGTCGCGTAAAGCCACCCACTAAGTAATAGCGAGCGGCCGCTGTATGCGCTCACACAGGTATAAAGACGCCCCTTCGCAACACACGTCCTCTCCGGCAGTTGTAGGATTAATCGGGAACATCGAGAGCCATCGGAGCTGCTCGCAGCGCTTGTGGTAGCCTTTTCCCACCACAACATTGCGAGCAGTTCAGGCTAAAATACAACCCAGTCATGTGTGTAATGACGCTACTTTGCTAATTATGCACACCCATTAAACGCCGTTCTGACGGTCGGGTACATCCACACCCCCGTTTCAAGCACTTTCTCCTGTTACCACTGACAAACGTCACTATCTGTCACTCAAAATAGCGGCCCGACTGCGGGCTACGGGCAAGCACTTTCCCATCGCAATGACTGGTTCGCGCACACGCAATGCGACTCATACGCATGCGCAGATTGCGAAAAATCGCTCAATGCGAGCGAGGGCAGCATAGCGCCCGGGTCTGAATCAGGCCCACAGAGTTATATTTCAGTATTAATTCTCTATGAAGACGCATTTAGAAGTAGGATGAATGTGGATTTTACATTGACTTCAATTAGTCCTGCGGCCTCCGCTTGCGCTGACTGCGAGATGCCGTAATAGTCTGTCTGTGATACTGCGCTTTACATAACGAAGGCAAAGAGATGTACAGTACATACTCGGCTATGGATGGCACATCTGGCACACAGGCCTGTCACTGGCAGCGGCCATGTCCAGCCAATGCCAAGGCTGCCAGCCGTCAGCAAAGTGACGGCGGTTTTCTGGGCTGTCCTATGACCTTTGCCCCTTTTTGTGTCTTTAAATTTATAGATTTTCAAACAGGTGTTTTTTATTCAGAGGAGGTAAAAGGGAGGAGGGGGCCCACGTGCAGTCTCCATGCAGGCCACACTTACCGACTTTCTTGCAGTCCCCTCTGGGAGGGGGTTTCCAGGTCAGTGCAGCAGGGAAGGATATTACCGAGGGCTACGGTGACTCGATTCAGCGTGAAACGCGCCATCGCCCCCAACCTGCCCACTTTCACGTGCTGGAGCAGGGAGTCGCGCAGGGGGGGGGGGGGGCTGGCGGACAATGCGGGGGACTTGCCTACACTTGCGGGGTGCTGGGAGCAGCACCCAATTTTCAGGAGGCTGCCGACAGTCCCGAGAGAGTGGGCAAGTATGATGTAAGCCCACCCTCTTTCACTGCACCACAGTCTACTGGATCCGGCGCCATTTTTCCAGCAAATTCTGCAGCACTTGGCGGACAGGTAATTCCAATCTATGGGTGCAGGGAGTGCGGTGCGGGCCCAGGGCCTGTGTACACCGTGTACCTATTATAGATACTTATATTAATACCGCTGAGCGTTCGTGTAGAAGGTACAGCAATGCCTCATTTCCTATGCAGGGCTACAATTTGATTCTCTGTGGGTAAAAGCAGGAATGGCCACCCACCATCAATGGCTGCAAATGGTGGAAGTTCCTGTCCTCTCCACCGTGCGAGTGTGCGGCCGTGCGTCTCCTGCCTTCTGCGTGACCGCTGTCCACATTCATCAATGGCCAATCGGGTGATGGCTATAACCCAATAGGGTGAAATCATCGGTGGTTTCATGGTGGACGGCCGTCCATCCCTAGGTGCTTCTAACCACTTCTGAGCAAGCGTGTGGCTGACGGCACCAGCTCCTCCCACTTCAGAGCACATGTCTTGACCGTCGCCTTCTCTGCCGCTGTTTGTTTTGTTGATTGAATTGCAAGAGACTGGGCTAAAAGCGTCTTGTAGAAGAAGTGACAGAGCAAATCCCCCGGGAAGAGGGAAATTATCCGCTAATCCCGCTGTGATGTCACATATGCCACTTAGTATATTTCTCCCAATGGGCGGGATGTACTAAAGGAAAAATGCGGTAAAAACACCGTTTTCTGGATTTTTACCACATTTCCATATGTACTAAGCCCTGGCCGCCCTTTTTTTCGGCACGGAGGATAACGCCAGAAATACCTGGCATTACCCTATCGAAGCCTATGAGCTTCTTACCGCATCCTGCTCCCGGCGGTTCGCCGTCGCCCAGCGCTGGCCCCCACTCGCCTGCACTCCATTGTCGCCGGCCCACGCTCCTGCTGGGTCTTCTGCCTCCTCCTAATCTTCTTCCGGGTTCAGGGAGGAGGAGGAGGACCTCGGGGCTTCCTGCACATGTGACCAGCAGGAAGCTCCCGGGGCTCGGAGGGGACGGGGTCCCACGGAGACCCCGTCACCCGGCGTCGGCTGCTTCACAAAGGGCAGCTCTTATCGCAAGAGCTGCCCTTTGCGATACTAATCGCATATGTTAGTACATTTGCGATTAGTAAGGTTGCGGTGACCGGCCGAATGGTCACCGCAACCTTAGTACATCCCGCCCAGTGTATTAATTTCTGCACGTGGGCGTCTTACACTGTGATCGTAAGACACAGATACAGCTCTGTGTGGGGTGGGGGTGGGATTGGGGCAACGTTAATCTTGCTTTAATGAGACACTAGGGGGGCCTATTTATCAAATAGTGGCCCTGATTCAGAGGCGCACGCAAAAAGCGAGCGCTCGCTCTGAATCAGGGCGGGCGCTTGATTTTTATGTTGCGGCCTCCTGGACGCTCGCATAGCTGTGGGTGACCACCCACAGCTATAGCGAGCGGCCAGGAAGATGGTCGCGATGGTCAAGCCCATCGAGACCATCGGCCTTGCGAGGAGACCCTTACGGTAGGGTCTCGTGGTCGCAAGCCCCAGTGGACTTCCTGCTCTAATAGAGCAGGAAGTCCACCTACTGAGTGATGTCAGTAGGGCCGCCCACAAACGGCCGGCGTTCCCGCAGGAACGCCTCCGTTTGCACAGCCACCCCCCCTCCCCGCCTTCCAAACGGGGCGAGCGCCAGAGCGAGTGCTTTTTGCGCTCGCTCTGGGGCACGCGCGTGTGCACTGCCTAACAATCGACCCGTTTGCGAGCGGGTCTGAATCAGGCCCTGTATGTGCAGGATATACCCCAAAAACAGGATACCCCGCAAATTTTAAGGTTCTCCCCGAATGTATGAAGGAGGGAGCGTAGCAGATATCTCCGATACCGGCTGCGATCCCTCCATCGTCGCTGGCAGCCACATCCCCTCTAGGTTGCTACGGGAACTGTGAAGCTGCCACATTCCGGAGATTGTCCCCCCCCCCCTCGCTATCTGATGCTGTGCCTCCATCTCCAACACCAGCTGCCAAACAGTAGGTTTCTATTGGGGCTGCCAAGCTGTCAGCTCTGCCCCGATAGGATAATGCCATCACAAGAAAAGAAAGTGAATTTCTTATTGCTGAGGGTAGCACATAGTAACTATGCCCCCCCTAGGGTACACATGGACCAAATTCTCATACACAATAACAGACTTAGGGTAAAAACAGGTCTATTCTAACCGTGAGCCCCTGGTAAGAGGAACGCGGCTTGTCCTCTGCCATCTGTATCTCATGTTTCCACAGCAGATATAACAAGCGGGATAATGGACGCCCTGTCACCATGGAGCTGGGAGGCCAGTAGACAAGTGGATTCTGGGACACGCTAACGAGGGCCTTTCAAGGCTGGTTTTTGTGATCGCAGACCGTTTACATCCCCTTCAGAGTTCTCTGGAATGGCATTGAATACCTCGTGTTCCCTCTCCTGATTTCATTACCATATGCAAAGAGCTAATTAGTCACAAACAGCTTCTCAGCCTCCTATAAATAGCCGTACAGAGAGCATCATTCATCCAGCCCGATGTGGTCTGAGCGCCGAAGAGCAATGCCCTCTGAGTAAATTATTGTACAGGCCGGATGTTCACCCACCGCGATGGCCGGGCAGACACGAGGACACTTTTAGTCGCGCATTATAATAGAAGGATTGGGAAATATGTAATTAAAGGATTATTCCGTCCAAAATGGCTGGAATGGGTGGAGCGCGTCACCAGTCGTGGACGTTCCTGGATCGGCAAAGACATTTCTGGTTTCTCTTTAAAAGGACTGAGCTGGCCTGGAGGCGGTTTCTGGGGTGGACGGCGCAGGGTACACCAGGGTTTACTGATTGAAGCTTTAGGCGGAATCACCTAGTGATATGTAATTTTGGGTGGAGAACCCCAAAACTTTTGGTTCCTTTGCATCCATTTATTTTTGAAATTGCCGTTTTTGTGAATGTGATACAGATGTGTTTTTCCAGAAAAAAAAAAAATCCATCCAAACTGTGTAAACGGTTCCGGCTTTTCTCTTATTCAGTAACTCTTTCTAAACTGCCATTTTATTGTGCCAATTCGGAATCGGCACAAAACAGTTTGCCCGTCACTATGACGTTCTATAAAACAATTTTGCAATTTGCTTACTGAACCAAACGTTTGGGCGGCGTGGCATTATTGTGGAACTTGAGGCAAATGTTAGGCCGTATTCTGAAACGCAGATGAATCGCGTGCACAGTATTAAATTGTTGCCATGTATCAACCCTTCGTTCTGACCAAGGGCCTGATTCAGACGCTCTGACCAGAGCGCTCGTTCTGAATCAGGGCCCTCCTCCATTAAAATGGAGCGTCCTCCTGGACGCTCGTATAGCTGTGGGTCACCACCCACAGCATATACGAGCGTCCAACAAGATGGTCGCGATGGTCTTGACCATCGCGACCATCGGACTTGCGAAGGAAACCCTGCGGTCGGGTTTCCCAGCCACAAGCCCTTGAGTGATTTTGGCTCTATCAGAGCCAAAATCACTCCCACTGACATCACTAGTGATGTCAGTGGGGCCGGCTTCAGACGGTAGGCGTTCCCATGGGAACGCCTCCGTCTGGCAGGCACGCCCACCAAAGGGGGCGTGCTGTCAATCAACATCGACAGCACGCCCCCTTTGGTGCGAGACCCGGAGCGATGGAAAGTCCTTCGCTCGCCGGGTCTCGAGCATGCGCACGACGGAGCTCCTCCGTCGTGCGCATGCGCAGTGGGGAACATCGACCCACTTGCGAGCGTACTGCCGCTCGCGAGTGGGTCTGAATGACCCCCCAAATCCTTCCTTCAAGAAAGCTGCTTAATCTGATTAGTTACCAAAACCAATTGTCACGGCATTGTACCTGTCCTGGCCAACACTTCACTCCACATCAACAGTGGACAAGAGGACTCAGGGGCCTATTCATCATTACTAAAAACTCTCTGGAGGTAATTAGGGTTAGAGCTGGCATGGAGCTCTACCTAATTACTGCGGGAATCCATCATTCCTCCTCTCCATCACTATCAATTCCCAAAAGCTGTCATTTTTGCGATGACAGCTTTTTGGGAAATAGATACTTTTCCCTGCCTGCTCCTACCTTACCGCAGCTGTAATCAGTGCTGCACATGCGCCGTTACATCCATAAAAGCAGCGCATGCACAGCACTGCCTACAGCTGCGGTAATTATGTGTCTCCCCAACCCCCACTCCTCCCCCTTTCCACCCCTCCGCTCACCTCCCTGTCCCCCACCTACCTGGCCGCTGCAGCCTCCTCCGGCTCTGGCTCCTGCTCTGACATTGTGTTCTCCTGGCAGAACACAATAAAGTTTATATAAAAAAAAAAACAACCCCTTTTTTTTTTTTTGTAAACTTTACTGTGTTCTGCCGGGAGAACACAATGTCAGAGCAGGAGCCAGTGGAGGACCAGCCCAGCTGACAGCAGGTAAGTGTAACCCACTGTACGCCACCCCAGAGTGGCGTATAGTAACACCATCAAATTCCAAAAATACATAATTTTTGAAATTTGATGAATAGCCTAATTTCCATATCCCCATACTAATGTACTAATGTGGAAATTAACGCAGGGGGACTTACCCAGGAGATATCAGTGATATATATATATATATATATATATAATGATATCAGTGATATCTCCCTGTGTTAAGTGTCTTCATGAATACTAAACAAATGGTGATTAAGGAAAATGTCCTTAAAACACATTATTTTAGTGTTGATGAATTTTGATGAACGTTATTTTAGTGTTGTTGAATAGGCCCCTCTATCTTTTATACATCATTTTTTTCGTTTTTATTACTGCATTTAAATGCTTCTCAGTGAATAATATTGTTTGTCAAATAGCCGCATAGAACTAAACTAAAAGTGTTGATATTGCTGTGGATTTTGGACCCTTTGCCAGCTGTCCCCCGTTGTCCCCTGTTCCCGGCCACCTGTCTGCTCGCCCCAGTAACACATCTTGGCCAGACGTTGTGTCCTGTTAGTTCATTCACTCTGAGGCAGAAATACTGAAAAGGGCATTTAGAATAACGTTCTGTTACCACAACGTTCATCGTATCTGCAAAATGGCAGTAATACGCACAGAAATAGCTCCGCCGTAAACCAGGGTTGATCATGTCACCAAAGCAGATGGATATATATTTGGCGGCTCTTTCTCTGATTCTTACATTTGCACCATTACAGAGAAAAAAAAAAACAGGTAATTTTAATATTTGTTCACAGACTTACTTTTACCATTGGGGACAGTTTGCGGATTTTCGTTATTACGTTCGTTACCACCGCCGTGAGGTCGTTGTGAATTCGCCGACACAATTTTTCTCTGACGTTTCCTTCTTTCGCACGTTAATGGCAGAAGAGCGAAGCGCAGGATTTTACTTCCTCTCCTCGCCGCTATCACAGTCGTGCATTTTCCACGTGTATCGTTTTTACCAACACATCTCCATCCGTATCTGAGGGGCTGTAATCGCCGTTGTAGAGCCGCAGAAATGGGATAACTCTTGATCCCTGTGTATTGATATTTACATTACATTCACTGTGATGGAACTGGTTCTCCAGTGAGCGGGGATTTGTCACCAAAGAAGCCTATAGAAAACTAGGCACGGTGATGTTTTCAGGGTTAATCGAATTCAAAAATATATTTTTTGCTTGGAATTAATTTAGGTTTAAGATTACTGGGCCTGATTCAGATTTGTACGCAACCCGACTGTTTACGTACAACTTCGGTGATTTGCGATCTGCGCAAAGGACAGGATCTGTACTGCACGCGTGCAGATCTATGTCTGCAACGACGGTCGCAGTGACCCCTAACCCGCAGCATGACTGACCTGCTGTGGCCACTTTGGGGCAGGGACATACTTGCCTACATTCCCGGAAGTCACGGGAGGCTCCCCATTTTTTGGGTAGCCCCCTGCACCCCGTAAGTCTAAGCAGAACTTCCGCATCCTGCCCACTTGCTAATTAAGCGGGCAGAATGGCGAGATGTAATAGGACATTTGCGGGTCTGTAGAGAGGGGGCGAGGTCCAGCCCCGCTCCGATCCGGCCAACAGCAGCAGCTCTCCCGGAGAGAGACTCTTCAAAGTCGGTAAGTATGGGCAGGGAGGGGGCAGCGACAGGCGGCGTTCTTGAAAACGGGGGCATCTTTTCCATTTTTATGATGTACCGAGGGCATACAATCAGGAAACCGGCTGCCTTAATACCGGCAGCCGGCTTCCCGACTGTCATATCCCGGCGAGGGCGAAATGCTGGGCGTCTAGATGTAGACGCCTGACATTTCCCCGACGCCGGGAGACAGGCAGCCGCGGGGAGGAGGGTTAGGTTTAGGGCACCCGGGGGGGACTTAGGGTTAGACTAGGGGGAAAGAGGGTTAGGGTTAGGCACCCCGGGAGACTTAGGTTTAGGCAGCGGGGAAGGGGGCAGTTAGGGTTAGGCACTTGGGGATGAGGTTAGGGTTAGGCACCCCTAAGGAGGGTTAGGGTTAGGGGGTTAGGTTAGTAGATACTTACCTTAGGGACGATCAGGATTTCCAGCGCTGTCGGGCATCCGCTGCCGGGCTCTGCTCATCTGTCGGGCAGGCGCTGCCGGGAATCGAACCGATTCCGTACCGAGGCCTCTGCAGCGTGATTACACTGGACATCCTGAGTAACCTGAGATTCAGACGTCCGATGGTCACACAAGTGATCCGATGCTGCTACGGCGTACATCTCTGTATCACTGTCCGATGACAGATTGTGACCTGGACGCTGTTACATTTCCATTACAGCCAGTACAGCACTTACCGCACCCTAGTACTAAGCCTCTCAGACCTTGAATTATCCTGTAATTGCTGCTCCCGTACCTGACAGACTCTCACAGCACTTTGACATGCACAAAAACTGCTCTAAACAAACCCGAGTGGAAATGTTAAGTACTTAGTACATATTGCTGACAGTACAGTGTTACCTTGAGCAGTAAATTGGATTTTTTGCATATCACTAAGTTTACAGTAAGTTGATTTTAACTTCACAACTGCTGCAAAAACACTTAAAAGCAGTTTTAAATCATTGAATCACAACTCTAATGGTGTTAATTAAAGCGGATAAAAGGATTTACAATCTACAAATTAGGACATGAGAATTAAGAACAATAGTATTTTAGTTTTTAACAAAACAGCAACCTGCGTCATCCAGAAATGATTCTGCTCGGTCTGACAACTTGGCTGTCCCTGACAACCAGTCCCTCTGTGCTGCTGCTGCCAGCCCACCCTCCTTCTGACTGTATAAGAGCTGGCCATGCTGAGGACAGTAAGGAGGAGGGGCGACAACTGATTGGCCGAAGTGGTTGTCAGAAGTACTGGGTGATGCAGAAGGAGACTTTAAACTAATGCTGGGTACACACGGCACCATCTGTACCACCAACGACTTGAAAGATATCTTTCAGTGCAGTCATCCTGCCACATCGCTGACCAGGCAAAGGTGACGATATCATCCAGATTGACCTGCACGTACAGACAACCATAGATATCGTTGGTCGTTCACTACATAAAAATGTCTATATGAACGAGATATCGTTGAACGATATAGTTATTGTTCCTATCGTTCACAGATATCGTACTGTGGGCCTGATTCCAACCCGGTCGCAAGCGCTGAGCGCTCGCAACCGGGTCGATGGTGGCCCACTGGGCATGCGCACGACGGAGCCGGCTCTGTCGTGCGCATGCGCGAGACCCGGATAGTGACAGGCGCTCCGTCGCTCCGGGTCTCGTACCAAAGGGGGCGAGCTGTCGATGTTGAGTGACAGCACGCCCCCTTTGGTGGGCGGGCCGGGGGAGTGGCTGCCCAAACGGAGGCGTTCCCATGTGAACTCCTCCGTTTGAGGGCGGCCCCACTGACATCACGAGTGGGAGAGATTCCGGCTCTGTTAGAGCCGAAATCTCTCTGGGGCTTGCGGCCATGAGACCCTACCACAAGGGTCTCGTCGCAAGCCCGATGGTCGCGATGGTCTTGACCATCGCGACCATCTTCCTGGCCGCTCGCTATAGCTGTGGGTGGTCACGCACAGCTATGCGAGCGGCCAGGAGGCCGTTCAAAAAAACCACAAGCCCGGCTCTGTCACAGCCTCCGTCTCTGAGTAAGGCCCTGTGTGTACGCACCTTAAAGGCATTTGTTATTAATCTAATAATGTGCAATAACGTGTAAAATGGAAATGGCTTAAATTAATTTTATTTATAGATTTATATGGCGGTGTCTGATTTTGTCCAGAGATTCGCCGGCAGGGTTCGGGAGCAGATTAAGGGAGTTTTTGCACATCCAACGTTCATGTGCAAAAATAGGATTTATCATTCTGACCATGGGTGTATCTGCGAGATATAAATGAGATTGAAGTGACGCAGCAGCAGGCGTCATTATGGGGTCATGGGCGTCTGCAGAAGTGGCGGAAGCCGGGCTTGGCCTTCAACACCAATGGGACACTCTCTGCAGGTGCGCTCTACACAGGACGATGATAATGTAATGGAAACCGTCAGGCGTGCAACCGTAACGAAATGGGCCGTGATGTCCGCTCACTCTCCCGGTTTATTTAAAGCATAGATGAAAGCAGTATCTGAGAATAAATGATGGGGGTGATCGGAAAGTGATCGCATATGAAGAGACGTATTTAATCTTTCCACCATCTTGGACCCGCGAGCGCACAAAAGGTTACGCAGAACGCTTTCACACACCAATTTCAGGAACGGGAAGGCGGTCCTCTGGTTTTAAATGTTCTCCAGTAAAACTATAGCACTATTTCTGCAAAGGATCCTATCTGTTGAGAATTTTATGTAAATAAAAAAAAAATATATATATATATATATTTATGGCAGACCCCTGAGCAGGGGTGTATTTATAATGGGTGCAGGGTGTGCGGTGCACACGGGCCCCTTCCTCTCTAGAAACGCCCCTGCCCCTGTCGGATTGGGACCTGAAATCCTGCGTTCCCTACTGCCTGTGTCCTGATAAGTATTGTGCCTGCTATGTGCTATTTGCACGATAAATTGATGGCTTATTTGGCTGCATTATTAAATTAATTGAGATAACATCTTTGCTACCTCATGGGCCTGTGTTCAGTTAGCAGCGAAAAGTCTGAGACTCTTCGCCTGTTGTACTTTTGCGTCCCCGCGATTCGCCCTATTCAATTACAGAACAGGCGAAAATGCAAATAGGCGGATGCATAACAGGCGGAAAGTACTGAATAGATTGGGGGAATCAGTCTGTGCCCCAAAATAAGACGCTCTGACACTGGAAATCGTTGCAGATGTGTACTATTAGCTCTAATAAACGTACTTTGTGTCCTTACGCTGTGTTAAAAGCTTTCTAGACGCTTATTTGTAAAAGTGTTGGAGAATGATAGAAAACAGTATTTTTTGTTGAAAATAAATAGTCCAGTAAGATTTGGGGTACATGAGAATGGGTTCTAGTATATTTTTGAGTCTCTAAAGTGCACTTTTAAAAAATGTGAAAAATGCACCTACTACATGCACCTGTAATCCTAAATACCCCTGCCCCATCCATACAGCCCCCCAACAAACCTATTTCGCTAGTTTTTAGCCTTGTCCCCCCACTTTTTTCATTTTCGCCCCCAAAAGTGACATGTCTTTTTGTTGGGGTGTTCTGAGGTACTATACCTGTATATTTATTTATATTTGGCTGATTTGTCCTTTGGGGGGGGGGGGGGGGGGGGTTTGTCCAAACGGTTCTGAATCAATTCCCCACATTTGCACCCCAAAATAGAGAGTGTGCATTGGTGAAACTTTTCTGTCTGTTTCAGTGCATTGAGTTTACTCTTAGGCGAAAACGTTCTGGAATTGAATTTGGAGATAAGCTGCAAAAAGGCAAAAAGCTGCAATGGGCAAAACTTTTTCACCTATTACGGCTTTTCGCGTCTAATTGAATCCAGCCCATGGAGTGCTAATCTTTATGTTCTCGTAGCTCTATGCTGGAGCTGGGAAAGTGAATACTATTGAAATGATTGAGATCAAGCACCCAAACTTACATATGGAAGTGTGTGCATATTCACTATGTTGAGATATATATATATATATATATATATAGATATATATATATATATGTGACACTTTTATATCTGCGTGCAACTGAGTCTCTCAATCAGCATGCAAGGTGCTACGATAGTCTCAGGTGCACACATGATATTTTCGGCACAAAAAGACGCCCAATGCCAGCAGATTTACACTGTCGGGCATATCGGGCTGCTTGGCGTATTGAGGCTAGATGAGCAAGGTCACATCTGTGGGCTATCATTTTTTTTTTTCACATTTTCGGCACAATTCACTATTGGAATACGAGCTCTTTTGAGCTTTTCCTTACAATATTTGCCAATATTTTCCCGTAATTTTCTCAAACAAATGAGGACTCATGCGCTGCCAGAACCGGTTGTCTTGGGCAAACACATGGGTGCTATGAGGGTATCACATTCACTATAACATTTTTCTGCCGCAGCCGACCGGCTCAGGACGCTGGAGATGGCCGGAATGTACCAGCGTTGGTTGGACTGCAGGAAGTCAGGTGATCTCTCTATACTTTTCTCTGGTTCTTTCCTCTAAATAGAATCTAAACCGCTTCATAAGCTTCGCTGGTTTGCAGATCCCTTAGGTCGTTCCCAGCTCGGAGCGTGATAATGACTTAGTGACAGTGTTGAGTACATTGATAACCTGTTGTGGGTTTGGACAGCTTCCAAGAGGTCATTTCATTCCTTACTCTGCCAATAAGGCGACAGAACGCCGAAACAGGTTACTTACTATTACTAATAATCCCCGACTCTTCCCAGACCAAAGGCTTAGACCATAGACTTATTTCTGGGGTGTTGTGAAACTGCCTTTTGTGTCACTTCCTTTGTTTTCCCTTAGATTGTAAGCTCTGGTGATCACACATTTTGCTGTACAGCTCTTTACAATCTGTCTTTGTATAAGTAATATGACTGTGACAAGTTATTGGGGCAAAGTGACTATTATGTACATATGGTTTGACCCCTCATATCTAGGATTGCTTATCAGCGCAACCAGTGGCAATAAGGAGTCTTTGATCGCCGGAATGTATCATACCAGAGCAGGGGAGCGTTAAGCGAGGAGGGGACCCGTGTGCATTCCCTGTCCAGGGCCCCCTCCTCTCTCCCCGGCTGACCACAGCAGCAGTAGTCTGTGCCCAGAGTCTACTGCGCAGGTTGCCAGGAAAATGGCGCAGCCGGCGATTTTCCTCACTGCGCGAGTGCAAAACACTAGGAAAATGGCAGCAGCTGTAATATTCTGGCATGTTGTGCAGGGCAAATAGCGTTCGGGTCTGAATCAGGCCCAGTATGTGTTCCACTTACTCGTTTTTACATCTTCCTTTGTACTTATATTCCTAATTCTCACCAATTTAACAAAGTCATATAGAGGTCTGAGAGGTCTATTTACTAAGCCTTGGATGGAGATAAAGAGAACTGAGATAAAGTACCAGCCAATCAGCTCCTAACTGTCATGTCACAGGCTGTGTTTGAGAAATGACAGGAGCTGATTGACTGGTACCTTATCTCCTTTTTACTTTATCTCCAGCCAAGGCTTAGTAAATAGACCCCTAAGCGTCTGTGTTTCCTTCAGCAATGATTGGTATTAAGTTATTAACATATTCCAAAATTCATTACAGGGGGAAAGTGCCTTAAAATGGCCACTTCTATTCCTGGTGCTACAGGGCATATTGTGTTCATTATCTTCTCCGCAGTCTTTACATCACAATAGATCTGCTATGGAGATGACACCACGTCACGGTCTGTTTCAGAGGAATGTAACATAAAAACTATTCGGGATGTTGCTAAAAGCTGGCGCACAAAACGATGCTGTAACCATAGCAACCAATCCAATTCTAATGGCCGCGGTTGTGGAACAGCTTAGAAAGTGAAAGCAAACGTCTGGTTGTTGTAGTGCAGTACCTGGCTTATTTACCTACGCACCAGTTTTCACAATAGCCCCCCTTTGCCCCCTCATCCCAATTCGTTCTCAGGTTATCTTGGGGGTGACCCGTTTTATTGATAGTAATACTAGATGTACATTTATATGTGTGACTCTGCATGTGTGAGAGCCTGCTGTGAGTGTGACTCTGCATGTGTGAGAGCTTGCTGTATGTGTGACTCTGCATGTGTGAGAGCCTGCTGTGAGTGTGACTCTGCATGTGTGAGAGCCTGCTGTGAGTGTGACTCTGCATGTGTGAGAGCTTGCTGTATGTGTGACTCTGCATGTATGAGAGCTTGCTGTGAGTGTGAGTCTGCATGTGTGAAAGCCTGCTGTATGTGTGGCTCTGCATGTGTGAGAGCCTGCTCTATGTGTGACTCTGCATGTGTGAGAGCCTGCTCTATGTGTGACTCTGCATGTGTGAGAGCCTGCTGTATGTGTGACTCTGCATCTGTGAGAGCCTGCTGTATGTGTGACTCTGCATGTATGAGAGCCTGCTGTATGTGTGGCTCTGCATGTGTGAGAGCCTGCTGTGAGTGTGACTCTGCATGTGTGAGAGCCTGCTCTATGTGTGACTGCATGTATGAGAGCCTGCTGTATGTGTGGCTCTGCATGTGTGAGAGCCTGCTGTATGTGTGTCTCTTCATGTGTGAGAGCCTGCTGTATGTGTGACTCTGCATGTGTGAGAGCCTGCTGTATGTGTGACTCTGCATGTGTGAGAGCCTGCTGTATGTGTGACACTGCATGTGTGAGAGCCTGCTGTGAGTGTGACTCTGAATGTGTGAGAGCCTGCTCTATGTGTGACTCTGCATGTGTGAGAGCCTGCTGTATGTGTGACTCTGCATGTGTGAGAGCCTGCTGTATGTGTGACACTGCATGTGTGAGTGCCTGCTGTATGTGTGACTCTGCATGTGTGAGAGCCTGCTGTGAGTGTGACTCTGCATGTGTGAGAGCCTGCTGTGAGTGTGACTCTGCATGTGTGAGAGCCTGCTCTATGTGTGACTCTGCATGTGTGAGAGCCTGCTGTATGTGTGGCTCTGCATGTGTGAGAGCCTGCTGTATGTGTGACTCTGCATGTGTGAGAGCCTGCTGTGAGTGTGACTCTGCATGTGTGAGAGCCTGCTGTATGTGTGACTCTGCATGTGTGAGAGCCTGCTGTGAGTGTGACTCTGCATGTGTGAGAGCCTGCTCTATGTGTGACTCTGCATGTGTGAGAGCCTGCTGTATGTGTGGCTCTGCATGTGTGAGAGCCTGCTGTATGTGTGGCTCTTCATGTGTGAGAGCCTGCTGTATGTGTGACTCTGCATGTGTGAGAGCCTGCTGTATGTGTGACTCTGCATGTGTGAGAGCCTGCTGTATGTGTGACTCTGCATGTGTGAGAGCCTGCTGTGAGTGTGACTCTGCATGTGTGAGAGCCTGCTCTATGTGTGACTCTGCATGTGTGAGAGCCTGCTGTATGTGTGACTCTGCATGTGTGAGAGCCTGCTGTATGTGTGACTCTGCATGTGTGAGTGCCTGCTGTATGTGTGACTCTGCATGTGTGAGAGCCTGCTGTATGTGTGACTCTGCATGTGTGAGAGCCTGCTGTGAGTGTGACTCTGCATGTGTGAGAGCCTGCTGTATGTGTGACTCTGCATGTGTGAGAGCCTGCTGTATGTGTGACTCTGCATGTGTGAGAGCCTGCTGTATGTGTGACTCTGCATGTGAGAGCCTGCTGTATGTGTGACTCTGCATGTGTGAGAGCCTGCTGTATGTGTGACTGCATGTGTGAGAGCCTGCTGTGAGTGTGACTCTGCATGTGTGAGAGCCTGCTGTATGTGTGACTCTGCATGTGTGAGAGCCTGCTGTATGTGTGACTCTGCATGTGTGAGAGCCTGCTGTGAGTGTGACTCTGCATGTGTGAGAGCCTGCTGTATGTGTGACTCTGCATGTGTGAAATCCTGCTGTATGTGTGACTCTGCATGTGTGAGAGCCTGCTGTATGTGTGACTCTGCATGTGTGAAAGCCTGCTGTATGTGTGACTCTGCATGTGTGAGAGCCTGCTGTGAGTGTGACTCTGCATGTGTGAGAGCCTGCTGTGAGTGTGACTCTGCATGTGTGAGAGCCTGCTGTGAGTGTGACTCTGCATGTGTGAGAGCCTGCTGTGAGTGTGACTCTGCATGTGTGAGAGCCTGCTGTGAGTGTGACTCTGCATGTGTGAGAGCCTGCTGTATGTGTGACTCTGCATGTGTGAGAGCCTGCTGTATGTGTGACTCTGCATGTGTGAGAGCCTGCTCTATGTGTGACTCTGCATGTGTGAGAGCCTGCTGTATGTGTGACTCTGCATGTGTGAGAGCCTGCTGTATGTGTGACTGCATGTGTGAGAGCCTGCTGTATGTGTGACTCTGCATCTGTGAGAGCCTGCTGTGAGTGTGACTCTGCATGTGTGAGAGCCTGCTGTGAGTGTGACTCTGCATGTGTGAGAGCCTGCTGTATGTGTGACTCTGCATGTGTGAGAGCCTGCTGTATGTGTGACTCTGCATGTGTGAGAGCCTGCTGTATGTGTGACTCTGCATGTGTGAGAGCCTGCTGTATGTGTGACTCTGCATGTGTGAGAGCCTGCTGTATGTGTGACTCTGCATGTGTGAGAGCCTGCTGTATGTGTGACTCTGCATCTGTGAGAGCCTGCTGTATGTGTGACTCTGCATCTGTGAGAGCCTGCTGTGAGTATGACTCTGCATGTGTGAGAGCCTGCTGTGAGTGTGACTATATAGTGGTATATCTGTAGCTGGATGAAGCTGTGGAATCAGGGATTTACTGTGTGCAGCAATTAAATTGCTCTGGAGGGTAACATTTGCCTTTATTTACACTGTAATCCCCATTTGTTATTACTTCTATAGTACATATTACTGTAAGGGGCCTATATATTCAAATAAATAGCAGTTTCCGCATGACTTTAGCACTGGGGCAATTTACCAGATGCAGGAGATATCAGTGATGGCAGGGGCCTGTTGGCCCTATGTGTTACATATAGCCGTCGCTGGGAACAGGAGCCTACGTCCCAGGCTGCCTGCAATGATACATACAATCAGAATCACCGCGATACGCTGAGTTATAACTAGACATCTGCGTGTTGCTGGGCACAAGGCAAATATCACTGGCCAACCGGTCACAAGAAGCAGACAGCGATAAGATAATTAGAGTACCGTAGACTAAATCCTGCACAGATAGGGATTTGTGATCCCAACACTATCATACTATGGGTCTCATTCAGACCCGCTCGCAAGCGCTATGCTCGTGCACAAGCATCATAGCGAGTGAAAAATTCACTCGCTCCGGGGCTCGCTACAAACGGGGCGGCTTGTCGATGTTGCCAGAAGCTCACTGGGGCTTGCGCCAGACGAGACCCTACCAGAAGGGTCTCGTCGCAAGCCCGATGGTTACCCACAACTTAGCGAGCGGCCAGGAGGCCGGCTTTTAAAAAAAAAAGCGGCCGCCCTCATTCAGAGCGAGCGCTCCCTTTTGGCGAGCGGCTCTGAATGAGGTCCTATGTGCGCTCTTCATAAAATAGACAATGGAAACTGCAGCGCAAAAGCTGCAAATGAAAATGGAAGTATGCGTGCTGCGTCCCATTCTGAAGGAAAGTGTGTAGGGTACTTGTGTGGATGAGTCCTCCTGAGAGAATAATCATGTATCCTACATAGAAAGCCAATATCTATATGGCAGCTTCCATGTGCGTAGTGATTGGCACGTGGGTCATCCATCTCCCATTCCTACACGGGCTACTGCGGCTCATCCCGCTTCCTACGGTGCTGGAGGCTGATTATTACCCCGTGTAATGGAGAAGCAGCTCCCAGATTCCTGTCATGGTGCTAAGTGATTTCCTATACCTCACACACTGATTTCTGCTGGACAAGCAGGACGGTTATTTATTTGAGCGAGAGAACAAACGCGCACATTAGCTCCGTCAGCTCGTGTGGAGGGATGAATTGCAATTAGCCTGTTACATTATGCAGTAGGTTACAAGTCGTGTCTGTACCGATATCTACATATAATAGACGACATTGAAAGACATTGAAATCATGGAGCTGCCAGGAATAACCTATTCACAATAAGGCTTAGGGGAATGTTTACTAAAGTGAGAGTTTTTAGAATTGACTGTTGCCCATAGCAACCAATCAGATTCTAGTTATTATCTTCTAGAAGTTGCTAGTTAAATGTTAATTAGAATCTGTTTGGTTGCTATGGGCAACATCTCCATTTCAAAAAACTCTCACTTTAGTAAATATACCCTTAAGTGTCCCAGTAATCACCATTTAATTAAACACTGTTCATGTTTTATCTATGTATGTATATCTACAGTGTATAATGTTTGTATATCTACATGTATTATGTATGTATGTATATCATACATGCCTACCCTCCCGGTTTTCGCGGGAGGCTCCCGATTTTTCGGGTAACCCCCTGCACCCCCGGAAGGGTAGGCATTTCTCCCGCATTCTGCCCACTTCCTAGTGAAGTGGGCAGAATTAGGAGAATACCCGCGGCAATCGCGGGTCTCCGTGAAGGGGCGGGGCTTAAGCTGTGATTCTGCATGAATAATAATGACGTGAATCGTCAAGCCCCGCCCCTGTCGGCCCCCTGCTGCTTCTCTTACCCGGGCTTCTCCCGGGAAGAGAATATTAAAGGTAGGCAACCCTGATGTATATCTACAGTGTGTTGTGTATGTATGTATATCTACAGTGTATAATGTTTGTATGTATATCTACAGTGTGTATGTATGTATATCTACAGTGTATAATGTATGTATGTATATCTACATGTATAATGTATGTATGTATATCTACAGTGTATAATGTATGTATGTATATCTACATGTATAATGTATGTATGTATATCTACATGTATAATGTATGTATGTATATCTACAGTGTGTATGTATGTATATCTACAGTGTATAATGTATGTATGTATATCTACAGTGTGTATGTATGTATATCTACAGTGTATAATGTATGTATGTATATCTACATGTATAATGTATGTATGTATATCTACAGTGTATAATGTATGTATGTATATCTACATGTATAATGTATGTATGTATATCTACATGTATAATGTATGTATGTATATCTACAGTGTGTATGTATGTATATCTACAGTGTATAATGTATGTATGTATATCTACATGTATAATGTATGTATGTATATCTACATGTATAATGTATGTATGTATATCTACAGTGTATAATGTATGTATGTATATCTACAGTGTATAATGTATGTATGTATATCTACAGTGTGTTGTGTGTGTATGTATATCTACAGTGTGTATGTATGTATATCTACAGTGTATAATGTTTGTATGTATATCTACAGTGTATAATGTATGTATGTATATCTACAGTGTATAATGTTTGTATGTATATCTACAGTGTGTATGTATGTATATCTACAGTGTATAATGTATGTATGTATATCTACAGTGTATAATGTATGTATATCTACATGTATAATGTATGTATGTATATCTACAGTGTGTTGTGTATGTATGTATGTATATCTACAGTGTATATGTATGTATATATACAGTGTATAATGTATGTATGTATATCTACAGTGTATAATGTATGTATATCTACATGTATAATGTATGTATGTATATCTACAGTGTGTTGTGTATGTATGTATGTATATCTACAGTGTATAATGTATGTATGTATATCTACTAGGGGTGTGCACCGGCCACTTTTCGTGTTTTGGTTTTGGATCTGGATCTTTCTTCGTGTTTTGGATCTGGATTGGTTTTGCCAAAACCACCCTTCTGTGTTTTGGGTTCTGGGTTTTGTGTTTTGGATCTGTATTTTTTTGAAAAAAAGCATAAAAACAGCTAAAATCACAGAATTTGTAGGTTTTTCTGCTCCTATGCTATTATTAACCTCAATAACCTTAATTTCCACTCATTTCCAGTCTATTCTGAACACCTCACACCTCACAATAGTGTTTTTATGTCCAAAAGGTTGCACCGAGGTAGCTGGATGACTATGCTAAGCGACACGAGTGGGCGGCACAAACACGTGACCCATCTAGGCGTGATACTGCAGTGGCAGACAGGATGGCAGTTTGAGAAACTAGGCCCCAAACTGTACATACTGCAAAGAAAAAAAAGAGGTGCAAGATGGAATTGTCCTTGGGCCCTCCCACCCACCCTTATGTTGTATAAACAGGACATGCACACTTTAACAAACCAATCATTTCAGCGCCAGGGTCTGCCCCCACAAAACAAGCTGGCAATTAATCTGTCCCTGTACAAACTGGCTCTACGGAGGCAAGATGTCATCCTCATCCTCCTCATCCACCGATTCCTCACCCTCTTCAGTGTGTACATCCTCATCCTCACAAAGTATTAACTCGTCCCCACTTGAATCCACCACCACAGGTCCCTCTGTACGTTCTGGAGGCTGGTCTCTCTGGAAGAGCTGATAATTCATTTTGATGAACATCATCTTCTCCACATTCTGTGGAAGCAACCTCCTACGCCTTTCGCTGACAAGGTTCCCGGCTGCACTAAACACTCTTTCGGAGTACACACTGGAGGGGGGGCAACTCAGGTAAAATAGAGCCAGTTTGTACAGGGGCCTCCAAATTGCCTCTTTTTCCTGCCAGTACAGGTATGTACTGTCTGACATGCCTACTTGGATGCTGTCACCGATGTAATCCTCCACCATTCTGTCAATGGTGACAGTATCATATGCAGTGACAGTAGACATGTCAGAAATTGTTGCCAGGTCCTTCAGTCCGGACCAGATGTCCAAACTTGGTCCTGCCTGCCCTGCATCACTGCCAGCGGGTTGCTTAGGATACCTAAGTTTTTTCCTGGCAGCCCCAGTTGCGGGAGAAAATGAAGAAGGAGCTGTTGACGTGTCACGTTCCGCTTCAGCTGACAGTGTGTTCACCAGCAGGTCTTTGCACCTCTGCAGGCTTGTGTCGGCCGGAAAGAGAGACACCACATAGGCTTTAAACCTAGGATCGAGCACGGTGGCCAAAATGTAGTGGTCTGATTTCAACAGATTGACCACCCTGGAATCCTGGCAAAGCGAATGAAGGGCTTCATCCACAAGTCCCACATGCCGAGCGGAATCGCTCCGTCTTAGCTCCTCCTTCACTTTCTCCAGCTGCTTCTGCAAAAGCCTGATGAGGGGAATGACCTGACTCAAGCTGGCAGTGTCTGAACTGACTTCACGTGTGGCAAGTTCGAAGGGCTGGAGAACCTTGCACAACACGGAAATCATTCTCCACTGCGCTTGAGTCAGGTACATACCCCCTCCTTTGCCTATGTCATAGGTGGATGTATAGGCTTGAATGGCCTTTTGCTGCTCCTCCATCCTCTGAAGCATATAGAGGGTTGAGTTCCACCGCGTCACAACCTCTTGCTTCAGGTGATGGCGGGGCTGGTTCAAGAGTGTTTGCTGGCGCTCCAGTCTTCGGCACGCAGTCGCTGAATGGCGAAAGTGGGCAGAAATTTTTCGGGCCACCCAAAGCGTCTCCTGCACGCCCCTGTCGCTTTTCAGAAAATTCTGCACCACCAAGTTTATTGTGTGAGCAAAACATGGGACGTGCTGGAATTTGCCCAGATGTAATGCCCGCACAATATTGGTGGCGTTGTCAGATATCACAAATCCCCAGGAGAGTCTAAGTGGGGTAAGCCACTGGGCGATGATTTCCCTCAGTTTCTCTAAGAGGTTGTCGGCGGTGTGCCTCTTACTGAAACCGGTGATACACAGCGTAGCCTGCCTTGGAACGAGCAGGCGTTTCTGAGATGCTGTGACTGGTGACACTGCTGCTGTTGCTGCGTAAGGTGATACATCTACCCAGTGGGCTGTCACAGTCATATAGTCCTTAGTCTGCCCTGTTCCACTTGTCCACATGTCCGTGGTTAAGTGGACATTGGGTACAACGGCATTTTTCAGGACACTGAGGACACTTTTTCTGACGTTTCTGTACAGTATCGGTATCGCCTGCCTAGTGAAGTGGAATCTAGACGGGATTTGGAACCGGGGACACACTACCTCCATCAATTGTCTAAATCCCACTGCACTAATGGCGGATACCAGACGCACGTCTAACACCAACATAGCAGTCAAGGCCTCAGTTATACGTTTTGCTTCAGGATGACTGCTGTCGTACTTCATCCTCCTCGCTAAGGACTGTTGGAGGGTCAATTGTTTAGTAAAAGTAGTGGTGTTCCTACTTCCTCTCTGGGATGATGAACGACTCCCAGCAGCAGCAACAGCAGCAGCGGCAGCAGGAGGCGTAGCAATGCAGGATCCTCCGGAGGAATCCCCGATAGGAGAGTCAGTCATGCCAGTGACATGGCCTGCAGGACTACTTCCGATCCTGACTAAGGAGGAAATTGACGAGGAGGGAGTTGACGGTGTGGTTTGCAGGCGCCAGGACAACGGGATTTAGGTGTCCCTGGACTGCTTACGGTCTTAGCCAAAGTTTCTGAACTTGACAGTAACTTATTATGAACGCGCTGCAGGTGCCGTATAAGGGAGGATGTTCCTAGGTGGTTAACGTCCCTACCCCTACTTATTCCACCTTTACATAAGGTACATATGGCAAGACAGTTGTTGTCCGGATTTGGATAGAAATATTGCCAGGCCAAAGAGGTGGAATGTTTGGTCTTCTGCCCAGGCATGACCGTGATGGGCTTTTTCATCCCACGGACAACAACTGTCTCCTCCGGAGCCTGATTTAAACAAACCACATCACCATCAGAATCCTTCTCACCAACTTCCTCCTCAGCACCAGCTACACCAGTATCCTCATCCTGTTGTACTTCAACAGTGACATCTTCAATTTGCAAATCAGCAAGTGGACTGTGGGTGCTCCTTTCAGCACTTGCAGGGGGCGTGCAAATGGTGGAAAGAGCCACCTCTTCCCGTCCAGTGCTGGGAAGGTCAGGCATCGCAACCACCACCACACTTGGACTCTCCTTGGGGATTTGTGATATCTTCTTAGAAAGCACAGTTCTTCGCTGTGCTTTTGCCAGCTTAACTCTTTTGATTTTTTTAGTGGGAGGAGGGCTTCCATCGTCATGTGAAGCTGAACCACTAGTCATGAACATACTAGGGATCGACCTTAGCCGTTCCTTGCCACTCCGTGTCGTAAATGGCATATTGGCAAGTTTACGTTTCTCTTCAGCTGATTTAAATGTTTTTTTCAAGGTCATTTTCCTGAACTTTGTCATTTGGGATTGTATGTGCCCTCTATTATGACATTGGGCATCGGCCTTGGCAGACGACGTTGATGGCATGTTATCGTCTATGTCATGACTAGTGGCAGCAGCTTCAGCACTAGGAGGAAGTGGTTCTTGATCTTTCTCTATTTTATTTTTATCGGAGAAAGTTTGGTCCTCCATTTATGTTATATCGATTTGATATATACGTGCGGCTAAACACAGAAAATATTTTTTTATTTTTGCTGGAGAGTAGTGCACTTTGTGGGTTACACCAGCCTTTAAGAAATGAGCCAGCCGGCTCTTTACTTATGGGACACAGGCGCACGCTTGGCGCTGCTCCTTAGTTGATGCACGTGCGGCTACTGCGCACACAATTCACAAACACAGAAAATAATTTTTTTTTTGATTTGGACTGGAGTGTACTTTGGGGGTTACAGCACCCTTTAATGGTCAAGCCAGCCGGCCCTTTACTTATGACACAGGCGCACGCTTGGCACTACTTTGTTGATGCACGTGCGGCTACTGCGCACACAATTCACAAACACAGAAAATAATTTTTTTTTTGGTTTGGATTGGAGTGTACTTTGGGCGTTACAGCACCCTTTAACGGTCAAGCCAGCCGGCCCTTTACTTATGACACAGGCGCACGCTTGGCACTACTTTGTTGATGCACGTGCAGCTACTGCGCACACAATTCACAAACACAGAAAATATATATTTTTTTGGTTTGGAGTGTGCTTTGGGGGTTACAGCACCCTTTAACGGTCAAGCCAGCCGGCCCTTTACTTATGACACAGGCGCACGCTTGGCACTACTTTGTTGATGCACGTGCGGCTACTGCGCACACAATTCACAAACACACAAAAAATATAATTTTTTTAGCACTTGGGGGGAGCACCCCTGATGGACAGAGCACCCCCTGGACAACACTACAGCACCCCTTTAGGACTGGGACACTGCACGGGACTTTGGAGCGGACACAGCCCCCATGGAGAACTGACTGCACAACACAGTCCAGCCAGCCCCTATGGACTTTGAAGTAGTGGGCACAGCCCCTATTAACAACAGCAGCACAGCACAACACAGCCAGCCCCTATGGACTTTGAAGTAGTGGACAACAGCAGCACAGCGCAGCACAGCACAGCACAACACTATTCTGCACTACACTACACTACACAGCCCAGCCAGCCCTAACTCCCACCCTCCCTCTTCACTGTCCACAGCCGAGTGAGAAAATGGCGCCGACGCGGGTACCTTATATAGGATCCAAAACCCGCGAGACTCGGAAGGCGGGATGATGACGTTTTGCCTCGATTTCAGATCCGAGTCAGGCGGGAAAAGTCGAGCCTGACTCGGATCTGCCGCGGATCGGGGGGGCTCGGGGGAGTTCGGATTTCAGAAATCCGAACCCGCTCACCCCTAATATCTACAGTGTGTATGTATGTATATCTACAGTGTATAATGTATGTATGTATATCTACAGTGTGTATGTATGTATATCTACAGTGTATAATGTATGCATGTATATCTACAGTGTGTTGTGTGTGTATGTATATCTACAGTGTGTTGTGTATGTATGTATATCTACATGTATAATTTATGTATATCTACATGTATAATGTATGTATGTATATCTACAGTGTGTTGTGTATGTATGTATGTATATCTACAGTGTATAATGTATGTATGTATATCTACAGTGTGTTGTGTATGTATGTATATCTACAGTGTATAATGTATGTATGTATATCTACAGTGTGTTGTGTGTGTATGTATATCTACAGTGTGTATGTATGTATATCTACAGTGTATAATGTATGCATGTATATCTACAGTGTGTTGTGTGTGTATGTATATCTACAGTGTGTTGTGTATGTATGTATATCTACATGTATAATTTATGTATATCTACATGTATAATGTATGTATGTATATCTACAGTGTGTTGTGTATGTATGTATGTATATCTACAGTGTATAATGTATGTATGTATATCTACAGTGTGTTGTGTATGTATGTATATCTACAGTGTATAATGTATGTATGTATATCTACAGTGTGTTGTGTGTGTATGTATATCTACAGTGTGTATGTATGTATATCTACAGTGTGTTGTGTATGTATGTATATCTACAGTGTGTATGTATGTATGTATATCTACAGTGTGTTGTGTATGTATGTATATATATCTACATGTATAATTTATGTATATCTACATGTATAATGTATGTATGTATATCTGCAGTGTATAATGTATGTATATCTACAGTGTGTTGTGTATGTATGTATATATACAGTGTATAATGTATGTATGTACGGTATATCTACAGTGTATAATGTATGTATGTATATCTACAGTGTATAATGTATGTATGTATATCTACAGTGTGTTGTATATGTATGTATATATACAGTGTATAATGTATGTATGTATATCTACAGTGTGTTGTATATGTATGTATATATACAGTGTATAATGTATGTATGTATATCTACAGTGTGTTGTGTATGTATATATACAGTGTATAATGTATGTATGTACGGTATATCTACAGTGTGTTGTGTATGTATGTATATCTACAGTGTATAATGTATGTATATCTGCAGTGTATAATGTATGTATGTATATCTACAGTGTGTTGTGTATGTATGTATATATACAGTGTATAATATATGTATGTACGGTATATCTACAGTGTGTTGTATATGTATATATACAGTGTATAATGTATGTACGGTATATCTACAGTGTATAATGTATGTATGTATATCTACAGTGTGTTGTGTATGTATGTATATATACAGTGTATAATGTATGTATGTATATCTACAGTGTGTTGTGTATGTATATCTACAGTGTATAATGTATGTATGTATATCTACAGTGTGTTGTATATGTATATATACAGTGTATAATGTATGTACGGTATATCTACAGTGTGTTGTGTATGTATGTATATCTACATGTATAATGTATGTATGTATATCTACAGTGTGTATGTATGTATATCTACAGTGTGTTGTGTATGTATGTATATCTACAGTGTGTATGTATGTATATCTACAGTGTATAATGTATGTATGTATATCTACAGTGTGTATGTATGTATATCTACAGTGTGTTGTGTATGTATGTATATCTACAGTGTGTATGTATGTATATCTACAGTGTATAATGTATGTATGTATATCTACAGTGTGTTGTGTATGTATGTATATCTACAGTGTGTATGTATGTATGTATATCTACAGTGTGTTGTGTGTGTATGTATATCTACAGTGTGTTGTATATGTATGTATATCTGCAGTGTATAATGTATGTATGTATATCTACAGTGTGTTGTGTATGTATGTATATATACAGTGTATAATGTATGTATGTATATCTACAGTGTGTTGTGTATGTATATCTACAGTGTATAATGTATGTATGTATATCTACAGTGTGTTGTATATGTATGTATATCTACAGTGTGTATGTATGTATATCTACAGTGTGTTGTGTATGTATGTATATCTACAGTGTGTATGTATGTATATCTACAGTGTGTTGTGTATGTATGTATATCTACAGTGTGTATGTATGTATATCTACAGTGTATAATGTATGTATGTATGTATATCTACAGTGTGTTGTGTATGTATGTATATCTACAGTGTGTATGTATGTATATCTACTAGGGGTGTTGTGTATGTATGTATATCTACAGTGTGTATGTATGTATATCTACAGTGTGTTGTGTATGTATGTATATCCACAGTGTGTTGTGTATGTATGTGTATCTATATATACAGTGTATAATGTATGTATGTATATCTACAGTGTGTTGTGTATGTATATATACAGTGTATAATGTATGTATGTATATCTACAGTGTGTTGTGTATGTATATATACAGTGTATAATGTATGTATGTATATCTACAGTGTGTTGTGTATGTATGTATACAGTGTATAATGTATGTATGTACGGTATATATACAGTGTATAATGTATGTATGTATATCTACAGTGTGTTGTGTATGTATGTATACAGTGTATAATGTATGTATGTATATCTACAGTGTGTTGTATATGTATGTATATCTACAGTGTATAATGTATGTATGTATATCTACAGTGTGTTGTGTATGTACGGTATATCTACAGTGTGTTGTGTATGTATGTATATCTACAGTGTATAATGTATGTATGTATATCTACAGTGTGTATGTATGTATATCTACAGTGTGTTGTGTATGTATGTATATCTACAGTGTGTTGTGTATGTATATCTACAGTGTATAATGTATGTATGTATATCTACAGTGTATAATGTATGTATGTATATATACAGTGTATAATATATGTATGTACGGTATATCTACAGTGTGTTGTATATGTATGTATATATACAGTGTATAATGTATGTATGTATATCTACAGTGTGTTATGTATGTATGTATATATACAGTGTATAATGTATGTATGTATATCTACAGTGTGTTGTGTATGTATATATACAGTGTATAATGTATGTATGTACGGTATATCTACAGTGTGTTGTGTATGTATGTATACAGTGTATAATGTATGTATGTATATCTACAGTGTGTTGTGTATGTATGTATATCTACAGTGTATAATGTATGTATGTATATCTACAGTGTATAATGTATGTATGTATATCTACAGTGTGTTGTGTATGTATGTATATATACAGTGTATAATGTATGTATGTATATCTACAGTGTGTTGTGTATGTATGTATACAGTGTATAATGTATGTATATCTACAGTGTGTTGTGTATGTATGTATACAGTGTATAATGTATGTATATCTACAGTGTGTATGTATGTATGTATATCTACAGTGTATAATGTATGTATGTATATCTACAGTGTGTTGTGTGTGTATGTATATATATATATACAGTGTATAATGTATGTATGTATATCTACAGTGTGTTGTGTATGTATATATACAGTGTATAATGTATGTATGTATATCTACAGTGTGTTGTGTATGTATGTATATATACAGTGTATAATGTATGTATGTATATCTACAGTGTGTTGTGTATGTATATCTACAGTGTATAATGTATGTATGTATATCTACTGTGTATAATGTATGTATGTATATCTACATGTATAATGTATGTATGTATATCTACTGTGTGTTGTGTATGTATGTATATATACAGTGTATAATATATGTATGTATATCTACAGTGTGTATGTATGTATATCTACAGTGTATAATGTATGTATGTATATCTTCATGTATAATGTATGTATGTATATCTACAGTGTGTATGTATGTATATCTACAGTGTATAATGTATGTATGTATATCTACATGTATAATGTATGTATGTACATCTACTGTGTGTTGTGTATGTATGTATATATACAGTGTATAATATATGTATGTATATCTACAGTGTGTTGTGTATGTATATCTACAGTGTATAATGTATGTATGTATATCTACAGTGTGTTGTGTATGTGTATGTATATCTACAGTGTATAATGTATGTATATCTACAGTGTGTTGTGTATGTATGTATATCTACAGTGTATAATGTATGTATGTCATACTTACCAACATTTGACCAGCCCCCCTCCGGGGGCGGTTTAGGCAGGCGGGCGCGTGCGTCATTGAAGCCCCGCCCCCACTTTATAATGCTGATATTACCGGCATTATAAAGCAGGGGGCAGGGCTATGATGGCGCAAATTGCGTCATCGCACCCCCGGACTGCCGACTTTTGTGGTGATCGCGGGGGCTGCCCACCATTCCAGGGGACTTGCCTATACTTGCGGGATGCCGGGAGCAGCACACGGTTTTCACCAGGCTCCTGGTAGTCCCAGGAGAGTAGGTATGTATGATGTATGTATGATGTATGTATGATGTACGCATGTGTGTATATACAGTCAGGTCCATAAATATTGGGACGTTGACAGAATTTTCAGAAGTGGGAGGCACATATAGAAACCGTTGTAATTCCTACACCGTTCACCTGATTTGGATGTAATTACCCTCAAATTAAATCTGAAAGTCTGCAGGTAAATCACATCTTGTTTGTTTCATTTCAAAGCCATTGTGGTGGTGAATAGAGGCCAAAATATGAAAATTCTGTCAATGTCCCAATATTTATGGACCTGACTGTATATGGACATTGATTATCTTGTTACAATGGCACCTGACAAGTGCTGGGATATAATAGGCAACACAAGAGCAGTCAGTCCTTGAAGTTGACGTGTTGGGAGCCGGAAACACGGGCAGTGTAAGGGTCTGAATGACCGATAAGGGCCACATTGTGACGGCTAGGGGGCTGGGTCAGAGCATCTCCAAATCGCCGGGGCTTGTAGGGTGTTGCCGGTATTCAGTGGTTAGTAACTAGCAAAGTGGTCCAGCGACCGGGTCATGGGTGCCCAAGGCTCATTTGTGCGTGTGGGGAGGGAAGGCTAGCCCGTCTGGTCCTATCTCACAGAGGAGCTACTGTAGCGCAAATTGCTGAAACAGTTAATGCTGGCTGTGATAGGAAGGTGTCAGAACACGCAGAGCATCGCAGCTTGCTGTATATGGGCAGCGTAGCCGCAGACCGGTCAGAGTGCCCATTTCTCACCCCTGTCTCCACCCCCAAAAGCGCCTACAATGGGCACGTGGGCGTCAGATCTGGACCATGGCGCAATGGCAGAAGGTGGCTTGCATGATATTGGACCGTCGTCTTTGCTGGTTTGTCGCCGATAAAAGGATGAACGAAGGCACCAAACATTAGATAAACCGTCTTTAACTTGTCATTCCGCAATTCTGCGACAATCGTCCTGACTGAATATTTCCAAATTTAATTTTTTTTTTTTTTTTACATTTTGCTCAGAAATACTTTGGGATTATAGAAGCATTAATGAAATATATATGTATTAATATACATTCTATTTATATATTTTATATAATTTAATAGTTCTTCTATACTCCCAGAGTTTGTATGCGTTAAAAAAACAATGCAAAATGTGGAAATATTCAGTTACGATGATCGTCATTGAGGGAAACCAGTAAAGACAAAGGGCCTGATTCAGAGCCGCTCGCTCGCGCTGTGCGTTCGCAAGCAGCCCAATGTCCTGCGTACGTGCATGCTTCGTTCTGTGCGTGTGCAAACTACACACTGCGATCGCATCCCTCTCGCTCACCCAGCAAAGGCAGCCCAGGGTAATGAGTGACAGGAGAGGCCGTTTGTGGGTGGTAACAGGGGCAGGACACTAATAACGGGGGAGTGGAGATGGGAACGCAGGCGTGCCTGATCTGTTTCAACACCGTTTTAGAGGCGTGCATAATTAACAGGCCACGTCATAGTACATGTCACTTGCCTTTTTTTTACACTGGTTTCCTCGCAATGCTGGCGGTTGGGTAAAGCAACCTCAAGCACTGCGTTCACATCCGATGGTGCTCGATGTACCAATGTTTTAATACACTTCCTGGAGATGACGTGTTGCTGGTGGGCGGCTCTGCCTGTGCGATTGGGCGACGCATACACAAAGTGGCTGCTCGCTAAGACATGGTGAGAGTGCTTATGCCTTGGCGAGCGTATGCTTCCCGTGGCGTCACTTTGACAAATTTGCATATGCATCCAGGGAGTTTACGCAGATAGCAAACGGGTTTGAATCAGGCCCAAAGGTCCAATATCATGCAGACCGCTGTTCCTGATTCAGCAAGGAACGCAGTTGCTAATACGCACGCAATCGCCCAATTGTTGCGTTCTGCACATGTGTATGCATTGCACTGCGCAAAATAACTATCGCTATCGGGACTGCGATAGCAGAGGCTACACAAACCCCTCGCAGAGTGATTAACAGGAAGAACCATTTGTGGGTGGTGATGGGGTTTGGTCTACGGAAACGCAGTCGTGCCAGTGCGTTCGCACGCCGTCGCAGGGGCATGCATAATTTAGCCACTGCGATGCCATACGCAGTCTGAGGTTTCATAGCGTGCGTTGAGGTTAGCAATTACTGAGTAACGTCAGAGCCTGTGTAAGTGTGCGTGCGGCTGCGATGATACTCCATGTTGCCGATGGTTTTGCAAGGGATTAGCTTGCTATCGCAGTTGAACCGTGTGCGTACACAATATTGCAATCCGTAGTGAATCAGGCCCTCTGTACGCTATAGGCGTACATTTACTATGGTACACTACACGTCTACAAGTTCGAGTATACGTTGGTAGCCATGAGTAGGCTGGCACTTTACAAGCCTAGCATATCCACAGAGATAACTTCAGGGCATGCTGGGACAGGCAGTGTCACATACTAAAATTCTAGTTTTAAACTGGTTTTACATTAATACCACAACACCCATTGCTCAGGTGTTGGGAAGAGCCAATTTATTCCCGTCACAAGCCGCGGCCGTGTCTAGTTGGACAACGGTGCCCTTAGCGTTTCTCTTAGACCTTTTGCTGGGAGACAAAGACGCCACGCTGTCAACTCATAAAGTCCTCCCATTCGGCTGTAAGTCATCACTGCCGGGACTGGATTGGTTCTTTCTTTCTTTCCTGCCGATGCGTTGCTCGGATGCCGGTGATAGCGTCTTACACGTGTTTCCGGTTCCATAGAGTTGGTATCTCTCATTGTGATCTTCCAGTGTCTCCAGTTTTCAGTCTATTGTGTCTTGTGCCGAGTAACATCCCGGCATACCAGCCGCACTGCAGCGTCTGAGGTTCCAGCATAACATCGCGGCTTTCTTCGCTGTAGAGTGCTTCCAGCTACCGCAGTTGCCGCATCACTTCCCGGCGGCATTAACTGCAGTGCAGCATCTGAGTGGATTCAGCCTTAACATCACGGTTATCTCCGCTACTCTGCAAGTCATCACAGTTGCCGCACCACTTCCCGGCGGCATTTACCGCAGTGCAGCATCTCAGTGGACAACCAAATACTCACGACAATCTCTGCTGCTCTGCGTCTCCAGTCACCACAGTTGCCGCACCACTTTCCAACGGCATTATCCACAATGTTGCATCTGAGTGGACCTAATCAACATCAAGGTTATTTCTGCAGCTTTGCATCCCAGAATATCTTCGGCCATCAAGGCTGCTCCGTGACCATCAGGTCACCATCCTTGCCAAGTGTTTCCAGCCCTCAAGACTGCTACGTGACCACCAGGTATCCACCTTTGTCAAATATCTCCAGCCCTCTAGGCTGCTACGTGACCACCAGGTCTCCACCTTTGTCAAACATCTCCAGCCCTCAAGGCTGCTACGTGACCACCAGGTCTCCACCTTTGTCAAACATCTCCAGCCCTCTAGGCTGCTACGTGACCACCAGGTCTCCACCTTTGTCAAACATCTCCAGCCCTCAAAGCTGCTACGTGACCACCAGGTATCCACCTTTGTCAAACATCTCCAGCCCTCAAGGCTGCTACGTGACCACCAGGTCTCCACCTTTGTCAAACATCTCCAGCCCTCAAAACTGCTACGTAACCACCAGGCATCCACCTTTGTCAAACATCTCCAGCCCTCAAGGCTGCTACGTGACCACAGGTATCCACCTTTGTCAAACATCTCCAGTCCTCAAGGCTGCTACATGACCACCAGGTCTCCACCTTTGTCAAACATCTCCAGCCCTCAAAACTGCTACGTGACCACCGGGCATCCATCTTTGTCAAACATCTCCAGCCCTCAAGGCTGCTACGTGACCACCAGGTATCCACCTTTGTCAAACATCTCCAGCCCTCAAGGTTGCTACATGACCACCAGGTATCCACCTTTGTCAAACATCTCCAGCACTCAAAGCTGCTACGTGACCACCAGGTATCCACCTTTGTCACACATCTCCAGCCCTCAAGGCTGCTACGTGACCACCAGGTATCCACCTTTGTCAAACATCTCCAGCCCTCTAAGCTGCTATGTGACCATCAGATATCCACCTTGTCAAACTTTTCCAGCCTTGGGCTACAATTGCATTATCCTTCAGTTGACCCCATCCAATATCTTCAGGACTGTTGTCTCCCTCCGAAGAGAATCTCCCTGGGATTCATTACAGTTCCAAAAGCAGGGGGCATTTTGTTTGCGGGTCCGATTCCCCCTCAGGAAATCCAGCTCCTGCTGACCAGGCCAGAACTTTATCCCACTATATTAAGGGGAACTTCAGTGCAGATGTTCCTGTTACTGTGTGACCATTGGCTGGTGATGGTTATGGCTTATGCTGGGTAACCTTACACCACTTGTCCCATCGCTTTAGCTGTAACAAGTCCACGCTATGAGTGCTGCTGATTGGTTCAATTTATTTTGGAGAGTTGTCTTTTTTTAATTTTATTCTCGTTCAGATTTTTATTAATCTTTATATTTCACTCGCAATTGAATGATGAACGTTGTAATTAGCACCGTTAAAGTGCATCTTTATGGGACCACATTCTTACATAGCATCTTGAGATGAAAAAACGGGGGGGTTTTGGTACCACACAGAAGCATATATTATTACGGCATTCATTTACAACCAACCATATTTAATTTTGTATTTAGAGATTGTGACATAACATGTTGTTGGTGGTGCTCCCAAAGCCCAAAATATAACGTACAAAAAACAAAGGCCCTCATTCAGAGCCGTTCGCTATTTGCGTTCGTTCGTTCAAAAACAAGGGGTGGCTATGCAAATGATCCGTTCGCACATTGCAGTCTGTTCACACCTCTAAGTCTGAACGAGCAAGCAAAACATACGCTCGTTTATTTGATAAAAACACCCCCTGGCCGCTCGCACCATACGTCATGTCCGCTATTTATTAGATTAATCGAGTACATCGAACAGGATAAGAACTGCTTGTGGTTGGTTTTTTCAACCGCTATTTTGCGAGCAGTTCTGAGTTAAAAAAAACCAAGTGACGTGGTCATTGACGCTGCTGTATTAATTATGCACACCCATAAAACGCCCATTTTGACCTTTAAGCACGCCTGCGAACGGATCTCCACTCCCCGTTTCAAGCACCTTCCCCTGTTACCACCCACATACGCCTCATTCTGTCACTCAAAATAGCAGGCACTCGCTATATTGCGTACAAATGATTTTCGGCCGCACTGACCGGTTCGCGCATGCGTACTAAAAAACGTACGCATGCGCAGATGTGTGAACATCGCTCGGAACGAGCGTACTGCCGCTAGCGAGTGGCTCTGAATGAGGGCCAAAGAGCCAGGAAGGGCTAGTTGTTGGGGCACTCTTAAATCAAATTCAATAAAATTTAACCTTTATTAGTAATTATTAAAAAGCTGGGATCTCCTCATTTTAATAGAATAAATGGATACGGTGAAATAAATATTCAAATAATTCCGGGTAATCATGCTCCTATAAATTCTAGATTATTTATTCACATCATACAGGAGTTTTGTACCCGTGGTGATCCTGAAATCAACATAAACCTAATCAAATATAATCACTTATGTCCCAGCTATTATACGCTTAGGACCTCATTCAGACCCGCGCGCAAGCGCCTACGCGCTCGCTAGCGGGTTGATGGTGAGGCCCTGCGCACGCGCAGCGGCCGCAGTTCGCGTGCGATAGCTCCGGAGCGACTGACAAATTCACTCGCTCCGGGGCTCGCTACAAAAGGGGCGGCTGTCGATGTTGATCGACAGCTCACCCCATTTTGTAGGCGGGGAGGGGGGGGGTGGCCGGACAAACAGAGGCGTTCCTGAAGGAACGGCTGCCGTTTGTAGGCAGCCCTAGTGACATCACCAGTGATGTCAGTAGGTAGCTTCCTGCTCTGTTAGAGCAGGAAGCTACCTGGGGCTTGCAGGAGACGAGACCCGACCCCAAGGGTCTCCTCGCAAGCCCCGATGGTCACGATGGTCTCGACCATCACCTGGTCACTTGCTAAAGCTGTGGGTGGTCATCCACAGCTTAGCGAGCGGCCAGGAAGCCGGATTTTAAAGAGGAAGCGGCCGCACTCATTCAGAGCGAGCACTCGCATTTTGCGAGCAGCTCTGAATGAGGTCCTTAGTCCCATTCTGCTCCTAAATATTACCTACTACACCCAATATTCCCTGGTGGTCTCCCATCCAGGTACTAATTAGGCCGTATCCATTTATTCTATTAAAATGAGGAGATCTGCAGCTTTTTAATAATTACTAATAAAGGTTACATTTTATTGAATTTGAATAGTGTAAATGAGGCCGATCACCCGAGTATTGCAAATCGGCCAATATTTGTATAGCGTGCGCCTAGCTTTACACTTCTGATCTCCTTTAGAAATTATAACGCAAAACCCCCCCACGCTCCTCATTATCGTCCTTCCTTTTTTTTTTATTGACCCCGTATCTGAAACGTCTCCTGATTGCATTTTTCCTGCTTCCTGGTGAGATTGCGGAGATCATTACACAGCAGAGATCCCCCCCCCTCCCCCTTATCCATTGGTCCCTATGCTATCCAAGCTGCAGGCATTTATTATGCAAGTCCCGTGCCCATACAGCACTGGCGAACACCAGCCATCCAATCAGGTCTTTCAGCAGGGCATGGCATTACGGAGAGAATGTTAGATTTCCCATGCAGCACTTGTGTACCAGGGACTATTGCTTGTGTCTTGCTGCTGCTGCTGGGGAAGGATATAAAAGCCGTGGGGAGGGTCGGATTGGAGAAATCAGAGAGAATAGGCAGCGGCGTGCACCTCCGTGGTAGCAGGGTCTTCAGAGCTATCGCTGCACATTGCTAAATGGATTATGTGTGGATTGTCAGCAGCGACATAGTGAGACGGAGACGACTTACAAGAGGCGTTGTGACAATCAGGGATTATTAAACACTGAGCAGAACAGGCCTTTCCATGGATAACATATTTTTGTAAGTACCATCACCCCCCCCCCCCCATTCTATCGCTGCTAAATCTGCATCACTCTGTGTATCAGGCTCAGAGCTCTCCATAAGAAATGCTGTGTTCTGCGAGGAGGAGGGGGGGTGTCACCTACCCTGCATTATTCTCTCCCTTCATAATCCCCCATTTCATCCAGCGTCTGTCATAGGGCAAAAAAAACTAGTGTGTAATCTTCTTATATTCTGACAGGTTGCAATCTTCATCTATGGCTGCCATTAAAGAAATTATATTAATTAAGGGCAATGAGCAATCAGCGTTATGGTCCTAGCGCAGATTAAGAGACCGTCATACTTGTATAGTAACCAAAAGAGCTGTATGAAACCGCAAAACCAATCAAAATAAATCGATGCCTCATTGGGCTCATCAATCCTCATTCTTCACCTCTCCGACTCCTCGCGACGGCCCATTATGACGCTTTCTTACTAAGGAACAGTTCATCTTTGGGCTCTGAACTCTCCATCATGTTGTATCCATCTGATCATTTACATATTTTTGGATATTATGTACCCAAATATATGTATCCATTCGGCAAAGCGTAGTCTTGCCGGCTGTTTGGCGGTGCGTTGGTTTATACTGTAAAAGCCTCAGTTTACATTCAAATGGACCAGTGGCATTTGCTACCTGGGTGCAATCACCTCTGCATCATTTTGGATCAGGAAAAGTTAATCATCAGTACCGAACACCTTGGTTGCAAGAGTCCGTCTCTGGCTGTGTGAATAGGAGGCGTTATCTATTGCTTGCAATGTTTAATATAGTTTCTTGTTATTTCCCTGTTAGGTTTGTCTACTGTATGTGTGCATGGCACAAAGGCCATTAATAAGACTTTATTAAAAATGATGCAGAGAACTGTGAAAAGACATCTTATTTCTGATCATAGTGGTAGACTTTTCCATCCTGTAGCCTTTCATTCTATTGTTTACAGGACAAATGGTAAGGGACGGAGAGGTGTTGTGTGGAAATAAATCTAGTGCCCCTGTAACTCCACCAGCTATGGCAGTGACGTGTCCTCAGGGTATCTTTTATCTTCTTGCATGTCTTCCCTGTGTGCCAGGCACTTAAAGAAGAACTTTACACAGAAATATCACACCCCTCTCTCCCCATCTAGCAGAACTGCAGAGGGCTCAGTCTGGGGCCTTCCGCCACTTATCAGATTCTCACCCACCAGGTTCTGATCACTGCAGGAAGCGGCAGGAGAATTGCAAATCTTAACCCTTCCGACCCCTCTTCCGTTGTCCATTAGATGCTCTTACTGTAGCACCAGATCTCGCTGAGATATGATTCTCTGGGTCAGAATGAAGGGTAGGTAACTGAGAAATGGTGAGGGTCCTGGGCATTGGACCTCCATGGTATGTCTGCTGACAAAGAGCCTCTACCGTTGTACTGGAAGTAACAGGAATGGTCAAGCGAGAATGCTCTTTAGAAGTAGATATAAAGAGTATTACGTTATAGAAAGTATCCAGCCATCAGGAGGGAGGATCTAACCAGCACCTTGTGTCTGTAGTTCCTGGGAAATTAATGAGCTATGTTCCCCTGCCTATGGCTGCATGCTAATGTTGCATGCACTTTATTCCAGTCTATTCCTAGAAAAAGAAGAAACAAGAAGTTAAGAGGTAATAAGAGGTACGGGATAAGGAATGAAACAAGGAACAAACCTGATTTATTAAAAGTAGGTCTGGAAAGTTGAAAAAAACGAAAGCTAGAGAAAAAGAAGGAGGTAGAAACAGGGGCCCGAGAGAAGTCTGTGTACGGCAGCAGGGTTGCACAGTGGTTAGCAATGCTGATGGCATCACGGGTTCTGTTTGGACCAGGGCACTATCTGTGCTCACATTCTCCCCGTCTTTGCGTGGTTGTCCTTTCGGATGCTCCGGTTCTTCCCACAGCCCAATAACGTATCACTAGATCAATGTTAGTCCGGCGTGTGGCAAACTAAATTCATCTGAAAATAAACTCTGCTGGGCAGGGAATGATGTGGAGGATTAGGCATTCTCTGTACAGCGCTGTGCGATCTGTTGGAGCCATATACATAGGTGGTAAGAATAAATAGATGTACTATAGGTTGTTATGGTCCATAAGAGGTGGCTCTGAGGAATATAGAGACAGAGGGGTGTATTTGCTAAAGTCCGGGTTTGTAGAAGTGGAGATGTTGCCCATAGCAACCAATCAGATTCTACTTATCATTTATCTCGCACCTTCTAGAAGATAATAGTTAGGATCGGATTGGTTGTTATGGGCAACATCTGCGCTTCTAAACACCCACCCTTTAGTAAATATACCCTAGTAGAGACAAACGTACATACGGATGCGTCCTCATACACTGTGGCTCCAGTCGCGCCAAATACTCTAGCCAGGTCCCGGTGAGCCATTTATCATTGTATATTTGTGGCTTAATCCCCAAAATGGGTTAACCACAAATATTAAGTTACCCCCAGACGTATGACAGAGGGTCCACAGCAAATATCTCTGATACCGGCTGCGATCCCTCCATTCCCGCTGGCAGCGGCTTCCCCCATAGGTTTCTATGGGGGATGCGATGCTGCCAAATTTACCAACATCCGGAATGCGAAGCTTCTCGGAGACTAGCCCTGGCAGCTAACGCCAACTAACCATGACGGTAGCCTTCTGTAGCTTATGGGCTACACTTCACATAATTATCTGGTACAGGGTTCCCCCGAAACCCTCCATGACAATGGCGGCCGCGCATGTGCAGCCGGTGGGATGGCGCATGCTCTGTAGCCCCGGCAGAACTCCGGACACATCACAGGGACGGGCTCCTTTTATAGCCCCTGTCCCTGCATGTGCCGGTTCATACATTCCATCGGTATGACCGTATCTTGCAATGCGACCATGGGCGGTAATGTCATACCCAGATCGCATTGCATACGCGATCATTAATAGATGGGCCCCATTATGTTTTTTTACGCTTTGCAGACTTCTTATGGCCGCCATTATCCAGCGATAAGAAATACTGTTTATTGGGGCTAAAATACAACCAAGGACAAATCTGCCCCAAAGTGAGAAGAGTGTAATTCGGCAAAAGGATTGGAGTGTGGGGAAGTGGCTGGGACAGGAGGGTAACAATCGGATAAGGAAAGAGAGCGGTAAGAGGGAAGAACATGAAAGGGAATGTATAACAGAAAGGATTGGAGTGTGGGGAAGTGGCTGGGACAGGGGGTAACAATCGGATAAGGAAAGAGAGCGGTAAGAGGGAAGAACATGAAAGGGAATGAATAACAGAAAGGATTGGAGTGTGGCGAAGTGGCTGGGACAGGGGGGTAACAATCAGATAAGGAAAGAGAGCGGTAAGAGGGAAGAACAGGAAAGGGAATGAATAACAGAAAAGATTGGAGTGTGGGGAAGTGGCTGGGACAGGGGGTAACAATCGGATAAGGAAAGAGAGCGGTAAGAGGGAAGAACATGAAAGGGAATGAATAACAGAAAGGATTGGAGTGTGGGGAAGTGGCTGGGACAGGGGGATAACAATCAGATAAGGAAAGAGAGCGGTAAGAGGGAAGAACATGAAAGGGAATGAATAACAGAAAGGATTGGAGTGTGGCGAAGTGGCTGGGACAGAGGGGTAACAATCAGATAAGGAAAGAGAGCGGTAAGAGGGAAGAACATGAAAGGGAATGAATAACAGAAAGGATTGGAGTGTGGGGAAGTGGCTGGGACAGGGGGATAACAATCAGATAAGGAAAGAGAGCGGTAAGAGGGAAGAACATGAAAGGGAATGAATAACAGAACGGATTGGAGTGTGGGGAAGTGGCTGGGACAGGGGGATAACAATCAGATAAGGAAAGAGAGCGGTAAGAGGGAAGAACAGGAAAGGGAATGAATAACAGAAAAGATTGGAGTGTGGGGAAGTGGCTGGGACAGGGGGTAACAATCGGATAAGGAAAGAGAGCGGTAAGAGGGAAGAACATGAAAGGGAATGAATAACAGAAAGGATTGGAGTGTGCGGAAGTGGCTGGGACAGGGGGATAACAATCAGATAAGGAAAGAGAGCGGTAAGAGGGAAGAACATGAAAGGGAATGAATAACAGAAAGGATTGGAGTGTGGCGAAGTGGCTGTGACAGAGGGGTAACAATCAGATAAGGAAAGAGAGCGGTAAGAGGGAAGAACATGAAAGGGAATGAATAACAGAAAGGATTGGAGTGTGGCGAAGTGGCTGGGACAGGGGGGTAACAATCAGATAAGGAAAGAGAGCGGTAAGAGGGAAGAACAGGAAAGGGAATGAATAACAGAAAGGATTGGAGTGTGGGGAAGTGGCTGGGACAGGGGGTAACAATCGGATAAGGAAAGAGAGCGGTAAGAGGGAAGAACAGGAAAGGGAATGTATAACAGAAAGGATTGGAGTGTGGGGAAGTGGCAGGGACAGGGGGTAACAATCGGATAAGGAAAGAGAGCGGTAAGAGGGAAGAACAGGAAAGGGAATGTATAACAGAAAGGATTGGAGTGTGGGAAGTGGCTGGGACAGGGGGTAACAATCAGATAAGGAAAGAGAATGGTAAGAGGGTAGAACAGGAAAGGGAATGTATAACAGAAAAGGATTGGAGTGTGGGGAAGTGGCTGGGACAGGGGGGTAACAATCAGATAAGGAAAGAGCGGTAAGAAGGAAGAACAGGAAAGGGAATGTATAACAGAAAGGATTGGAGTGTGGGGAAGTGGCTGGGACAGGGGGGTAACAATCGGATAAAGAAAGAGAGCGGTAAGAGGGAAGAACAGGAAAGGGAATGAATAACAGAAAGTATTGGAGTGTGGGGAAGTGGCTGGGACGGAGGGTAACAATCAGATAAGGAAAGAGAGCGGTAAGAGGGAAGAACAGGAAAGGGAATGTATAAACAGAAAGGATTGGAGTGTGGGGAAGTGGCTGGGACAGGGGGGTAACAATCGGATAAAGACAAGAGAGCGGTAAGAGGGAAGAACATGAAAGGGAATGAATAACAAAGGATTGGAGTGTGGGGAAGTGGCTGGGACAGGGGGGTAACAATCAGATAGGAAAGAGAGCGGTAAGAGGGAAGAACAGGAAAGGGAATGTATAACAGAAAAGGATTGGAGTGTGGGGAAGTGGCTGGGACAGGGGGGTAACAATCGGATAAAGAAAGAGAGCGGTAGGAGGGAAGAACAGGAAAGGGAATATATAACAAAAGGATTGGAGTGTGGGGAAGTGGCTGGGACAGGGGGTAACAATCGGATAAGGAAAGAGAGCGGTAAGAGGGAAGAACAGGAACGGGAATGAATAACAGAAAGGATTGGAGTGTGGGGAAGTGGCTGGGACAGGGGGGTAACAATCAGATAAGGAAAGAGCGGTAAGAGGGAAGAACATGAAAAGGAATGAATAACAGAAAGGATTGGAGTGTGGGGAAGTGGCTGGGACAGGGGGTAACAATCGTATAAGGAAAGAGAGCGGTGAGAGGGAAGAACAGGAAAGGGAATGAATAAAAGAAAGGATTGGAGTGTGGCAAAGTGGCTGGGACAGGGGGTAACAATCGGATAAGGAAAGAGAGCGGTAAGAGGGAAGAACAGTAAAGGGAATGAATAACAGAAAGGATTGGAGTGTGGGGAAGTGGCTGGGACAGGGGGTAACAATCGGATAAGGAAAGAGAGCAGTAAGAGGGAAGAACATGAAAGGGAATGAATAACAGAAAGGATTGGAGTGTGGGGGAGTGGCTGGGACAGGGGGTAACAATCGTATAAGGAAAGAGAGCGGTGAGAGGGAAGAACAGGAAAGGGAATGAATAACAGAAAGGATTGGAGTGTGGCGAAGTGGCTGGGACAGGGGGTACCAATCGGATAAGGAAAGAGAGAGGGGTAAGAGGGAAGAACAGTAAAGGGAATGAATAACAGAAAGGATTGGAGTGTGGGGAAGTGGCTGGGACAGGGGGTAAAAATGGGATAAGGAAAGAGAGCGGTAAGAGGGAAGAACAGGAAAGGGAATGTATAACAGAAAGTACTGGAGTGTGGGGAAGTGGCTGGGACATGGGGGTAACAATCAGATAAGGAAAGAGAGCAGTAAGAGGGAAGAACATGAAAGGGAATGAATAACAGAAAGGATTGGAGTGTGGCGAAGTGGCTGGGACAGAGGGGTAACAATCAGATAAGGAAAGAGAGCGGTAAGAGGGAAGAACAGGAAAGGGAATGTATAACAGAAAGGATTGGAGTGTGGGGAAGTGGCTGGGACAGGGGGGTAACAATCGGATAAAGAAAGAGAGCGGTAGGAGGGAAGAACAGGAAAGGGAATATATAACAAAGGATTGGAGTGTGGGGAAGTGGCTGGGACAGGGGGTAACAATCGGATAAGGAAAGAGAGCGGTAAGAGGGAAGAACAGGAACGGGAATGAATAACAGAAAGGATTGGAGTGTGGGGAAGTGGCTGGGACAGGGGGGTAACAATCAGATAAGGAAAGAGCGGTAAGAGGGAAGAACATGAAAAGGAATGAATAACAGAAAGGATTGGAGTGTGGGGAAGTGGCTGGGACAGGGGGTAACAATCGTATAAGGAAAGAGAGCGGTGAGAGGGAAGAACAGGAAAGGGAATGAATAAAAGAAAGGATTGGAGTGTGGCAAAGTGGCTGGGACAGGGGGTAACAATCGGATAAGGAAAGAGAGCGGTAAGAGGGAAGAACAGTAAAGGGAATGAATAACAGAAAGGATTGGAGTGTGGGGAAGTGGCTGGGACAGGGGGTAACAATCGGATAAGGAAAGAGAGCAGTAAGAGGGAAGAACATGAAAGGGAATGAATAACAGAAAGGATTGGAGTGTGGGGGAGTGGCTGGGACAGGGGGTAACAATCGTATAAGGAAAGAGAGCGGTGAGAGGGAAGAACAGGAAAGGGAATGAATAACAGAAAGGATTGGAGTGTGGCGAAGTGGCTGGGACAGGGGGTACCAATCGGATAAGGAAAGAGAGAGGGGTAAGAGGGAAGAACAGTAAAGGGAATGAATAACAGAAAGGATTGGAGTGTGGGGAAGTGGCTGGGACAGGGGGTAAAAATGGGATAAGGAAAGAGAGCGGTAAGAGGGAAGAACAGGAAAGGGAATGTATAACAGAAAGTACTGGAGTGTGGGGAAGTGGCTGGGACATGGGGGTAACAATCAGATAAGGAAAGAGAGCAGTAAGAGGGAAGAACATGAAAGGGAATGAATAACAGAAAGGATTGGAGTGTGGCGAAGTGGCTGGGACAGAGGGGTAACAATCAGATAAGGAAAGAGAGCGGTAAGAGGGAAGAACAGGAAAGGGAATGAATAACAGAAAGGATTGGAGTGTGGGAAAGAGGCTGGGACAGGGGGTCACAATCGGATAAGGAAAGAGAGCGGTAAGAGGGAAGAACAGGAAAGGTAATGTATAACAGAAAGGATTGGAGTGTGGGGAAGTGGCTGGGACAGGGGGGTAGCAATCGGATAAGGAAAGAGAGCGGTAAGAGGGAAGAACATGAAAGGGAATGATTAACAGAAAGGATTGGAGTGTGGGGAAATGGCTGGGACAGGGGGATAACAATCAGATAAGGAAGGAGAGTGGTAAGAGGGAAGAACATGAAAGGGAATGAATAACAGAAAGGATTGGAGTGTGGCGAAGTGGCTGGGACAGGGGGGTAACAATCAGATAAGGAAAGAGAGCGGTAAGAGGGAAGAACATGAAAGGGAATGAATAACAGAAAGGATTGGAGTGTGGGGAAGTGGCTGGGACAGGGGGATAACAATCAGATAAGGAAAGAGAGCGGTAAGAGGGAAGAACAGGAAAGGGAATGTATAACAGAAAGGATTGGAGTGTGGGGAAGTGGCAGGGACAGGGGGTAACAATCGGATAAGGAAAGAGAGCGGTAAGAGGGAAGAACAGGAAAGGGAATGTATAACAGAAAGGATTGGAGTGTGGGGAAGTGGCTGGTACAAGGGGTAACAATCAGATAAGGAAAGAGAACGGTAAGAGGGAAGAACAGGAAAGGGAATGAATAACAGAAAGGATTGGAGTGTGGGGAAGTGGCTGGGACAGGGGGGTAACAATCAGATAAGGATAGAGAGCGGTAAGAGGGAAGAACAGTAAAGGGGATGTATAACAGAAAGGATTGGAGTGTGGGGAAGTGGCTGGGATAGGGGGTAACAATCAGATAAGGAAAGAGAGCGGTAAGAGGAAAGAACAGGAATGGGAATGTATGACAGAAATGATTGGAGTGTGGGGAAGTGTCTGGGACAGGGAGTAACAATGGGATAAGGAAAGAGAGAGGTAAGAGGGAAGAACAAGAAAGGGAATGTATAACAGAAAGGATTGGAGTGTGGGGAAGTGGCTGGGACAGGGGTTAACAATCGTATAAGGAAAGAGAGCAGTAAGAGGGAAGAACAGGAAAGGGAATGAATAACAGAAAGGATTGGAGTGTGGGGAAGTGGCTGGGACAGGGGGTAACAATCGGATAAGGAAAGAGAGCGGTAAGAGGGAAGAACAGGAAAGGGAATGTATAACAGAAAGGATTGGAGTGTGGGGAAGTGGCTGGGACAGGGGGTAACAATCGGATAAGGAAAGAGAACGGTAAGAGGGAAGAACAGGAAAGGGAATGTATAACAGAAAGGATTGGAGTGTGGGGAAGTGGCTGGGACAGGGGGTAACAATCAGATAAGGAAAGAGAGCGGTAAGAGGGAAGAACAGGAAAGGGAATAAATAACAAAGGATTGGCGTGTGGGGAAGTGGCTGGGACAGGTAAATAACAATCGGATAAGGAAAGAGAGCGGTAAGAGGGAAGAACAGGAAAGGGAATGAATAACAGAAAGGATTGGAGTGTGGCGAACTGGCTGGGACAGGGGGTAACAATCAGATAAGGAAAGAGAGCGGTAAGAGGGAAGAACATGAAAGGGAATGTATAACAGAAAGGATTGGAGTGTGGCGAAGTGGCTGGGACAGGGGGGTAACAATCAGATAAGGAAAGAGAGCGGTAAGAGGGAAGAACATGAAAGGGAATGAATAACAAAGGATTGGAGTGTGGGGAAGTGGCTGGGACAGGGGTAACAATCAGATAAGCAAAGAGAGCGGTAAGAGGGAAGAACAGGAAAGGGAATGTATAACAGAAAGGATTGGAGTGTGGGGAAGTGGCAGGGACAGGGGGTAACAATCAGATAAGGAAAGAGAGCGGTAAGAGGGAAGAACAGGAAAGGGAATGTATAACAGAAAGGATTGGAGTGTGGGGAAGTGGCTGGGACAGGGGGGTAACAATCGGATAAAGAAAGAGAGCGGTAAGAGGGAAGAACAGGAAAGGGAATGAATAACAGAAAGTATTGGAGTGTGGGGAAGTGGCTGGGACAGGAGGGTAACAATCAGATAAGGAAAGAGAGCGGTAAGAGGGAAGAACATGAAAGGGAATGAATAACAAAGGATTGGAGTGTGGGGAAGTGGCTGGGATAGGGGGGTAACAATCAGATAAGGAAAGAGAGCGGTAAGAGGGAAGAACAGGAAAGGGAATGTATAACAGAAAGGATTGGAGTGTGGGGAACTGGCTGGGACAGGGGGGTAACAATCAGATAAGGAAAGAGAGCGGTAAGAGGGAAGAACAGGAAAGGGAATGTATAACAGAAAGGATTGGAGTGTGGGGAAGTGGCTGGGACATGGGGGTAACAATCGGATAAAGAAAGAGAGCGGTAGGAGGGAAGAACAGGAAAGGGAATATATAACAAAGGATTGGAGTGTGGGGAAGTGGCTGGGACAGGGGGTAACAATCGGATAAGGAAAGAGAGCGGTAAGAGGGAAGAACAGGAAAGGGAATGAATAACAGAAAGGATTGGAGTGTGGCTAAGTGGCTGGGTCAGGGGGTAACAATCGGATAAGGTAAGAGAGCGGTAAGAGGGAAGAACAGGAACGGGAATGTATAACAGAAAGGACTGGAGTGTGGCGAAGTGGCTGGGACAGGGGGTAACAATCGGATATGGAAAGAGAGCGGTAAGAGGGAAGAACATGAAAGGGAATGAATAACAGAAAGGATTGGAGTGTGGGGAAGTGGCTGGGACAGGGGGGTAACAATCAGATAAGGAAAGAGAGCGGTAAGAGGGAAGAACATGAAAAGGAATGAATAACAGAAAGGATTAGAGTGTGGGGAAGTGGCTGGGACAGGGGGTAACAATCGTATAAGGAAAGAGAGCGGTGAGAGGGAAGAACAGGAAAGGGAATGAATAACAGAAAGGATTGGAGTGTGGCAAAGTGGCTGGGACAGGGGGTAACATTCGGATAAGGAAAGAGAGCGGTAAGAGGGAAGAACAGTAAAGGGAATGAATAACAGAAAGGATTGGAGTGTGGGGAAGTGGCTGGGACAGGAGGAAACAATCGGATAAGGAAAGAGAGCAGTAAGAGGGAAGAACATGAAAGGGAATGAATAACAGAAAGGATTGGAGTGTGGGGGAGTGGCTGGGACAGGGGGTAACAATCGTATAAGGAAAGAGAGCGGTGAGAGGGAAGAACAGGAAAGGGAATGAATAACAGAAAGGATTGGAGTGTGGCGAAGTGGCAGGGACAGGGGGTACCAATCGGATAAGGAAAGAGAGGGGTAAGAGGGAAGAACAGTAAAGGGAATGAATAACAGAAAGGATTGGAGTGTGGGGAAGTGGCTGGGACAGGGGGTAAAAATGGGATAAGGAAAGAGTGCGGTAAGATTGAAGAACAGGAAAGGGAATGTATAACAGAAAGTACTGGAGTGTGGGGAAGTGGCTGGGACATGGGGGTAACAATCGGATATGGAAAGAGAGCGGTAAGAGGGAAGAACATGAAAGGGAATGAATAACAGAAAGGATTGGAGTGTGGGGAAGTGGCTGGGACAGGGGGGTAACAATCAGATAAGGAAAGAGAGCGGTAAGAGGGAAGAACATGAAAAGGAATGAATAACAGAAAGGATTGGAGTGTGGGGAAGTGGCTGGGACAGGGGGTAACAATCGTATAAGGAAAGAGAGCGGTGAGAGGGAAGAACAGGAAAGGGAATGAATAACAGAAAGGATTGGAGTGTGGCAAAGTGGCTGGGACAGGGGGTAACAATCGGATAAGGAAAGAGAGCGGTAAGAGGGAAGAACAGTAAAGGGAATGAATAACAGAAAGGATTGGAGTGTGGGGAAGTGGCTGGGACAGAAGGAAACAATCGGATAAGGAAAGAGAGCAGTAAGAGGGAAGAACATGAAAGGGAATGAATAACAGAAAGGATTGGAGTGTGGGGGAGTGGCTGGGACAGGGGGTAACAATCGTATAAGGAAAGAGAGCGGTGAGAGGGAAGAACAGGAAAGGGAATGAATAACAGAAAGGATTGGAGTGTGGCGAAGTGGCAGGGACAGGGGGTACCAATCGGATAAGGAAAGAGAGGGGTAAGAGGGAAGAACAGTAAAGGGAATGAATAACAGAAAGGATTGGAGTGTGGGGAAGTGGCTGGGATAGGGGGTAACAATCAGATAAGGAAAGAGAGCGGTAAGAGGAAAGAACAGGAATGGGAATGTATGACAGAAATGATTGGAGTGTGGGGAAGTGTCTGGGACAGGGGGTAACAATGGGATAAGGAAAGAGAGAGGTAAGAGGGAAGAACAAGAAAGGGAATGTATAACAGAAAGGATTGGAGTGTGGGGAAGTGGCTGGGACAGGGGTTAACAATCGTATAAGGAAAGAGAGCAGTAAGAGGGAAGAACAGGAAAGGGAATGAATAACAGAAAGGATTGGAGTGTGGGGAAGTGGCTGGGACAGGGGGTAACAATCGGATAAGGAAAGAGAGCGGTAAGAGGGAAGAACAGGAAAGGGAATGTATAACAGAAAGGATTGGAGTGTGGGGAAGTGGCTGGGACAGGGGGTAACAATCGGATAAGGAAAGAGAACGGTAAGAGGGAAGAACAGGAAAGGGAATGTATAACAGAAAGGATTGGAGTGTGGCGAAGTGGCTGGGAAAGGGGGGTAACAATCAGATAAGGAAAGAGAGCGGTAAGAGGGAAGAACATGAAAGGGAATGTATAACAGAAAGGATTGGAGTGTGGGGAAGTGGCTGGGACAGGGGGTAACAATCAGATAAGGAAAGAGAGCGGTAAGAGGGAAGAACAGGAAAGGGAATAAATAACAAAGGATTGGAGTGTGGGGAAGTGGCTGGGACAGGTAAATAACAATCGGATAAGGAAAGAGAGCGGTAAGAGGGAAGAACAGGAAAGGGAATGAATAACAAAGGATTGGAGTGTGGCGAACTGGCTGGGACAGGGGGTAACAATCAGATAAGGAAAGAGAGCGGTAAGAGGGAAGAACATGAAAGGGAATGTATAACAGAAAGGATTGGAGTGTGGCGAAGTGGCTGGGACAGGGGGGTAACAATCAGATAAGGAAAGAGAGCGGTAAGAGGGAAGAACATGAAAGGGAATGAATAACAAAGGATTGGAGTGTGGGGAAGTGGCTGGGACAGGGGTAACAATCAGATAAGCAAAGAGAGCGGTAAGAGGGAAGAACAGGAAAGGGAATGTATAACAGAAAGGATTGGAGTGTGGGGAAGTGGCAGGGACAGGGGGTAACAATCAGATAAGGAAAGAGAGCGGTAAGAGGGAAGAACAGGAAAGGGAATGTATAACAGAAAGGATTGGAGTGTGGGGAAGTGGCTGGGACAGGGGGGTAACAATCGGATAAAGAAAGAGAGCGGTAAGAGGGAAGAACAGGAAAGGGAATGAATAACAGAAAGTATTGGAGTGTGGGGAAGTGGCTGGGACAGGAGGGTAACAATCAGATAAGGAAAGAGAGCGGTAAGAGGGAAGAACATGAAAGGGAATGAATAACAAAGGATTGGAGTGTGGGGAAGTGGCTGGGATAGGGGGGGTAACAATCAGATAAGGAAAGAGAGCGGTAAGAGGGAAGAACAGGAAAGGGAATGTATAACAGAAAGGATTGGAGTTTGGGGAAGTGGCTGGGACAGGGGGGTAACAATCAGATAAGGAAAGAGAGCGGTAAGAGGGAAGAACAGGAAAGGGAATGTATAACAGAAAGGATTGGAGTGTGGGGAAGTGGCTGGGACATGGGGGTAACAATCGGATAAAGAAAGAGAGCGGTAGGAGGGAAGAACAGGAAAGGGAATATATAACAAAGGATTGGAGTGTGGGGAAGTGGCTGGGACAGGGGGTAACAATCGGATAAGGAAAGAGAGCGGTAAGAGGGAAGAACAGGAAAGGGAATGAATAACAGAAAGGATTGGAGTGTGGCTAAGTGGCTGGGTCAGGGGGTAACAATCGGATAAGGTAAGAGAGCGGTAAGAGGGAAGAACAGGAACGGGAATGTATAACAGAAAGGACTGGAGTGTGGCGAAGTGGCTGGGACAGGGGGTAACAATCGGATATGGAAAGAGAGCGGTAAGAGGGAAGAACATGAAAGGGAATGAATAACAGAAAGGATTGGAGTGTGGGGAAGTGGCTGGGACAGGGGGGTAACAATCAGATAAGGAAAGAGAGCGGTAAGAGGGAAGAACATGAAAAGGAATGAATAACAGAAAGGATTGGAGTGTGGGGAAGTGGCTGGGACAGGGGGTAACAATCGTATAAGGAAAGAGAGCGGTGAGAGGGAAGAACAGGAAAGGGAATGAATAACAGAAAGGATTGGAGTGTGGCAAAGTGGCTGGGACAGGGGGTAACATTCGGATAAGGAAAGAGAGCGGTAAGAGGGAAGAACAGTAAAGGGAATGAATAACAGAAAGGATTGGAGTGTGGGGAAGTGGCTGGGACAGGAGGAAACAATCGGATAAGGAAAGAGAGCAGTAAGAGGGAAGAACATGAAAGGGAATGAATAACAGAAAGGATTGGAGTGTGGGGAAGTGGCTGGGACAGGGGGTAACAATCGTATAAGGAAAGAGAGCGGTGAGAGGGAAGAACAGGAAAGGGAATGAATAACAGAAAGGATTGGAGTGTGGCGAAGTGGCAGGGACAGGGGGTACCAATCGGATAAGGAAAGAGAGGGGTATGAGGGAAGAACAGTAAAGGGAATGAATAACAGAAAGGATTGGAGTGTGGGGAAGTGGCTGGGACAGGGGGTAAAAATGGGATAAGGAAAGAGTGCGGTAAGAGGGAAGAACAGGAAAGGGAATGTATAACAGAAAGTACTGGAGTGTGGGGAAGTGGCTGGGACATGGGGGTAACAATCGGATATGGAAAGAGAGCGGTAAGAGGGAAGAACATGAAAGGGAATGAATAACAGAAAGGATTGGAGTGTGGGGAAGTGGCTGGGACAGGGGGGTAACAATCAGATAAGGAAAGAGAGCGGTAAGAGGGAAGAACATGAAAAGGAATGAATAACAGAAAGGATTGGAGTGTGGGGAAGTGGCTGGGACAGGGGGTAACAATCGTATAAGGAGAGAGAGCGGTGAGAGGGAAGAACAGGAAAGGGAATGAATAACAGAAAGGATTGGAGTGTGGCAAAGTGGCTGGGACAGGGGGTAACAATCGGATAAGGAAAGAGAGCGGTAAGAGGGAAGAACAGTAAAGGGAATGAATAACAGAAAGGATTGGAGTGTGGGGAAGTGGCTGGGACAGGAGGAAACAATCGGATAAGGAAAGAGAGCAGTAAGAGGGAAGAACATGAAAGGGAATGAATAACAGAAAGGATTGGAGTGTGGGGGAGTGGCTGGGACAGGGGGTAACAATCGTATAAGGAAAGAGAGCGGTGAGAGGGAAGAACAGGAAAGGGAATGAATAACAGAAAGGATTGGAGTGTGGCGAAGTGGCAGGGACAGGGGGTACCAATCGGATAAGGAAAGAGAGGGGTAAGAGGGAAGAACAGTAAAGGGAATGAATAACAGAAAGGATTGGAGTGTGGGGAAGTGGCTGGGACAGGGGGTAAAAATGGGATAAGGAAAGAGTGCGGTAAGAGGGAAGAACAGGAAAGGGAATGTATAACAGAAAGTACTGGAGTGTGGGGAAGTGGCTGGGACATGGGGGTAACAATCAGATAAGGAAAGAGAGCGGTAAGAGGGAAGAACATGAAAGGCAATGAATAACAGAAAGGATTGGAGTGTGGCGAAGTGGCTGGGACAGAGGGGTAACAATCAGATAAGGAAAGAGAGCGGTAAGAGGGAAGAACAGGAAAGGGAATGAATAACAGAAAGGATTGGAGTGTGGGAAAGAGGCTGGGACAGGGGGTCACAATCGGATAAGGAAAGAGAGCGGTAAGAGGGAAGAACAGGAAAGGGAATATATAACAGAAAGGATTGGAGTGTGGGGAAGTGGCTGGGACAGGGGGGTAGCAATCGGATAAGGAAAGAGAGCGGTAAGAGGGAAGAACATGAAAGGGAATGAATAACAGAAAGGATTGGAGTGTGGGGAAATGGCTGGGACAGGGGGATAACAATCAGATAAGGAAGGAGAGTGGTAAGAGGGAAGAACATGAAAGGGAATGAATAACAGAAAGGATTGGAGTGTGGCGAAGTGGCTGGGACAGGGGGGTAACAATCAGATAAGGAAAGAGAGCGGTAAGAGGGAAGAACATGAAAGGGAATGAATAACAGAAAGGATTGGAGTGTGGGGAAGTGGCTGGGACAGGGGGATAACAATCAGATAAGGAAAGAGAGCGGTAAGAGGGAAGAACATGAAAGGGAATGAATAACAGAAATGATTGGAGTGTGGCGAAGTGGCTGGGACAGGGGGGTAACAATCAGATAAGGAAAGAGAGCGGTAAGAAGGAAGAACAGGAAAGGGAATGAATAACAGAAAGGATTGGAGTGTGGGGAAGTGGCTGGGACAGGGGGTAACAATCGGATAAGGAAAGAGAGCGGTAAGAGGGAAGAACAGGAAAGGGAATGTATAACAGAAAGGATTGGAGTGTGGGGAAGTGGCAGGGACAGGGGGTAACAATCGGATAAGGAAAGAGAGCGGTAAGAGGGAAGAACAGGAAAGGGAATGTATAACAGAAAGGATTGGAGTGTGGGGAAGTGGCTGGTACAAGGGGTAATAATCAGATAAGGAAAGAGAACGGTAAGAGGGAAGAACAGGAAAGGGAATGAATAACAGAAAGGATTGGAGTGTGGGGAAGTGGCTGGGACAGGGGGGTAACAATCAGATAAGGATAGAGAGCGGTAAGAGGGAAGAACAGTAAAGGGATTGTATAACAGAAAGGATTGGAGTGTGGGGAAGTGTCTGGGACAGGGGGTAACAATGGGATAAGGAAAGAGAGAGGTAAGAGGGAAGAACAAGAAAGGGAATGTATAACAGAAAGGATTGGAGTGTGGGGAAGTGGCTGGGACAGGGGTTAACAATCGTATAAGGAAAGAGAGCAGTAAGAGGGAAGAACAGGAAAGGGAATGAATAACAGAAAGGATTGGAGTGTGGGGAAGTGGCTGGGACAGGGGGTAACAATCGGATAAGGAAAGAGAGCGGTAAGAGGGAAGAACAGGAAAGGGAATGTATAACAGAACGGATTGGAGTGTGGGGAAGTGGCTGGGACAGGGGGTAACAATCGGATAAGGAAAGAGAACGGTAAGAGGGAAGAGCAGGAAAGGGAATGTATAACAGAAAGGATTGGAGTATGGCGAAGTGGCTGGGAAAGGGGGGTAACAATCAGATAAGGAAAGAGAGCGGTAAGAGGGAAGAACATGAAAGGGAATGTATAACAGAAAGGATTGGAGTGTGGGGAAGTGGCTGGGACAGGGGGTAACAATCAGATAAGGAAAGAGAGCGGTAAGAGGGAAGAACAGGAAAGGGAATGAATAACAAAGGATTGGAGTGTGGGGAAGTGGCTGGGACAGGGGGATAACAATCGGATAAGGAAAGAGAGCGGTAAGAGGGAAGAACAGGAAAGGGAATGAATAACAAAGGATTGGAGTGTGGCGAACTGGCTGGGACAGGGGGTAACAATCAGATAAGGAAAGAGAGCGGTAAGAGGGTAGAACATGAAAGGGAATGAATAACAATGGATTGGAGTGTGGGGAAGTGGCTGGGACAGGGGTAACAATCAGATAAGCAAAGAGAGCGGTAAGAGGGAAGAACAGGAAAGGGAATGAATAACAGAAAGGATTGGAGTGTGGGGAAGTGGCTGGGACAGGGGGTAACAATCAGATAAAGAAAGAGAGAGGTAAGAGAGAAGAACAGGAAAGGGAATGTATAACAGAAAGTATTGGAGTGTGGGGAAGTGGCTGGGACAGGGGGGTAACAATCAGATAAGGAAAGAGAGCGGTAAGAGGGAAGAACATGAAAGGGAATGAATAACAGAAAGGATTGGAGTGTGGGGAAGTGGCTGGGACAGGGGGATAACAATCAGATAAGGAAAGAGAGCGGTAAGAGGGAAGAACATGAAAGGGAATGAATAACAGAAATGATTGGAGTGTGGCGAAGTGGCTGGGACAGGGGGGTAACAATCAGATAAGGAAAGAGAGCGGTAAGAAGGAAGAACAGGAAAGGGAATGAATAACAGAAAGGATTGGAGTGTGGGGAAGTGGCTGGGACAGGGGGTAACAATCGGATAAGGAAAGAGAGCGGTAAGAGGGAAGAACAGGAAAGGGAATGTATAACAGAAAGGATTGGAGTGTGGGGAAGTGGCAGGGACAGGGGGTAACAATCGGATAAGGAAAGAGAGCGGTAAGAGGGAAGAACAGGAAAGGGAATGTATAACAGAAAGGATTGGAGTGTGGGGAAGTGGCTGGTACAAGGGGTAACAATCAGATAAGGAAAGAGAACGGTAAGAGGGAAGAACAGGAAAGGGAATGAATAACAGAAAGGATTGGAGTGTGGGGAAGTGGCTGGGACAGGGGGGTAACAATCAGATAAGGATAGAGAGCGGTAAGAGGGAAGAACAGTAAAGGGATTGTATAACAGAAAGGATTGGAGTGTGGGGAAGTGGCTGGGATAGGGGGTAACAATCAGATAAGGAAAGAGAGCGGTAAGAGGAAAGAACAGGAATGGGAATGTATGACAGAAATGATTGGAGTGTGGGGAAGTGTCTGGGACAGGGGGTAACAATGGGATAAGGAAAGAGAGAGGTAAGAGGGAAGAACAAGAAAGGGAATTCATAACAGAAAGGATTGGAGTGTGGGGAAGTGGCTGGGACAGGGGTTAACAATCGTATAAGGAAAGAGAGCAGTAAGAGGGAAGAACAGGAAAGGGAATGAATAACAGAAAGGATTGGAGTGTGGGGAAGTGGCTGGGACAGGGGGTAACAATCGGATAAGGAAAGAGAGCGGTAAGAGGGAAGAACAGGAAAGGGAATGTATAACAGAAAGGATTGGAGTGTGGGGAAGTGGCTGGGACAGGGGGTAACAATCGGATAAGGAAAGAGAACGGTAAGAGGGAAGAATAGGAAAGGGAATGTATAACAGAAAGGATTGGAGTGTGGCGAAGTGGCTGGGAAAGGGGGGTAACAATCAGATAAGGAAAGAGAGCGGTAAGAGGGAAGAACATGAAAGGGAATGTATAACAGAAAGGATTGGAGTGTGGGGAAGTGGCTGGGACAGGGGGTAACAATCAGATAAGGAAAGAGAGCGGTAAGAGGGAAGAACAGGAAAGGGAATGAATAACAAAGGATTGGAGTGTGGGGAAGTGGCTGGGACAGGGGGATAACAATCGGATAAGGAAAGAGAGCGGTAAGAGGGAAGAACAGGAAAGGGAATGAATAACAAAGGATTGGAGTGTGGCGAACTGGCTGGGACAGGGGGTAACAATCAGATAAGGAAAGAGAGCGGTAAGAGGGAAGAACATGAAAGGGAATGTATAACAGAAAGGATTGGAGTGTGGCGAAGTGGCTGGGACAGGGGGGTAACAATCAGATAAGGAAAGAGAGCGGTAAGAGGGTAGAACATGAAAGGGAATGAATAACAAAGGATTGGAGTGTGGGGAAGTGGCTGGGACAGGGGTAACAATCAGATAAGCAAAGAGAGCGGTAAGAGGGAAGAACAGGAAAGGGAATGAATAACAGAAAGGATTGGAGTGTGGGGAAGTGGCTGGGACAGGGGGTAGCAATCAGATAAAGAAAGAGAGAGGTAAGAGAGAAGAACAGGAAAGGGAATGTATAACAGAAAGTATTGGAGTGTGGGGAAGTGGCTGGGACAGGGGGTAACAATCAGATAAGGAAAGAGAGCGGTAAGAGGGAAGAACAGGAAAGGGAATGAATAACAGAAAGGATTGGAGTGTGGGGAAGTGGCTGGGACAGGGGGGTAACAATCAGATAAGGATAGAGAGCGGTAAGAGGGAAGAACAGTAAAGGGAATGTATAACAGAAAGGATTGGAGTGTGGGGAAGTGGCTGGGATAGGGGGTAACAATCAGATAAGGAAAGAGAGCGGTAAGAGGAAAGAACAGGAATGGGAATGTATGACAGAAAGGATTGGAGTGTGGGGAAGTGTATGGGACAGGGGGTAACAATGGGATGAGGAAAGAGAGAGGTAAGAGGGAAGAACAAGAAAGGGAATGTATAACTGAAAGGATTGGAGTGTGGGGAAGTGGCTGGGACAGGGGTTAACAATTGTATAAGGAAAGAGAGCGGTAAGAGGGAAGAACAGGAAAGGGAATGAATAACAGAAAGGATTGGAGTGTGGGGAAGTGGCTGGGACAGGGGGTAACATTCGGATAAGGAAAGACAGCAGTAAGAGGGAAGAACAGGAAAGGGAATGTATAACAGAAAGGATTGGATTGTCGTGAAGTGGCTGGGACAGGGGGTAACAATCGGATAAGGAAAGAGCGGTAAGAGGGAAGAACAGGAAAGGGAATCTATAACAGAATGGATTGGAGTGTGGTGAAGTGGCTGGGACAGGGGGTAACAATCGGATAAGGAAAGAGCGGTAAGAGGGAAGAATAGGAAAGGGAATGTATAACAGAAAGGATTGGAGTGTGGGGAAGTGGCTGGGACAGGGGGGTAACAATGGGATAAAGAAAGAGAGAGGTAAGAGAGAAGAACAGGAAAGGGAATGTATAACAGAAAGTATTGGAGTGTGGAGAAGTGGCTGGGACAGGGGGTAACAATCAGATAAGGAAAGAGAGCGGTAAGAGGGAAGAACAGGAAAGGGAATGAATAACAGAAAGGATTGGAGTGTGGGGAAGTGGCTGGGACAGGGGGGTAACAATCAGATAAGGATAGAGAGCGGTAAAAGGGAAGAACAGTAAAGGGAATGTATAATAGAAAGGATTGGAGTGTGGGGAAGTGGCTGGGATAGGGGGTAACAATCAGATAAGGAAAGAGAGCGGTAAGAGGAAAGAACAGGAATGGGAATGTATGACAGAAAGGATTGGAGTGTGGGGAAGTGTATGGGACAGGGGGTAACAATGGGATGAGGAAAGAGAGAGGTAAGAGAGAAGAACAAGAAAGGGAATGTATAACAGAAAGGATTGGAGTGTGGGGAAGTGGCTGGGACAGGGGTTAACAATCGTATAAGGAAAGAGAGCGGTAAGAGGGAAGAACAGGAAAGGGAATGAATAACAGAAAGGATTGGAGTGTGGGGAAGTGGCTGGGACAGGGGGTAACATTCGGATAAGGAAAGAGAGCAGTAAGAGGGAAGAACAGTAAAGGGAATGTATAACAGAAAGGATTGGATTGTCGTGAAGTGGCTGGGACAGGGGGTAACAATCGGATAAGGAAAGAGCGGTAAGAGGGAAGAACAGGAAAGGGAATGTATAACAGAAAGGATTGGAGTGTGGTGAAGTGGCTGGGACAGGGGGTAACAATCGGATAAGGAAAGAGCGGTAAGAGGGAAGAACAGGAAAGGGAATGTATAACAGAAAGTATTGGAGTGTGGGGAAGTGGCTGGGACAGGGGGTAACAATCAGATAAGGAAAGAGAGCGGTAAGAGGGAAGAACAGGAAAGGGAATGAATAACAGAAAGGATTGGAGTGTGGGGAAGTGGCTGGGACAGGGGGGTAACAATCAGATAAGGATAGAGAGCGGTAAAAGGGAAGAACAGTAAAGGGAATGTATAATAGAAAGGATTGGAGTGTGGGGAAGTGGCTGGGATAGGGGGTAACAATCAGATAAGGAAAGAGAGCGGTAAGAGGAAAGAACAGGAATGGGAATGTATGACAGAAAGGATTGGAGTGTGGGGAAGTGTATGGGACAGGGGGTAACAATGGGATGAGGAAAGAGAGAGGTAAGAGAGAAGAACAAGAAAGGGAATGTATAACAGAAAGGATTGGAGTGTGGGGAAGTGGCTGGGACAGGGGTTAACAATCGTATAAGGAAAGAGAGCGGTAAGAGGGAAGAACAGGAAAGGGAATGAATAACAGAAAGGATTGGAGTGTGGGGAAGTGGCTGGGACAGGGGGTAACATTCGGATAAGGAAAGAGAGCAGTAAGAGGGAAGAACAGTAAAGGGAATGTATAACAGAAAGGATTGGATTGTCGTGAAGTGGCTGGGACAGGGGGTAACAATCGGATAAGGAAAGAGCGGTAAGAGGGAAGAACAGGAAAGGGAATGTATAACAGAAAGGATTGGAGTGTGGTGAAGTGGCTGGGACAGGGGGTAACAATCGGATAAGGAAAGAGCGGTAAGAGGGAAGAACAGGAAAGGGAATGTATAACAGAAAGTATTGGAGTGTGGGGAAGTGGCTGGGACAGGGGGTAACAATCAGATAAGGAAAGAGAGCGGTAAGAGGGAAGAACAGGAAAGGGAATGAATAACAGAAAGGATTGGAGTGTGGGGAAGTGGCTGGGACAGGGGGGTAACAATCAGATAAGGATAGAGAGCGGTAAAAGGGAAGAACAGTAAAGGGAATGTATAATAGAAAGGATTGGAGTGTGGGGAAGTGGCTGGGATAGGGGGTAACAATCAGATAAGGAAAGAGAGCGGTAAGAGGAAAGAACAGGAATGGGAATGTATGACAGAAAGGATTGGAGTGTGGGGAAGTGTATGGGACAGGGGGTAACAATGGGATAAGGAAAGAGAGAGGTAAGAGGGAAGAACAAGAAAGGGAATGTATAACAGAAAGGATTGGAGTGTGGGGAAGTGGCTGGGACAGGGGTTAACAATTGTATAAGGAAAGAGAGCGGTAAGAGGGAAGAACAGGAAAGGGAATGAATAACAGAAAGGATTGGAGTGTGGGGAAGTGGCTGGGACAGGGGGTGACATTCGGATAAGGAAAGAGAGCGGTAAGAGGGAAGAACAGGAAAGGGAATGTATAACAGGAAGGATTGGAGTGTGGGGAAGTGGCTGGGACAGGGGGCAACAATCGGATAAGGAAAGAGAATGGTAAGAGGGAAGAATAGGAAAGGGAATGTATAACAGAAAGGATTGGAGTGTGGCGAAGTGGCTGGGAAAGGGGGGTAACAATCAGATAAGGAAAGAGAGCGGTAAGAGGGAAGAACATGAAAGGGAATGTATAACAGAAAGGATTGAAGTGTGGGGAAGTGGCTGGGACAGGGGGTAACAATCAGATAAGGAAAGAGAGCGGTAAGAGGGAAGAACAGGAAAGGGAATGAATAACAAAGGATTGGAGTGTGGGGAAGTGGTTGGGACAGGGGGATAACAATCGGATAAGGAAAGAGAGCGGTAAGAGGGAAGAACAGGAAAGGGAATGAATAACAAAGGATTGGAGTGTGGCGAACTGGCTGGGACAGGGGGTAACAATCGGATAAGGAAAGAGAGCGGTAAGAGTGAAGAACAGGAAAGCGAATGTATAACAGAAAGGATTGGAGGGTGGGGAAGTGGCTGGGACAGGGGGGTAGCAATCAGATAAGGAAAGAGAGCGGTAAGAGGGAAGAACAGGAAAGGGAATGTATAACAAAGGATTGGAGTGTGGGGAAGTGGCTGGGACAGGGGGTAACAATCGGATAAGGAAAGAGAGCAGTAAGAGTGAAGAACAGGAAAAGGAATGTATAACAGAAAGGATTGGAGTGTGGGGAAGTGGCTGGGACAGGGGGGTAACAATCAGATAAGGAAAGAGAGCGGTAAGAGGGAAGAACAGGAAAGGGAATGTATAACAGAAAGGATTGGAGTGTGGGGAAGTGGCTGGGACAGGGGGGTAACAATCAGATAAGGAAAGAGAGCTTTAAGAGGGAAGAACAGGAAAGGGAATGAATAACAAAGGATTGGAGTGTGGGGAAGTGGCTGGGACGGGGTAACAATCAGATAAGGAAAGAGAGCGGTAAGAGGGAAGAACAGGAAAGGGAATGTATAACAAAGGATTGGAGTGTGGGGAAGCGTCTGGGACAGGGGGTAACAATCAGATATTGAAAGAGAGCGGTAAGAGGGAAGAACAGGAAAGGGAATGTATAACAGAAAGGAATGGAGTGTGGGGAAGTGGCTGGAACAGGGGGTAACAATGGGATAAGGAAAGAGAGCGGTAAGAGGGCAGAACAGGAAAGGGAATGTATAACAGAACGGATTGGAGTGTGGGGAAGTGGCTGGGACAGGGGGTAACAATCAGATAAGGAAAGAGAGCAGTAAGAGGGAAGAACAGGAAAGGGAATGTATAACAGAAAGGATTGGAGTGTGGTGAAGTGGCTGGGACAGGGGGTAACAATGGGATAAGGAAAGAGAGCGGTAAGAGGGAAGAACAGGAAAGGGAATGTATAACAGAAAGGATTGGAGTGTGGGGAAGTGGCTGGGATAGGGGGTAACAATCAGATAAGGAAAGAGAGCAGTAAGAGGGAAGAACAGGAAAGGGAATGTATAACAGAAAGGATTGGAGTGTGGTGAAGTGGCTGGGACAGGGGGTATCAATGGGATAAGGAAAGAGAGCGGTAAGAGGGAAGAACAGGAAAGGGAATGTATAACAGAAAGGATTGGAGTGTGGGGAAGTGGCTGGGACAGGGGGTAACAATCAGATAAGGAAAGAGAGCAGTAAGAGGGAAGAACAGGAATGGGAATGTATAACAGAAAGGATTGGAGTGTGGTGATGTGGCTGGGACAGGGGGTAACAATGGGATAAGGAAAGAGAGCGGTAAGAGGGAAGAACAGTAAAGGGAATGTATAACAGAAAGGATTGGAGTGTGGCGAAGTGGCTGGGACAGGGGGTAACAATCAGATAAGGAAAGAGAGCAGTAAGAGGGAAGAACAGGAAAGGGAATGTATAACAGAAAGGATTGGAGTGTGGGGAAGTGGCTGGGACAGGGGTAACAATCGGATAAGGAAAGAGAGCGGTAAGAGGGATGAACAGGAAAGAGAATGTATAACAGAAAGGTTGGTCGGCAGGATGAGAGTAACTACATTGCACTGTGGAAGCTCCCAGGAGGTAGTAATATAAGCTGCTCTGAGAGGGCTCCTTATTATACTCCCAACCAAGCAGATTAATTAAGGTCATTATAAAATTCCCAATTATCACTTTCACAGCCCTGATTGCATTCACCATGAATACGTTTTAAAACCAATTCTTCGGTTATTTTAATTCAATTTAAAGGACATTGCACAGAACAAAAAATTCCATTACAAAACTACAGAATGTGTTGGGTTTGGCAGATGATTTTCGTTTCCAATGTGTTTACTTACGAAGCGTAGGGTTCTAAATCCCGGCGCTTCCGATCGTTTTGATGCCCGATATTTAAAAGATCAATGATCTTACTAGCCGTACTTTGCTAGCCGTGTTTCGTTAGTATAATCATTGCTCTTTTACATGTCAGTCATAAACACAATCGGCGGTGCCGGATTTTAGAACCCTATGCTTAGTAAATAAGCCCCCAAATGTCCCAGTTTCAGAATTATTCAACCACCGATATCTGTGAAATTCATGACTGGTGCTATTTTGTTTAATTTTGCCTTTTGCAGAAACATTAACGTTTCAGACGTTGCAATAAATGATACATAATAAATATAATAAACACACTATATGGTTATTAGATGCGGTTTTGTTTATCATCATTTCTGTAGTTTTAGTTCTACAATAATGTGTCGTAAAAACCTAAATGAAGTCGGGAGATGAATAAGACCCCTTGGTTATAGTCCCTGCTTTCCCTCATGTACCATTCCCCAATTTCATGGGCATAGTGTCAGTCTTTTCCGCTTGATCCTATATGTATGTTTGCCTGCCCATTGTAAAGGGATAACCAAGAGGTGCGATACTAAAATCTGGTAATAACCATAATGCTGACGCTGGTACATATTGTACAAATACTTTGTGGGGTGGAATCTTTAAAAAATTATTTAAAAATGCATAAAATCTAATTTACATGAACTTGGTTATTTAACTTAAACAATACATATTATACTATAAATATGACTGATTGTTTTTTTTCCCCTCTTTAGTCATTTTTAGATGGAATTACCATCAAAATTATTCTGCCTAATTAAAAACATTATTATGGGAGTCACAACCTACTGGAATATCCCCCTATACTTCAGATAGTACATGTGCCTGAAATTGGCAGTTGAAAGACTTTATACGTCTGTTGCTACCATTTGGCCGATGCGCTGTGAATATCTGGCACTCCTTTTAAACAGTCATTGACAGCCATTGTTTGTTCTCATGGATACAAATGCTGCTCGGGAACGATCGGCTACTTTTCGAAACATGTTTGCCAAATGACGGAGTGCAACTTGTTGGAGTATAACTGCTGATTGTGGGTTAAAGTCCTATTTCCAGTATCAAGAGCAATTCCAGTAAGTTGTGGTAGCCAAAACAATGAGTTTCATTTCGCTACATCTCTTCTTTACAGAGCGGAGTTACCCTTTAGTGTAGTGTAATTCCTATTTGAGGCCACATATGTCACTGTTAAAATTTCCCTCTATAAAACTATCCATACCGTCCGTATACAGCATAGTGATCAGTGACAACTGCAGGCTGTAAAATATATTATAATGGGGGCAACAAGCGGTAATGGGGTTATAATATGGGATCCAGGACCAGACGCAGTAGGCGCATGACGAGCTACCTGATATGTGGTTAGTATGTAGTATTGATTCAAGTGTGAGTAAGTGCCCATGCTTTACAAAAGGGGAATCCTCCAGACTATGTTAATTCAGGAAAATCAGAATTAATTTGACTGCCTGTAATTACTAATAAGAAATTATGTTAACCGGGGAAAAAATGCATGACTTGAGGCATCGTTCCCTCTGTCTTTAATTCCCTCTCATTCTTCCATCCCTCTTTCTCTCTCAACCCCCCCCTTCCCTTCCATTCTCCATGCAGCACTTTGTACAATATAAACCTTTAAACCTGTACCATATAAAATATACACCCACAGATGCACATAGAACATAGGCATGCTAAATATAATTTTAATCAGCAGAAGCTGTTTGTGCTAGCTATTTGCATCGCTGTGTGAATAAGAAGCATTTGGAGGTAAAAGTCGCTCAAAAAGACGATCGGCGCTACCGAGTCACGCCACGGCATGGAGCAATTAGAAGGGCTGTTTAACGCACAAGGAGGCTAGATGTACGGGGACACATCTGTAAACAGTCAACGAAGGTGAGCGCACCAAAAAGCAAACAAAGATCCACAGCACTAACCGGTAACCTGCCGTTCTTTCCCGCCTAAAATAGCCAACGAAGAAATCACCAAACACCAAGAATATTAGGGAGGAAGGGTGGGAAGATGGGAACTAAAGAGGCTGACCCAGCCTCCAAACAAACCTAATATCACAGTTAAATTTACACCTGTAAATCCCATAGGACCACTATCATCACATGATGCCCAACACAGGTCCGCCCCCAGCCTACTAGGTTTAACCCACTCCATTCCTATGCAATCATTTCATTTATCAAAGGGTTAATGACGGAAATCATGACATCACAATGAGGTGGCTGCATCACCGTTATCCGGTAGAAACTGAGCACCCGGGCGGCTCTGCGTCTGCTTTACAGGCTGCATGGTACAGTTATAGGCACACTGCAAGCCGAATGCCCCGGGCTGCCCTATACTGGGACTTACTGGTTTGAAATTTGTCCGTTGATCACACAGTGAAGAGTCTTGCTTTCTCAGGATGGTGTTACTTTGCATTCACATGGAACCTAGTGCAGCCAAAGAGGCTTCGCTGGAACCCTGAATGGCTCAGATTGCTATGCGCATGTGCAGATGTTAGCTGCGCATGTTTATGCCCGTGTGCAGATGTTAGCTGCACATGTTTATGCCCGTTTGCAGATGTTAGCTGCGCATGTTTATGCCCGTGTGCAGATGTTGGCTGCGCATGTTTATGCCCGTGTGCAGATGTTGGCTGCGCATGTTTATGCCCGTGTGCAGATGTTGGCTGCGCATGTTTATGCCCGTGTGCAGATGTTAGCTGCGCATGTTTATGCTTGTGTGCAGATGTTAGCTGCGCATGTTTATGCCCGTGTGCAGATGTTGGCTGAGCATGTTTATGCCCGTGTGCAGATGTTGGCTGCGCATGTTTATGCCCGTGTGCAGATGTTGGCTGCGCATGTTTATGCCCGTGTGGAGATGTTAGCTGCGCATGTTTATGCCCGTGTGCAGATGTTGGCTGCGCATGTTTATGCCCGTGTGCAGATGTTGGCTGCGCATGTTTATGCCCGTGTGCAGATGTTGGCTGCGCATGTTTATGCTCGTGTGCAGATGTTAGCTGCCCATGTTTATGCCCGTGTGCAGATGTTAGCTGCGCATATTTATGCCCATGTGCAGATGTTGGCTGCGCATGTTTATGCCCGTGTGCAGATGTTGGCTGCGCATGTTTATGCCCGTGTGCAGATGTTGGCTGTGCATGTTTATGCCCGTGTGCAGATGTTAGCTGTGCATGTTTATGCCCGTGTGCAGATGTTGGCTGCCCATGTTTATGCCCGTGTGCAGATGTTAGCTGCGCATGTTTATGCCCGTGTGCAAATGTTAGCTGCGCATGTTTATGCCCATGTGCAGATGTTAGCTGCGCATGTTTATGCCCGTGTGCAGATGTTGGCTGCGCATGTTTATGCCCGTGTGCAGATGTTGGCTGTGCATGTTTATGCCCGAGTGCAGATGTTGGCTGCGCATGTTTATGCCCGTGTGCAGATGTTAGCTGCGCATGTTTATGCCCGTGTGCAGATGTTAGCTGCGCATGTTTATGCCCGTGTGCAGATGTTAGCTGCGCATGTTTATGCCCGTGTGCAGATGTTGGCTGCGCATGTTTATGCCCGTGTGCAGATGTTGGCTGCGCATGTTTATGCCCGTGTGCAGATGTTGGCTGCGCATGTTTATGCCCGTGTGCAGATGTTAGCTGTGCATGTTTATGCCCGTGTGCAGATGTTAGCTGCGCATGTGCATAGCATAAACAGGAGGTGAATAATCACTTTCTCTTTTTGCTCAAGCATTAGGTTGCCGAGAAAAGGCAAATGTGGTACTACTTTATGTATGAATGTTACTGCTGTCCCCAAGCCACTGATAAAATGGACCCCTACACTTATTAGAGTCTGTTTTGCTTAGAGATGTGCACAGACTCATGTTTTTGATTTTAGTTCTAAATCATCGTTGTGTTTTGGTTTGGTAAAACCACCCTCAAGTGTTTAGGATTTCTTTCACAATTGATTAGAAAACAGCAAAAATCATGTAACTTGCACCAGTTTTTGTTCCAGTAATATTATTTATTAGCCTCAATTACATTCATTTCCCATCATTACCAGTCAATGGTGACCACCTCACAGCACCTGAAATCACGAGGAAAGGGACTTACATGAAATCCAAATCCCGCAAGATATGGTTATTAGATCCGCGCTTTGAACTTGGCGAGAAGACTCGAGTCGGGACTCTGTTCTACTTGGAGTTATAAAGTGATCTGAGCCAGGAATCGGTTTGACCCAGAACCCCAAAGTTTGGGTTTGTTCAGTTTTCAGCATAACTGAGCCACTCATCTCTAGTTTCGCCATGTGATAGATCATGACATGGAACTGGACCAGGAAGTTTAGTAAAACAACAATTATGGGGGGATGCCGCGCGGAACACGTCAGGTGAGATGCCACGCGAAGCACGTCAGGTGAGATGCCGCGCGGAACACGTCAGGTGAGATGCCGCGCGGAACACGTCAGGTGAGATGCCTAATGAGGAACATTCTACGTGGAACAGATCTGGCGATTTCCCTCAACTTTAGGTTGGGATGATAAAGATGGCGCTGAGGATTGGAGCACGATATGATATACAGTACGTGAATCACCAGATCACTCAGGTTATACAAAGATGCGGTAATTAGATTATCTCTGGTAAGGGGATTAGGTTTTGGCAGAGCTTAGTACAATAAATATGTAAGGAGCTTTGGTCTAGGAAATAGAAGGCGATCGTATGATAATACAGTGAGACTCAGGTGCTTCCTTATTATCAGTATTTCTCCGCACAAGGCGCCACGTGCCGGGTAATAATCAGCCCAGACCTTTATCACTGTAGCGGTGCAGTATGTGCGACATACCCAGAGGTGACGGAGCCGAGGTTCAGCGCCAAATCCTGATCCGTCCACACTGCATAAAGTTACACATCATGGTAAAGAAATAGGATGTTTATATACAATAATGAAAAGAAAGGTGCGTTCCCAGAGTCTACAGCGCATGTGCAGGTCACCACGAACATGACGGCCATTTTCCCTGTACTGAGCATGCGCAAACGGCGGGAAAATGGCCTCAGAGTCCATTTTCCAACTTTTTTTTTACAGCGCAGACACCGGCGCCGACGTGGGACTCCACAGAGGTAAATATGGGTGCAGGGTGTGCGGTGCGGGCCCCCCCTGTGCCCCGCACCCATTATAAATACGCCCTGTATATGTGCACCCCTTATACTAAAACATGGTTTGCTCCAGATCCAAAGCTACAGTACCTGCTCTTTGTTGCTTTGCTCTGAATCTGGCCCAAGACATTCTCATACCTCTCAACTCTCCTTCTTTTCAGGGACTGTCCCTAAGTCCCACCCATGGGCCATAATGTCCCGCAGGGGAGAGGGGGAGGGGGGGACTGCAAAAAAGTGTTTTATATAAAGTATTTTTTTCATTCATTATTTGAGGGTAAAGCCACCCTGAGATGGCGACTGTGAAAGAAGGATTGTGGTGTACCGTCGCTGGTGATCACACGAGGGCTGACAGGCCTTTTCTCACAATGGGGTAGTTGTATCAAGTCCCGGAGAGTACCATCCAATCAGCTCCTGTCACTTTTCAAACACAGCCTGTAAAATGTCAGTGAGGAGCTAATTGGTTGGTACTTTGTCTCCCTCCACGGCTTAGTCCACCTCCCCCACAATACAGTAAATAAAACCAGTTCACGCACGGCTTAGTGTGTCAGGATGGCAGCAACTTTGGATGTTCAAACTATTACTCATTTAGATAGGAGGAGCTTAGCGGACCTGGGAGCCCCCTCCTGACTGTGGCCTGGGTGCAGGACGCCTGCGTCCACATCCCAAACCAGATTTCACATTATTTAAATGAGCTTTATGTGATAGAGACGGAATATATAGGGGGCATTGACACCAAGACCCTCCTTCCCCCGCCAACAAAATACATGTCCTCAGGTGGGGTATGTGGTATGTTAGATCAACTGTTCTGATGTCAACATTAATCAAGTCGACTTAAGCATGTCGACAGTGGCCATGACATGTCGACATGATAGAATGGCGACCTAACGTCCCTGGTGGCCCAGTTGTCACTTACATGGTAAAATTCAAACACTGCAGGAGGCGTCTGAAGATCCCAGCCTGGGATCACCATGGCGACCATCGGTTGTGCGGCACCGGCCACCTGAGTAAGCCTCAGCTTACGTAGGCTGGTCTGTTTGCGAGGCCAGGAAGTCTACATCCATGGACGCAGACCCTCTCGGAAAACGGGTGCGACGCCCCCATTTCCAGAAACACAGGTCATCCCAGCCATGCAAACGCCACTGCCTGTCAATCGGGCAGAGGCATAGAGGGCCGATCTCGCTGGACCCGGGTCCTGCAAATGCCCAGCTTCCCGATAATGGTGAATCTGTCTGCGGAATCATGCCCTACTTTATGTGATGTACGATTTTGTGAATGACAACGATTTATGGGATAATGAGAATATGAGGATTTCAGAACATACTTGCCTACTTTTAAAAGAGCATTTCAGGGAGATTGTGAAAGCAGCACCTATGAGCGCGTGTTACAGTGGGCGTGTACTGATAAGTCTGAGAGGCGTGTCATACATGTGATGGGCGTGTACTGATAAATCTGAGAGGCGTGTCCTAAGTCTGACTTACATCCAAATGTAAACCTGCCCAAAAGCAGTTAGTAAGATCTGTTTGTTGATGAAAACACACTAATACTTTCAGAAATTCATAGGGATCATTGGCCCTCATTCAGAGCCGTACGCTCTGAGCAGAGCGCACGCTCTGAATGAGGGCCGGGCTCCATTTTCATGGAGCGTCCTCCTGGACGCTCGTATAGCTGTGGGTCACCACCCACAGGCTATACGAGCGTGCATTGTGATGGTCGCGATGGTCGAGACCATCGCGACCATCGAATTTGCGAGCCGGAGCCTGCGGTTGAGTTTCTCAACCGCAAGCTCCGGAGTGATTTTGGCTCTATCAGAGCCAAAATCACTCCCACTGACATCACTAGTGATGTCAGTGGGCCGGCTTCTGACGGGAGGCGTTCCCGTGGGAACGCCCCCGTCAGGGAGGCACACCCCCGGCACGCCCACCAAAGGGGGCGTGCTGTCAATCAACATTGACAGCACGCCCCCTTTGATCGGACACAACGAGCGAAGGACTTTCCTTCGCTCGTCGCGTCTGGCGCATGCGCACGACGGAGCTCCCTCCGTCGTGCGCATGCTCAGTCCATAACATCGACCCACTTGCGAGCGGACAGCCGCTCGCGAGTGGGTCTGAATCAGGCCCTTAGTGCCTTATCTGGGTAAATCTGGGTAAATCCAACCAATGCAAGGAAATGACACTAATGATCCCATTTGAATGTATATATCTCTGTTTTTTAATATAACAGCTTCATAATGGGGGTAAGGTGAAATGAGGGAGATTGCTAGACTCTTCAGGGAGACAGGGAGATTGCTGCTATTTCAGGGAGTCTCCCCGACAATCAGGGACAGTTGGCAACTATGTTTCAGAAGGATTCCCAACGCTCATACTCTCTATAGTGAAACTTGGGCAGGAATACTGTAACAGTAGGTGATGTGTTACATCGATCAGCGAGCGCCTGGCTATCAAACTAGGAATGATTGCCATATGTGCAGAGCAAACGGACTATCTCCTGATGAACTGTCCACTCTGCATCAAGAGCTCTTCTTCACAGTTATCGGTATCGATTGATTTATTGATTGCCATGAATACTCTGCCTCTTTCCAGTGAGCTGGGAAATCTCATGCATCGGCTGACAGCCACTCTATCTTACCGACTCCGTTCTTCCATTATGAGATCATGAGATACGTTATATAATGGGACACGGATGCAAAGTATGCACCCTCTAACGCCATCCTGACAAAGTGGCTTTACATTAACGCTGTATGGCCACAATTTTATCAACCTGACGAGAGTGGGCTCAGCGTTGGATCGCTCAGCTCGGGCGTTGATGGAGGACACAGCTAGTGCAGGACACATTGGTCATCAGCTCTTCAAACGCAAATTGCAGCCCTAAGATCCATCCGGGTCTAAACAGACCAGAGACTAATCAGAGTTGGTGGCTATAGTCGAATATTAACCATTATTCAGATATGGTAACTAACAATGGTGGAGTGAGCTGGCGCCAAAGGAAAATGACTCATGCCCAGGACGCTGAGCATACACATTATAGCGTGGGCAGAAGATGAGATGCGTTTGTTTGTATGTCCACAGTGTGCAGAGTGGTATCTTTGGGGTCTATTTACTAAGCAGTGTTAGGAGACAGAGTGAAAAGTGATAAAAAAGTGATAAGGTGCCAGCCAATCAGCACCCAACTGTCATTTTTCAAACACAGCCTGTGAGATGACAGTTGGGAGCTGATTGGCTGGCACCTTATCACTTTCTTATCACTTTTCACTCTAAGCTTGATTCAGACCTGCTCGCGAGCGCTGAGCGCTCGCAAGCGGGTCGATGTTGGCCAAGTGCGCATGCGGGAGCCGGCTCTGTCGTGCGTCTGCGCGAGACCCGCATAGCGATGGGCAAGCCGTCGCTATGGGTCTCGCTACAAAGGGGGCGTGTTGTCGTTGTTGAGTGACAGCACGCCCCCTTTGGTGGGCGTGCCGGGGGCATTGCTGCCTAGATGGAGGCGTTCCCATGGGAAAGCCTACCGTCTGGGGCCGGCCCCACTGACATCACAAGTAATGTCAGTGGGAGTGCTCTCGGCTCTGATAGAGCCGAAAGCACTCTTGGGCTTGCGGCAACGAGACCCTACCACAAGGGTCTCGTCGCAAGCCCGATGGTCGCGATGGTCTTGACTCTCTTTGCCGCTCGCTATAGCTGTGGGTGGTCACCCACAGCTATGTGAGCAGCCAGGAGGCCGCTCTAAAAAAAGAGAGGGAGGGCACTGATTCAGATCGAGCGCTCTGTCAGAGCATCCGGCTCTGAATCAGGCCCTCTGTCTCCTAACACTGCTTAGTAAATAGACCTCTTTGAGGGGTATTCAATATGAAAGGTTAACTTCCTTGGCGAAGTTAACGTTTCATATCGGAGTTTTTTTCTGCGTAAAGGTATGGTGCGCGCTCCCGCTTATCCCCGTATTCAATATCAAATTAACGAAAACGGGAAACTCCGAAGTTGGATTTGTGTAAAGTTACAAATTTTTCCTTAAAATAATTGTAAGACCCCCCTAAAGTTGTAAAAACATGGGGGAACACTATGGGTACCCCCGTTTTAGCCTTTAATTGAAAGTCGGGGATTTAAATAGCCGCAGCAGGTGTTTGCAGAAGTGATGCAGAAGAGCACTTAGGTTATTTTTTTCGTTTTTTTAAGTGGTCCCATCAAATTTGGGGTACATGAAAATGGGTACTAGCATATGTTGATGTCCCTAAAGTAAGTTTTTAAAAATTCTGCATTTGTGCACCTGTCGCTATAATTCTATTCTAGAATACACCTGCCGCTATAATTCTATTCTAGAATACACCTGCCGCTATAAATCTATTCTAGAAAACACCTGCCGCATACTTGCAGAATAGCCCTGAACCTATTTCCCTATTGTTTAACAATTTTTACCCATTTTTTTTTTGCACCCCAATTTTTTAATTAATTTTTTGGGGTGTCCCTATTTTTTTTTAAAACTTTTTTTGACACAGTTTTTTTTTAAATGTCAATCTCAGGGGTGCAGGCTATTTTTTTTAAGCCCTCAAGTGCTGCACAGCTTTATTTTTACACTGCAATTTAGATGTCAGTTTGGACACCCCCCTCCAAAATCTAATATCGCTCAGCATCTTTAATTCTGCCCCCCTTGCAGTGCAGCCTGGTGTTACCAATATACAGGTACTAGCTCTTTCTTACTCTATTCCCTATTCAGGCCATTTCTGCGGAGTGAGGGGGAAAATGAGCAAAGGCCCTGATTCAGACCCACTCGCGAGCGGCTGTCCGCTCGCAAGTGGGTCGATGTTCTGCACTGAGCATGCGCACGACGGAGGGAGCTCCGTCGTGCGCATGCGCCAGACGCGACGAGCGAAGGAAAGTCCTTCGCTCGTTGTGTCTGATCAAAGGGGGCGTGCTGTCGATGTTGACTGACAGCACGCCCCCTTTGGTGGGCGTGCCGGGGGCGTGCCTCCCTGACGGGGGCGTTCCCACGGGAACGCCTCCCGTCAGAAGCCGGCCCACTGACATCACTAGTGATGTCAGTGGGAGTGATTTTGGCTCTGATAGAGCCAAAATCACTCCGGGGCTTGCGGTTGAAAACCTCAACCGCAGGCTCCGGCTCGCAGTTTCGATGGTCGCGATGGTCACGACCATCGCGGCCATCAAACTTCACGCTCGTATAGGCTGTGGGTGGTGACCCACAGCTATACGAGCGTCCAGGAGGACGCTCCATTTTTATGGAGGGCGGCCCTCATTCAGAGCGTGCGCTCTGCTCAGAGCGTACGGCTCTGAATGAGGGCCAAAGTTTGTTTTATTATAATCAGTGGTGGATCCTTCCCTTTCTTATTTATAGGACTGTTTGGGCTTTAGTTCCGGTTTCTCGGTGGTCTGGGCAGGGGCGTATCTATAATGGGTGCAGGGTGTGCGTGGAACACGGGCCATGATTCAGAGCTGAACGCTCTGAGCAGAACGCTCGCTCTGAATCAGGGCCGTCCTATTTAAATGTGGAGCGGCCTTATGGACGCTCGCATAGCTGTGGGTTACCACCCACAGCTTATGCGAGCATCCATGAAGATGGTCGCGATGGTCAAGACCATCGCGACCATCGGGCTTGCGACGAGACCCTTGCGGTAGGGTCTCGCTGCCGCAAGCCCAGGAGTGATTTTGGCTCTGTCAGAGCCAAAGTCACTCCCACTGACATCATTACTGATGTCAGTGGGGCCGGACTCAGACGGTAGGCGTTCCGATGGGAACGCCTCCGTCTGGCTGCCACGCCCCCGGCACGCCCACCTAAGGGGGCGTGCTGTCAGTCACCATCGACAGCACGCCCCCTTTGGTGCGAGACCCCGAGCGACGTATTTCTCGTCGCTCACCGGGTCTCGCGCATGCGCACAACTGAGCGCCCTGAGCGGTACAGGAAAAATGGTCGCTGTGGCCATTTTCCCTGTGAGCTGCGCATAGTCTATAACTCCGGCGCTGGCCGCGCACAGCTCAGTGCGCTGCTGGCCGCCGGACAGAGAGGAGGGGACCTGTGTCGGAGATTGCACATAGGCCCCCTCCTCTTTAGAAACGCCCCTGGGTCCGGGCGTCCTTTACATTATGCATGTGCCTGCAATCATTACTCACGCATGTGCAGCGGCCACATACCGAGATCCTTCAATAATCGGCCTTCCCGAGTAACTCTATGGTCGCGTAGAACGGCCTCCTGAACTGTGACGGTAGAGCCATATTTTGTGTGTACAGGATCGCAGGCGCAGGGGGCAACACCCCCCGAGAACAGTTGCAACATGCCAGCGTTTTTGGCAAGAACATCCCGTTACCTCCCCAAAACTGTCAGTCACTCTGCGAATAAAAAGTTAGCCGATAATTGCTCAACTGCGAGATCATCGGCAGAGCGCATTTCTCTGAATCAGGCCCTTGGGCAGATGTACTAAGCACTGGAAAGTGGTAAATTGGAGAGTGCTAAACTACCAATCAATCAGCTCCTAACTGTTATTTTTAAAACACAGGGCCTGTTGTGAATGCAATAGCGATTACACACGCAGTTCAACTGCGATAGTATGCTAATTCATTGCGATCGCTATGCCGCCGCAGCACAACATAAGGACGCCCACTTTACCTTACGCACATCCGTAATGTTTAGCAAGACTGCGAAACCATCGGCACAATCGAATACCATCGCAGCCTCACACACACTTGCACAAGGTCAGACCTTACTCAGAAATCGCACATTATGAGGCCTTATGCTGGCGATACACTAGCGCGATTTCAGGCCGATTACACAATATTAGATGCGTCGTAGAATGAATTGTGTGAAAATATTGTAGTATTTAGGTAGGAATACGATCCGATGCGCGCTCCCTCCGTTGTTCTATCGTATCTTGTGATCAGACGTGCAGCCTATATTATCCGTCGGGATTGTACACAGATCGTGCCGTGTTTATGCGCATGCGATGCATCGTGCCTCCGACTGTCCGAGCGGCGCCATTTAAATCTATTATGATCGCATGTTTTTGGTGAGGCACATGATCGATCATATCATGACCAGTCATATAGGGGCGAGTGATCGTACGTCAGAACGTATGTTCATCGTGTGCCAAAAAAGCACCAATCGTACGGCCGGAACTGCCGGGGAGCTGCCGGGAAGATCAAGGGGAAACGTATGATGAATCGCATCACACTAGTGTCTGTCCAGCATTAGGCTGCGTATAGCTTTGCAGTGGCTAATTTATGCACACTGCTGCAACGGCGTTTTAACGCACCGGCACTCCTGCGTTTCGCTGACCACCCCCTGTCACCTCCCACAAACGGCACTTCCTGTCACTCACTCTGCGATGGACCTGCGTAGTCACTGCGATCGCAGTCCCCATCGCTGTGTCCGGTTCGCGCACGCACACTGTGATGCATACACATGCGCAGAACACCACAATCGGCCGATTGCGTGTCTGTTAGCAGCTGCGATCCAAGCTGAATCAGGCCCATGCTCCGTAACATGACCGCTGGGAGCTGAGTGGCTTTCCAGAGCTTAGTACTTCTCCCCCATATGTCCACTTTACAATCCTTGAAAGCTGAAGAAATCCGCAGACGCCAACAAGCCGTCCTCTGCAGCACACTAAAGTCTGCTCAGACATTCAGCGTCATTTAGTGATGTAACTTAGCTGCTTTGATGAAAAGAACAATCCCGTGTTACTAAATAACGGTTACTTCCCACTCTGTTATACTGATGGCAGCAGGGACATTGCGTGGAGCTCTCTGTATCCAGATCACCGCGGGGGGCAGGTAAATACACCAGCTAATTGCCAATAAGACAGGAGCAGGATAGCGGCTACGAGCTGGGATCAAAGGCCTCTGGCAGAAGCTTAGGAGGCAGAATCAGCCGGCGTGTAAATGTAATCAGTGATATTAAAGGATAAAACTACGGGACAACAGTGTGATAGGTAATAACTACAAACCTTTCTAGCAAATTCCCTTCAGTCCCCTTTCCTCTGCCACACTTACTGCACATGTTGTGCTATAAAAAAGAAAAACAAATATCTGTACAGTTGCTGTCTTAATATATAAAAACCTGCAGCTGACACCAGAGGGGCTTCTGCATAAACCCTCAAAATGTGGAAAAAAGAGAAAGAATTGAGGTATCTGCGCTGGTGATTATATAAATATATGACACCTTGTTTATATAAAAATGTATGTAATTTATTCAACCGTGAAGTGCAGTTCAGTATAACATACACACATATAACAGATAATTAAAAAATGTTGCCACAAATAATGCTAACAACCAGATAAATAGGATGGTTGTTGCATATGGATAGTATCCAATGGTTCCCAAGGGCTAATATGTAGGCAATAAACACAGTCCAGCAAATGGCAATAACGTTGCTATAAGAAGGCCCAAAATAGGGAATAAGATTCTGGCTATTCAGTGTCACACATCGCTCACATCCCAATGTATAAAGTCCAGTGACTGCAACTCCTAACCCAAGGGCTCACAGGAGAAATATAGAGCGGCAGTGGTGTATGATATAGTCACACCGTTCAGGCGACTCCTGCCCGCAATGGGATGGATAGCGAAAATCTGTGGATAAAGGTGTAACGTACCAGGTGCTGATGTATAGCTGATTGGCACCACGGGACCGGCTCCCACACGTACCGCTGGCAGAGGGACACCAGCCCGTGTGGAGGGGGCACCAAGGCCAAAAAGCCCCAATGGACGGAAGAGACAAGCGGCAGCAGGTGCGTGTCCGTCCTGGCCGGCGGCTGAGCATCTGAGAAGTCAGATGACCGCTAGGTGAGTTTGGGCGGCTGCCGGGAGCTGAGCACACAGAGACCCAGATATCTCGACCGGAGAGCACAATAGGCAGTCACTCCAGTGCAATCCCTCCAGCACTTGGTGTCAAGCAGCACCTTTTGAGAAAACCCCTGTATAGCCGATTACTTCACACACTCTTGGCACCTGCTGCCGCTTGTCTCTTCTGTCCATTGGGGCTTTTTGGCCTTGGTGCCCCCTCCACACGGGCTGGTGTCCCTCTGCCAGCGGTACGTGTGGGAGCCGGTCCCGTGGTGCCAATCGGCTATACATCAGCACCTGGTACGTTACACCTTTATCCACAGATTTTCGCTATCCATCCCATTGCGGGCAGGAGTCGCCTGAACGGTGTGACTATATTATACACCACTGCTGCTCTATATTTCTCCTGTGAGCCCTTGGGTTAGGAGTTGCAGTCACTGGACTTTATACATTGGGATGTGAGCGATGTGTGACACTGAATAGCCAGAATCTTATTCCCTATTTTGGGCCTTCTTATAGCAACGTTATTGCCATTTGCTGGACTGTGTTTATTGCCTACATATTAGCCCTTGGGAACCATTGGATACTATCCATATGCAACAACCATCCTATTTATCTGGTTGTTAGCATTATTTGTGGCAACATTTTTTAATTATCTGTTATATGTGTGTATGTTATACTGAACTGCACTTCACTGTTGAATAAATTACATAAATTTTTATATAAACAAGGTGTCATATATTTATATAATCACCAGCGCAGATACCTCAATTCTTTCTCTTTTTTCCACATGTTGTGCTATGCAGGGAAGCGCCAATTGATGGGGCTGGCCTTACTGGCAGGGCATGCTAAGACTTGTAGTACCACAATGGCTGGAAAACTGTAGGCTCTGTAAGACACAGCGGTGTGGGACATGGACATAATGAATCAGCGATTCCCAGGCTGCTAGAACTCCCCACCTGACATTGTGTAACTCCTGTCATTCAATGGCTCATAATAACATATATTGTTTTGGGGCAGGGCAGTGTGCGCCATTCCGGCATGTCTGTGTGAAAGTAGCGCGGAAGTGCAGATTCGGCAGCTCCACCGACACGCAGGGAGCTTTCGCGCTGCTAAAGAGATCGCAATGACTAATTTATGCGCGCCCATGAATTGGCGTTTAAACAGTCAGACACGCCTGCGCTTGCTTTGCCGCCACCCACGTCACCTCCCCCCAAATGCTGACTACCTGTCACTCACTTTGCGAATGAATCCTCTGCGGGAGCGCAAATTTCAAACCAATCGCTGCGCAATGGAAAACAATCACCTGATCTGCGTGAAAATCGGAATTGCGTCCAGCTCTGAACCTCGCCCAGATTGCGTTATCACATGTACATCTGTGTGAGGTCTTATTATATATGTAAGTCGTCTTATTGTTACATATAGGCAGCCATGTGTGCATCTGCCACGATTGAAGTGGGCTTTTCATGCCACTTGTGCCCTGGTAGAGTGGTTTAGTCACTGGCACCTGTCAGTTTTCTATTGTTGCTTATTTTCAGCACAGCAATAAGATTGCTCATATACCCTTGGGGGTAAATATAATAGCCTGCGACTTGGAGGCATCACCGAGGTGGTTGGTTTTATAATGATTGACACATCGGCCAGACTCGCTGGGATGTTGCAGATGCCTGAAAGTCGCAGGCTATTAAATTGACCTATTTGTACTTTATAACCATGTTATTTTCTCCGTGAAAAATTCCTGTGTGGGGCTGTTAGTGATCTGTGCAAGACATCGGGCATTAGTAAAATCAAAGATTTGCAGTATCAATGTCATTTAATCTGAAAATATAACTAAAGGCTTAGGGCCTGATTCAGACCCGGTCGCAAGTGCTGAGCGCTCGCAACCGGGTCGATGGTGGCCCAGAGCGCATGTGCACGACGGAGCCGGCTCCGTCGTGCACATGCGTGAGACCCGGATAGCGATGGGCAATCCGTCGCTCCGGGTCTCGCACCAAAGGGGGCGAGCTGTCGATGTTGAGTGACAGCTCGCCCCCTTTGGTGGGCCGGCCGGGGGGGTGGCTGCCCAAACAGAGGCGTTCCCATGAAAACGCCTCCCGTTTGGGGGCGGCCCCACTGACATCACGAGTGATGTCAGTGGAGAGATTCCGGCTCTGTTAGAGCCGAAATCTCTCTGGGGCTCGTGGCCACGAGACCCTACCACAAGGGTCTCGTCGCAAGCCCGATGGTTGCGATGGTCTTGACCATCGTGACCATCATCATGGCTGCTCGCTATAGCTGTGGGTGGTCACCCACAGCTATGCGAGCGGCCATGAGGCCGCACAAAAAAAACAAAAACGCCCTAATTCAGAGCGAGCGCTCTTTCAGAGCGTCCGACTCTGAATGAGGGCCTTAGTCCTGTATACTTTCATTGTTAAAGTGTTTAATACAACATTTAAGTCAACATTCCAATTGGATAACGTACAACTTATTCCTAAACTTCATGTCCAATTATAGTTTGCTTCAAGTAGAGGTAAAGGAGATTTAATACGCCTGTTAACACTTCACTTCCAAACGTAAACATATATTGATAATAGAATTGGCCTATAAACCCATTCATCCGAACAGTCGTTTTTTCTGCTACCGTATGCCAATCGCACATTTTCTGCTACCGTATGCCGATCGCACATTTTCTGCTACCGTATGCCAATCGCACATTTTCTGCTACCGTATGCCAATCACACATTTTCTGCTACCGTATGCCAATCACACATTTTCTGCTACCTTATGCCAATCGCACAGTAGTAGATTGTGCTACACACTTGGGGGTGCCACCAGTCTCCTCCTTTTCTCTTCGGGTTAGAATTTAAGGGAACAAAAATTATGAAACTGAAAAGGGGTAATAAAGCTAAAGAAGAATAAATTGAAACAAGAAAAAACTGCACAAATATAATAAAGACAAGAGAACAAGGGGAATATTTACTACAGATCGATATAACATTGATCAAAAATGACTTTTAGTAAATAAAACCCCAATATAACCCCAAGTGTCTGTACAGAGGAAGCGATCTCCTCGACTGACAGGTTATATTGACGATATTCTAGGACAGCAGCTGGGAACTCATAATAATAATAATAGAAATAAATATATCTTTGGCGCAGTAGATGCCTGCGGGTAGGCGCCACGGTGCAACAATGGATCAGGGAAGAGACGCATTATGAAATTAATTCCTTATATAACAATACAGATGATGCAAACGGCAGCTGATGACCTAACCCAGGAAAGAACATTCATTCAGGAAATCAGACTTTGCGTTCAGTGCCCGATAACACGAAGGGAGATTTGTCTGGGAACATTCATGATTATTTTGCTGTCATTGAATTGAGAACAGTGCAAAAATGATTCTCAATACAATTTATGCGGCGGGCTCTGGGAGCTACTAAACTGTGATTTTACATTTTTATGACAGGACCACTGATTTTTAGGTCTTTTTCTTTTCCCCCTGTACATTATTTCTCTTTTTGATAATGCTAAATTGTCTATTATCTATACTAATGCTGGTATCAGACGTTCCCCTGGTGTACAGCCGTACGTCTCAATCTGCAAGGGCTGGGACGCCCACTTTGAGCATCTGCATTTGCAACCATTGGACTTGTAACTGCCGCAAGCTAGGAGCAGAGTGGCTCACAATATACGCGATTAAGCGACTGAGTATGAAACCACTCTTGCGACATTCCCATAATAGACTGAATGTCCAATACTTTCCAATCAATCCTGCAACACTGGGCCTGATTCGGACCCGGTCGCGAGCGCTGAGCGCTCGCAACCCGGTCGATGGTGGCCCAGAGCGCATGCGCACGACGGAGCCAGCCGTCACTCCGGGTCTCGCAACAAAGGGGGCGTGCTGTCGATGTTGAGTGACAGCACGCCCCCTTTGGTGGGCGGCCGGGGGCATGGCTGCACAGACGGAGGCTTTCCCATGGGAACGCCTACCGTCTGGGGCCGGCCCCACTGACATCACAAGTGATGTCAGTGGGAGTGCTCTCGGCTCTGATAGAGCCGAAAGCACTCCAGGGCTTGCGGCAATGAGACCCTACCACAAGGGTCTCGTCGCAAGCCCGATGGTCGCGATGGTCTTGACCATCGCGACCATCTTCCTGGCCGCTCGCTATAGCTGTGGGTGGTCACCCACAGTTATACGAGTGGCCAGGAGGCCGTTCTTAAAAAAAATAGCCCGGCCCTGATTCAGAGCGAGTGCTCTGTCAGAGCATCCAGCTTTGAATCAGGGCCTCTGTGCGTAGACACCGAGTGACTTTTAAGGGATTTAGATGCATGCTCAGTCGCAGAAAATCGGCAATTTACATAAACATCAGCATTGCGCCAGAATCACCTCGGAGTGGGGCTGCTGCAATGGTCACCGCTGATGTCCGTAGGTCAGTCACTATTACCTTATGGTCTCGCATTCAGCGATACTGTGACTGCACCTCGGTAAGACCACCAATGCTTGTAACTGGTGGCTGAAGGAGCCCAGGTAATGACCTGGTCATCTCATGGGGGGTATAAAGGGTAACAAAGGGCTAGAGCAGGGGGAGGAAGAGGACAGTAGGGAGTCTATAGGAATGATGATAAACTTACCCGTTCATTATTTAAGTCTAGATCTTTCCCCTGAGGATACAATAAAAATACCAATCTGATTACTCACTCATAATCATCTGCAATGTGTGATACACGGTAATTACATATTAATTAGCCATGATTTGTAGCAGTTATTTGTGTGACTGTTTTCAGTGATAGTGTTTATTGTAATTAAGCTCACCCCGTAATCTATCACCCACTAATATGCGATGTGAGACGCGGTTACGCAGATGTTATCAGGGTTTTACTATGTTGTGTGATGGATGAATGCAAAGGAAGAAGAATTCCTATATTTTTAAAATGTAAAAAATAAATAAATAACAATCTGTAATCTAAGTGTAGCCGTGTGTACATAAATAACCATGTATACATAAATAACCGTGTGTACATAAATAACCATGTATACATAAATAACCGTGTGTACATAAATAACCGTGTGTACATAAATAGCCGTGTGTACATAAATAACCGTGTGCACATAAATAACCGTGTGCACATAAATAACCTTGTGTACATAAATAACCGTGTGTACATAAATAGCCGTGTGTACATAAATAGCCGTGTGTACATAAATAACCGTGTGCACATAAATAGCCGTGTGCACATAAATAACCGTGTATACATAAATAGCCGTGTGTACATAAATAACCGTGTGCACATAAATAACCGTGTGTACATAAATAACCGTGTGTACATAAATAGCCGTGTGTACATAAATAACCGTGTGTTAATAAATAGCCGTGTGTTAACAAATAGCTGTGTGCACATAAATAACCGTGTGTACATAACTAACCGTGTGTACATAAATAGCCGTGTGTACATAAATAGCCGTGTGTACATAAATAACCATGTGTACATAAATAGCCGTGTGTACATAAATAACCGTGTGTTAATAAATAGCCATGTGTACATAAATAACCGTGTGTACATAAATAGCCGTGTGTTAATAAATAGCCGTGTGTACATAAATAACCGTGTGTTAATAAATAGCCGTGTGTTAATAAATAACCGTGTGCACATAAATAACCTTGTGTACATAAATAACCGTGTGTACATAAATAGCCGTGTGTACATAAATAACCGTGTGTACATAAATAGCCGTGTGCACATAAATAACCGTGTGTACATAAATAACCGTGTGTACATAAATAGCCGTGTGTACATAAATAACCGTGTGTACATAAATAGCCGTGTGTACATAAATAACCGTGTGCACATAAATAGCCGTGTGTACATAAATAACTGTGTGTACATAAATAACCGTGTGTACATAAATACAGAGGATTTAGACGCAGAGTGATTATCAGCTATGGGCCATTTGTAGGTGGTAACAGAGGGGTGGTTAGACAAATACGGACGCGCTGCAATCATTTTATAGGCGCGTCGGATACAGTGTCTGCGTCTTTGTACGAGTTGCACTGGTGCCGGCGTCTTAGTTCTGTCGGCCATTCCGAGTAGCCATAGGGTGATGATCGGCCAAACTCCGATCGATGCTGCAACATTTTGCGCAGATGTTTGGGTTGTCAAAGCCGCAGGCGGGCGTCTCAGTACCTCTCCCGGCGGCTGCGTCATTCGCATATTTTCGCATAACAGCTGTGTAAAAATCTCACAGTCGCGATGGGAAGTAGCGTCCATCTGTGAATGAGCCCCTGAATACAGCAAAAGTGAGCAAAGTGCACCAGTAGGACCTAACAGCAATGTGACGTCTAGGAAGTGGCGCATTGTATAATGTTACCTCCCAATCAGGCTGTATAACGCCTCTGTGTCTCTGTACTGGGATTATTTAGTGAGATAACGTAAACCGGATAAAGTAAACGCTGCCCGAGTCCGTTGGTTGATAAGATCCTGTATAATATGATTATGTTTTATCATTAACAGGAATGTGTGTCGTGGGTAGTAATGCAGTTTATTTGCTAAAAACTGTTTCAAGCAGATCTCGTCAATGATTGTGTGTGGAATGCGGATTGTATAGAAATTGTGACCTTTATTAGGAACAGTGGGCCTGATTCAGAGCCGCTCGTAAGCGGCCGCTCGTTCGCTCCGAGCGATGTTCGCACAACTGCGCATGCGTATGGGTCGTAATGCGCATGCGCCAACCAGTCAGTGCGATCGGAAATCGAGCGCTCGCCAAATGGCGAGTGCCTGCTAATTTGAGTGACAGGATGAGGCGTATGTGGGGGGTAACAGGGGAAGGTGCTTGAAAACGGGGAGTGGAGATCCGAACGCAGGCGTGCCAAACGGTCAAAACGGGCGTTTTAAGGGTGTGCATAATTAACAAAGCAGCGTCATCGGCCACGTCACTTGGTTGTTTCTTAGCCTGAACTGTTCGCATGATTGCGGTAGGATAAACCTACCACAAGCACTGCGAGCAGTTCAGATGCCTTTCGATGTACTCGATTAATCAAATAAATAGCGGAGATTACGTATGATGCGAGCGGCCAGGGGGCGTCTTTACAAAATAGCGAGCGCATGTTTCGTTCGCTCGCTCAGACATAGAGGCGTCAACAGACCGCAAAGAGCGAGCGCTCAATTTAAATAGCCAGCCCCTTTTTCTGACCGAGCGAGCGCAAATAGCGTCCGGCTCTGAATCAGGCCCAGTGATACCAGAAGGAAGAGAACATTGATAATGGTCGTCCATTTAATGTAGATGTGTTGTTGCTTATATACCTGGTCCTAGGTTAGGAGCTCCCTGCCCATATGACAATTAGTCACAATTACATTAAGTGTTCCTCGCCAAATTCCCAGAACCATTTTGGATTTCTCCCTTATTATGTCCCGACCACAGCGCAGACCAGAATTAATTGATTCCAATCTGCAAAATGAAGTATTTACAAATTGCGCTGCTGAATGCTGTTCTGGAGAATGGAGGCGCAAAAGCAAAATTTCAAAGATGGTATCGCCAGAACGCCTCATCTTCGAAGCCGTCTGTTCCACTGCCAGATTCTGTTTTGTTTTTTTTGTTTAAATTCCATTGCAACGTTATTTGGAATGAATGTAGCTTGTGACACCACCAGTAACGTAATCGTTATCACCATTATTACAGACACAAAGGAGTTCAGAGCACACGTGGACGCGCAGTCACCATTAACGTGAAAGAACGTGGCGCGTCTTGCTGCAAGTAGGAACAAGATGTTGTCAGTCATATGTAATGTAATAAACAAGGTCCTGCAGGTACGTTTGAATGAAACGGATATAGGAGTATATTTACAAAGCAGCTGCCTCGCCGCTTCTCCGCGGGTTTGATGTCAACATTTAAAGTGGTTCTAATATTAAATGCCAAGCCCGGTGTGTGCTCCTGCCTCGCACATTTACCCCAAAGTCCCTGGGCGGGATGTAGTTATTATCCCTTCAGTCGGGATGCCGATGCTCGAAATGCTGGCGCCAGAATCCCGATACCAGTCAGAATCCCACCGCTGTTATTCCGTCCACCGGCATCCCGACAGTAAGTAGTGGGTTAGGGATTAGGCACTATCGGGGGGAGAATGAGGTTTAGGGACTGGTGGCGGAGGTTAGGTTCAGAGGGTGGGGTAGGGGTTGGGATGCCCGCTTCGGGATTCTGGCTGCCGGGATACCCAATCCCCCTGCACTAAAGGCCCCCCTACAGTACATCAGAGATTGATTGCAGCAATCGCGCAATTTGCAATCGATTGTGTATAAAAATCTTTCCCTTTTTCAATCGATTGCAAATTGCACGATTGCTGCAATCAGTCTCTGATGTACAGTATGGGGGCCTTAATGCAGAAACCGCTGCTACATAAGTATTTATATTGAAATATAATTTTATTTTTTGCTTTTGCAGTTTGCCGCTAATTCTTATTCTAGCTGTCGAGTCACCTTAGCATTAAGATTGCAAAAATTAATTCCACACCATGAGATTCTCCTCCAGCCCCCTCCCCTAACCCATCATAATGTGAGCAGGAGGGGAATTTAAACCGTTTCAGTTGTTGCCAATTTCCTAGAACAAAATACAGTATATAGCCCATTGGCTCTTTGGCTTTCCCCCTAGATTACAACGTAGCATTTTTAGCATATTTTCTTTACTTCTCTATCTTAACAGATGGCAGCTTACTGTACATTCCAGCAGCGTGGAATCATTTGTTAGAGATTGCCAAACGCATGTGCTTTTACTCAGGATAGCCCCATATGCATCTGAATTACTTGGAATGAAGTATGAAAAGCCCCAGAGACCACAATGTATCAAATAAATCCATGTATACTGTACCTATGGGTATACCGGACCTAGGGGTATCCAAGTTGTGCAGGGCATCGGGCAGTAGGAAAAAAGCAGAATTCATATCAGATGTCGTTCGCATCGCACTTTGCCCAAAAGGCTATAAATCTTCATACTAGAAGAAGAATGCGGAACAGCTGCCAGACCTGGCGTTCATGACGTCATGACATCACGCTGCGCCGCCGATAGAGAGAGGAGCTGCGGCGTGTGAGGACTGAGGAGTAGGGATGGCCGTCGGTGGAGCATCCATCTATGATTACCATCGATGGGCCCATCAGTGATTACCATCGATGGTACAAAAAAAACATCTTTGCTAAGCTATCGATGATTTGCACCCCCTCGATGGCCACGCTACTGTGGGCACGGTGGGCCGTGTTGCCAATCAAAAATGGGTGCGGGGCTTAGTGACCACCTGGGGGTGGACTAAGCACTATCATGTCAAGAATAAAAAAAATAAAAAACATCGGCTCTCACTTATCCAACAATGGCAGGGGACCGCTGGTTCTCTGCCATCAATGGCAAAACTAGTTAACATCGACCGACCGCCATCGATGTTTTGAAAACATCCATGGACGATGACCATCCCTACAGGGAGCAACAAGAAGTAGCAGTTAAGTGTGGGGCTAGCGGGCTGCCTGGGGCCGGGGCGGGCTGTCTGGGGCTGGGGCTGGACTGGAGATAAGAGTGGGACAGCAGCGCTCGGCTGGAGAGACAGAAGGGGGCTAGAGGTGTCAAAATAGAAAATGAAGCCAAAAGACTGCGCTGCCTGGTATCACTTCAGTGATAGACAGAAATATTATGGACCTCATTCAGAGTCGGTCGAAGCGGCCGCACGGTCGTACGGGAAAAGGGGCCGGATATGTAAATGATTCCCTTGCCAGTTGCGTCCCTAAGTTCGGATGGTTAGCTGGCCGACCAAGGGGAGGAAGCGGCCGGAATACAAAAAAATACGCCCCCTTCTCGTACGCATTACACGTCATCTCCGGGCATATAAGGATTAATCGAGACCATCGAGAACCATCGGAACTGGTCGTAGAGCTTAAGGTTGACCATACCCTCTCTTAAGCTCTACGATCATGTCAGTGTAAAAACCTCCCATGTCACATGTGCCATGACGCTACTTTGTTAATTATGCACTCCCATAAACCGTATGCACTCCCATAAAACGCTGTTCGCATAATTAGGAACGCCTGCGTCCGGATCTCCACTCCCCCGTTTTCAAGCACCTTCCCCTGTTACCACCCACAAACGCCTCCATCTGTCACTCAAACTACCGACCTGGCTGTGTTCAAGGAGAGAGAAATTTCTTATCGTAGCGGCTAGTTTGCACACGCGCATTGCGAACTTTACGCATGCGCAGTATAGCGAACATCGGTGGTGTACGACCGTGCGGCCGCTTCGACCGACTCTGAATGAGGTCCTATATCTCAATTATCAAGGGCGTATAAATTATTAATACCCCATTGAAAATACTAATACCCTCACATAATTGCTGCTGTTCAAATGAAGGGGGATGGAGGGGGCTTCCCGAATGAAGCGCGTACACGCGGCTTCCTCCTTGTTTCTTTCAACATTTCTTTACAGGTGAACTACAGGTTCCAGTGGGCCCGTAATGCCCCACATGCTGGTACTTGTGGTTCTCCAAGTACCAGCATGCGGGGGAGGCTTGCTGGAACCTGCAGTTCTACTGGAAAGACAATGTTTTATCAGTCCCGGGCCCCCCCGTTTCTGAAGGTAACCCTGGTGCTGAGTCAATTTCAGATGGGAACAATAAAATACAGATATAGCATTTGGCATTCTATCAGCATAGAATTGGAGATCGGGGGTTTTCATCATTGTGACGTTTCGTTTTTTCTTTGAGACCCTTCTGATATGTCCTTGGCAAAGGAGACGGAAATAAATGCCTGCTTCCATTTCTATGCCATTTGTCATATTTGTGTGTGTACGTACACAGACACGGAAGGGTTCCAGCCTTGGCGTTCATTTACCCCCGCCTCTCTCATCTGTTCTGCACGGCTGCGGTAATGTCACTTAATGGGTTTTTCAGATGATAGAAAAAAAGTTTGATTACATTTGCTGCGATTTGTGAAAATTCCTCCCTCGTTCTTGTAAAATTACAGATTCTGTTATTAAAATGCCGTTATATTCTGTGCGCGGAAAGTTACCGCCTGGAGCCCTGGCATTAAAGCACGTCCGCGTATTTTCCCTGACCTCTCGGCAGTGGTTTTAAATAATTAAAGTTTATTATTGATTTAGCTACGTGATATTCAGGCTCTACCGAGGCAACGCGAATAGAACACACAGCGCGTCTCAGAAGAAATGGCGCGGCAGCGTTTCTCAAAATCAGATTATTGTGCTTGTATTTCCCTTGAATATAGAAAACAAAGTGCTGTAATTTTACAGCGTAGCGGAATGATCGTAATTCTGTCCTTGGGTAGATGGCAGAATAATACGGAATAGAGGTGTAAGCAATCAGCACATCGATGCGCATAAAATAGATGTCGTTCTTTTGGCTGCTTAGAAAAATGAGTGGAATATAAATGACGATGTTAGGTTTGGGCTGGCCCAGTGTGGTGATGGGGAAATCCTCAGTGGACGCCTCAGCCTGTGCCACCCCACCATGGCTCATTCTGGCTGTCATGGACCTATCAGGGCTGTTCATGGCATTTTTGGACCTCCTGGTAGCTGCTTCTTACCCAGGAACTGGCCACACTATTAAATGTCCTGATGCTGCCAGGAGTGGTCATCCGCCGGTCATCTTCCTCCGGTGGTTCGTCACCATCATTTTTTTTTTTTTTTTAATGTTAATCGTTTTTCCATTCGATTCTATTCAAGCAATGGTTGCCGATGTTTTTCCGATGTTCCGCTGTTATCGGAACATTTAGCATCAGTGATCCTTTGACCATGTACAAAGTAGTTTTTCCATCTGTGCATGCGCACCAGTGATCCATGTATGGTTTAACCATCTAATGGTTTCTAAGCAATGGTTACATGACATTGCAAGGTGTCATTACGATACGTTTCCGATGGTCATCCCTACCCTGACTGCGCCCTGTTCAAACAGCGTACAGAGGACTGATCTAATCCTCCTCCCTGATTTCCTGATGGCTCCCTTCCTGTTCCTTCATCACCAATCGTGGGGGTTATTAGTGAAATGTAGAGGATGGTGGGGGCTATAAATGTAATGTAGAGGATGGTGGGGGCTAATAATGTAATGTAGGGGATGGTAAGGGCTATTAATGTAATCTAGAGGATGGTGGGGGCTATTAGTGTAATGTAGAGGATAGTGGGGGCTATTAGTGTAATGTAGAGGATGGTGGGGGTTATTAGAGTAATGTTGAGGATGGTGGGAGCTATAAATGTAATGTAGAGGATGGTGGGGGCTATTAATGTAATGTAGAGGATTGTGAGGGCTATTCATGTAATGTAGCGGATGGTGAGGGCTATTAATGTAATGTAGTGGTTCATGGGGGCTATTAATGTAATGTAGAGGATGGTGGGGGCTATTCATGTAATGTAGCGGATGGTGAGGGCTATTAATGTAATGTAGTGGATGGTGGGGGCTATTAATGTAATGTAGAAGATGGTGGTGGCTATTAATGTAATGTAGAGGATGGTGGGGGCTATTAATGTAATGTAGAGCATGGTGGGGGTTATTAGTGTAATGTAGAGGATAGTGGGGGCTACTCATGTAATGTGGGGCTATAAATGTGATGTAGAGAATAGTGGGGGCTCTTAGTGTAATGTAGAGGATGGTGACGGCTATAAATGTAATGTAGAGGATGGTGGGGGCTATAAATGTAATGTAGAGGATGGTGGGGGCTATAAATATAATGTAGAGAATAGTGGGGGCTATTAGTGTAATGTAGAGGATGGTGACGGCTATTAATGTAATGTAGAGGATGGTGGGGGCTATAAATGTAATGTAGAGGATGGTGGGGGCTATAAATGTAATGTAGAGAATAGTGGGGGTTATTAGTGTAATGTAGAGGATGGTGGGGGCTATAAATGTCATGTACAGAATAGTGGGGTTTATTAGTGTAATGTAGAGGATTGCGACAGCTATTAATGTAATGTAGAGGATAGTGGGGGCTATTAATGTAATGTAGAGGATTGTTGGGGCTATTAATGTAATGTAGAGGATGGTGGGGGCTATTAATGTAATGCAGGGGGTGGTGAGGGCTATTAATGTAATGTAGAGGATAGTGGGGGCTACTAATGTAATGTAGAGGATGGTGTGGGCTATTAATGTAATGTAGAGGATTGTGGGGGCTATTAATGTAATGTAGAGGATGGTGGGGGCTATTAGTATAATGTAATGGGGGCTATTAGTATAATGTAGAGCATGGTGAGGGCTATTAGTGTAATGTAGGTGATTGTGAGGGCTATTAATGTAATGTAGAGGATGGTGGGGGCTATTAATGTAATGTAGAGGATGGTGTGGACTATTAATGTAATGTAGAGGATGGTGGGGGCTATTAATGTAATGCAGGGGGTGGTGAGGGCTATTAATGTAATGTAATCATGGGGGTTATTAGTGTAGTGTAGAGGATGGTGGGGTCTATTAATGTAAATGTAGAGGATAGTGGGGGCTATTAATGTAATGTAGAGGATAGTGGGGGCTATTAGTGTAATGTAGAGGATGGTGGGGGCTATAAATATAATGTAAAGGATGGTGGGGGCTATTACTGTAATGTAGAGGATGGTGGGGGCTATTACTGTAATGTAGAGAATGGTGGGGGCTAATGTGGATGCTACTGAAGCATTATGAGAATTGGTGGAGACTAGTACTATAATGTGAGGGGACTATTAATATAATGCAGTGAGGTGTTTCATGGTAATGTGGCTGCTTGTGTGCAGCAATTTCTGTTGTGCAGAAGCAGGAGTTGGGGGCTATTATTTTTTAAATGGGATATATTTATTAATTGTGGGAACTATTAGTGTACTGCGGGGTTGACGGGAGCTTTTAATTCATAGTAGGAGCTAATAATGTAATTAAACCTTCTATGGGATGAGGGGTGTCATGTGTGCAAACCACTTACCCACACTTCTAGCCCATTATATAATATCCCTATTAAAAACCCGCCCCTGCTTGCCATAGGCTACCTAAAACCAGTGATTTGCATACCTGCCAGCCCCCATCCTAGAGGTTTAAAACACCTCTCTTCTTATGCTATCATTCGGTTTCTCATTGTGTTTCAGTAGTAAATGTGGGGGCTGACCATGTACTGATGGAAGGATTTATGTGGGCACATACTGTAGGGCTAGTAAGTAAAATGTGAGTGCTTTTAATGGAATAAACCCCAGCTATGCAGCTGAAGAGATCATTGAGTCTATTTATAATAGAACCCTCAGTCCACGATTGGGTTTCTCCCTATTTAACAAGCCCTAAAATAGTCTATTATTGCTGCGATAAGTGGTGATAGAAAACCTGCTCTATGGACCCGTAATAATATCTACTACACCCAGAAGACTCCAGCAGCAGCAGATGCAAGAAGGTGACACAATTGTCCACGTCTGACCGGGCGCCCTGATTTACGGGGAAATGGTTTTAGTTCCTTTTCATTCTCCTCTTGTAAGTGGCTATTTTGTGTAGCCCCCATCTGCACCGATCATTACCTCCAGCCCCCCGGGCAGCCCCTCTCCCATGCATTGCAAATCATGGCTTATTAATGATGGATTAGACAATATTACGGCTCTCCTGCTGCCAGCAGCAAACGTCAACATCTGCACTAATGTTTATTCTGTGGCTTTTATCAGCCGCCTCTGCCAAGAAGCCGCAGCTCTAGCGCTGATGAGATCTCTGGCACTGCAGCAGGAGCAGAGTGTACAGCCGTGTGCCCCAGGTGCCCCCTCCTCTCGCCCTGTTACAGAGGATGAAATGCAGACACCTGCTGTTTGCTGTAATCACTTCACACAATTCCTCTCAGTCTTCGGATGACACAGAGGTGTCCGTGGCTGGCACCGCACTGATTGTCCCTCGTGACTGTGCCATATTTATAGCCTCAGACGATATTTAGACAAAGACATATACAGTATTAACTCTGGTGCCCGATTAGAGCTGCGCGGCTCCAAACCGTCATTTTTCAAATACACAGCCTGTAACATGATGGTTAGGAGCTGATTGGTTGGTGCTTTATCTCTCTCTCTCCAAGCTTTGATAAATCTTCTCCATATGTACAGTAGTGACAACTACTACGCAGTATAGTTTATCTGATACCAACCTACAGTTACAGCGGCAGTTACCCAGGATTTCCACTGTTGAAGATTTGAAACGCCCTATCAGCAATTGACACTAGTACATTAACTCCTACTTGCCTACTTTTATTTTCTCCTCCCTGGGAGAAGCCTGGGGAGGAGAAGCAGGTGGGCTGCAATGGGGGCGGGGCCTGACGAGTTGCATAATTAATCGTGTAATTTAGCCCTGCCCCCTATTTACATTTGCAGCAATTCTCCGCAAAGGGGGCGGGACTAAGCTTATTAAGCCCCAGCCCCTACATGGGGACCCGCAATTGCCGCGGAAATTCCCCCTTCCGGGGGTGCATGAGGTTACCCGAAATATTGGAAGCCTCCCGCGAATTCCGGCAGGGTAGGCATGTATGCTTTAACTTAATGCATATATAAACATTTCCAAACATGAACTTAACTAATTTATTTATTACCAGTTACTTATATACACATCAGTCCCTGCCCCAGTGGAGCTTACATTCTATATTCCCTATCACATGCGCACACACATACACACTAGGATTAATTTGTGTTGGGAGCCAATTAACCTACCATTATTTTTGGAGTGTGGGAGGAAACCGGAGCACCCGGAGGAAACCCACGCAAGCACAGGGAGAATATACAAACTCCACACATGTAGGGCCGTGGTGGGAATCGAACCCATGACCTCAGTGGTGTGAGGCAGTAACGCTAACCATTACACCGTCTGTGCTGATAATAATGACACGGAGACAGATGTGCCTTTAGTAATTATCAATCAATAACTTACCTCTGTTGGCGGCCGAAAGAAACAGCAGCCATCAGAGGTCAGTGACTACCAAATCAGATGACTAGAAAAACTTGCAGGGCCAATTACCCACTCAGCAAGTCCATAGGTCACATGAGTCTCCCCCATACCTTCCAACGCATGGTTAGCCAACCAAGGCTGCTGATCCCAGCACGGACAATCAGCCAAAATGTATATCAATGAGGAGTGACCCATTAATCAGCTCACTGACCTCCCGGCTGCAGTTCTTTGGAAGGGAGGAAGTGAGGGGAAAAAGCTGAAAAGATGCGGTCTCATATCTGTAGCTGCCCTTAGCAACCTGTAGCTCCTCCCACACCACGCCTTAATGACTCTACCATTGGCTGCACACTGAAACAGATTAACCCTCTACTATCTATGCAACTATGATGTACCACTGCCTAGGGGGTTTAAAGTCCATCCTGCACACATGGGTGCCCTCCGTTTTCAAATGATTTGTGGGCTGATGCTGAGGTTTTTCTGGGACTGTCCCGCCCCCGGGCCACATTGTCCCGCGGTGGGGGAAAAGTTGGGGAAAGCATACTCGCTGCTCTGCATAGCAGAGCAGCGTGTATGCAGAGCTAGAATAGGCGCTGTGCGCATGCGCACAGCATCTATTCAGAGTCCGGGGGGGGAAGCCCGGGGGCTGCCCAGCGTCTCGGAGATGCTGGGAACGCCCCATTAGTGATGTAAATGGGGGGCGCGTGTCATAAGACCACACCCCCTTTACGCTTAGGTCACGCCCCCTTTTTGGGGGCGCGCAAGTCCCGATTCCCGTATGCCTGTATACCGGGTGTATTTTTGCCTATTTTCGCAGTGAGCATGCTACATAGCCGCGTGCACACAAGTATGGAGTCCCATGCGATTGATACGAGTGAATCATTGCTCTCTTTTTAGACATATTAAAAATACCGGTGTCGCACTCAATGGAAAGTTGAGCAGCAAACGCAATGCAGTATACAGTATGTAATGAGACAGGAACGGACACACGACGCAATGGACGGGGCACAGCGGGATAGTCCTCTGGTGGGCGGGTGTGTAGACATGGCGGGCGGGTGTGTAGACATGGCGAGCAGGTGTGTAGACATGGAGGGCGGATGTGTAGACATGGGGGCGGGTGTGTAGACATGGCGAGCAGGTGTGTAGACATGGAGGGCGGGTGTGTAGACATGGCGGGCGGGTGTGTAGACATGGTGATTAGCCCCACTTGGCACGTCACTGATAATGCGATTCAGATGCACCATTTGTCTCGCCAGTGTATTGTACCGAATATGGTTTTATTCACATCACTAAAGTACAATGCACGAGTACCCTGGACACTGGCAGTACATGTGGCAGCTGTGTGGGCGTTTTGGGCACCAACCTGGGGAATAAGGCAAAAGCCTGGGGGCGGGTATGAGTGAGCCAGGCAGTGTCTCCCGCCGCGCAGTGTCTCCCGCCGCGCAGTGTCTCCCGTCACGCAGCGTTGTCCTTAATCTGCAACTTTATTCCAAACTCCATTGTGCAAAAAATACCGATCCTAAGTGCCCAGGACACTATAAGTGACTTTGGAAGCAGCTACGATCCGACACGGACGCTAAATGAATAAATGGATACAAAAGTCTGTGAATCGCTTCCCGTCTCGCGCCACGCAGGGAAAAAGGGATTGGAGAATGAGGACACAGCTGTATACAGAATCTGCGCAGGAGGCAAAGAAGTGTCAATAGAGATGATTTATTCAGCCCCAACATTTATCAAGAAATCAGTTCCGTGAATAAAAAATAAATGATGAAAGATGGTTAAGGTATTGCAGGGGTTCAAGCGTTGCCATAGGGACTGATTCACTACGGAACGCAACTGCGTATGCAATAGCGATTACGCACGCAGTTCAACTGTTATCGCTATGCCCCCGCTGCACTGCATAAGGACGCCCACTTTACCTTACACACATCCGTAATGTTTAGCAAGACTGCGACACCATCGGTACAATCGAGCACCATCGCAGCCTCACACACACTTGCTCAAGCTCTGACCTTACTCAGAAATTGCTAACTTCCACCACGCTATCAGGCCTCAGGCTGCGTAGGGCATCACAGTGGATTATTTATGCACGCCTCTGCAATGGCGTTGAAATGCCTGCGCTTGGCTGACACCCCCCCCCCGTCACCACCCACAAACGGCACTGTCAATCACTCTGCGATGAGTCTACATAGTCACTGCGATCGCAGGCCCGATCACAGTGGCTGGTTTGCGCACTGCAATGCATGCGTATTACGCAACAATCGGCCGATTGTGTGATAATTAGCAGCTGCTTTACTTGCTGAATCAGGCCCATAATACTTACATATAGGCCTCATGCAAAATTACCACTCAGTGGGGATAAACTTTTGATACATAGGGGCAGATGTTATAAGCTCTGAAAACTGATAAATCGGAGAGCGATAAACTACCAACCACTCAGCTCCTATCTGTCATTTTTCAAACACAGCCGGTAACATGACAGTTAGGAGCTGATAGTTTATCACTTTCCAATGTATCGCTTTCCAGAGCTTAGTACATCTTGCCCATAGACTGAAGCAAAATAGTCTGATAATTGGTGAAAATATGTTTTCGCCCTTTGATAAATTGTCACCTTCGTAGCGTCCGTGGTTATTGTACAAAGTGAACAGCTGGCGCCGGATTTATTGGCCTGATTTAGAGTTGCGGCTGCGAATTTGTACGCAGCTGCTCTGTGAAAATATGCAAATGTCGCAGCCGCCGGGAGATGTACTGAGACGACAACCTGCAAAATAAAGTCGCAACATCTGCGTACAGCATCGGTCGTGGATCATTTGATTGTTGCAGTTTTGAGTGAGTCTAAGGTCCCGCAGACGTGGGAATTGAGACCGCGGAGCCATATTCCTTGTGTAAAGGATCGCACACAGGCTGCAGGAAGCGATGTACAGGAATGCACACAGGCCGCAGGAAGTGCTGTACAGCAACGCACACAGGCCGCAGGAAGCGATGTACAGCAATGCACACAGGCTGCAGGAAGCGATGTACAGCAATGCACACAAGCTGCAGGAAGCGATGTACAGCAATGCACACAGGCTGCAGGAAGCGATGTACAGCAATGCACACAGGCCGCAGGAAGTGCTGTACAGCAACGCACACAGGCTGCAGGAAGCGATGTACAGCAATGCACACAGGCTGCAGGAAGCGATGTACAGCAACGCACACAGGCTGCAGGAAGCGATGTACAGCAATGCACACAGGCCGCAGGAAGCGATGTACAGCAATGCACACAGGCCGCAGGAAGCGATGTACAGCAGCGCACACAGGCTGCAGGAAGCGATGTACAGCAATGCACACAGGCCGCAGGAAGTGATGTACAACAACGCACACAGCCCACAGGAAGCGATGTACAGCAACGCACACAGGCTGCAGGAAGCCATGTACAGCAACGCACACAGGCTGCAGGAAGCCATGTACAGCAACGCACACAGGCTGCAGGAAGCGATGTACAGCAACACACACAGGCTGCAGGAAGCAATGTACAGCAATGCACACAAGCTGCAGGAAGCGATGTACAGCAATGCACACAGGCCGCAGGAAGCGATGTACAGCAATGCACACAGGCCGCAGGAAGTGCTGTACAGCAACGCACACAGGCTGCAGGAAGCGATGTACAGCAATGCACACAGGCTGCAGGAAGCGATGTACAGCAATGCACACAGGCTGCAGGAAGCGATGTACAGCAATGCACACAGGCCGCAGGAAGCGATGTACAGCAATGCACACAGGCCGCAGGAAGCGATGTACAGCAGCGCACACAGGCTGCAGGAAGCGATGTACAGCAATGCACACAAGCTGCAGGAAGCGATGTACAGGAATGCACACAGGCCGCAGGAAGCGATGTACAGCAGCGCACACAGGCTGCAGGAAGCGATGTACAGCAATGCACACAAGCTGCAGGAACCGTATCTCTGCTCTAGAAGTGAGAATCCTACAAGTTGCCTGAATCTGACATTTTCTTACTGTTTACTTCTCAGAAAACGAAAAGGGTTTATATAATAACTATCATCAGAAGTGTTCATGCAATGTAATTATCATTACCAGAGACGCCGTGTTTGTATTAATCTCACTGTTTAACATATTATCATGATATTAAGTGAGTGCATGATATATTTATTTTAATGTGATGATGTTTGATCAGATCCTGCTGATTAATGATTGCTGACATTTGCAGACTGTGTACTCGTTAAATCAGCTTAGATTCCATATCATCGCATGTATTCTGTTTCCATGTACAGTGTGCTCAGTGCTCAAAAGATCAAATAAGACACCATTCCCCCAAGTTACGGACCCATCTCAGCTGTTATACCACACATTGAGGTACGCAGAGATCAGGCGGCCATTACGTTGGAGTGCAGACAATTATTATTATTTTTTTTTTATTTTTTTTTATTCAGAAAGAAACAAATAAAAATAATACAAAAATCGTACAATAACCAATATAGGGCCATATTCAATTTGATGGTGAAAAGTCTGAGGTCGGACTTTTCGCCATCATCGCAGGTTTTTCAGGGATAAAGTAGCAGGCGCGTGCCTGCTTTATCCCCGTATTCAATTAGGTTCCGGCGAAAACGGGACCCGGCGGAAAGGTAAGTATCGAAAAATCCAGGGAATTTTTGGGAAATGTTCCTGGCACCCCCCTAAAGATGTCCAGACATGGGGGATCACTATGGGTACCCCCATTTTTGCCTGCTGAAGGTAATCAGGGTTTTTAAATAGCCGCGGCAGGTGCATATATGCACCTGTAAAGAAGGGGTGAAGAATAGCATGTAGCTTTTGTTTTTTTTTAAAACTACTTCCATCAAGTTTGGGGTACATGAAAATTGGAGTAAGCATATTTTTATGTCCCTAAAGTGAATTTTGAAAATTTTTTAAAATGCACCTGCCGCTACTACCCGCATTCTTGAAAACGCCTGCCGCATACATGGGGACCCCCCCCCCTTAATCAATTGCACTAGTTTAAAACTTTGTTCCCCTTTTTTTTTTCAACTCCAAAATTAAAGTACATTTTTTGTGGTGTCCTGAGGATTTTTTTTTTTTTTTTTTTTTTTTACACAGATTACTATTAAAAAGGCTGCAGGCTATTTTTGATTATTCTACACCCCTAAACCCAAATTCTGCACTTTTTTTCACCATGTATCACACGGTGAGAAGTTATCCCCGTTTTTTAACAAAGACTTTTTGCACCGGCGAAAAGACTTTGAAATTGAATATGGGGATGATTGAAACAGGCGAAAGTGACATCATCTAAATTATCGCCGATAACCCGTTTTCGCCTCAAATTGAATACGGCCCATAGTGTATGTGAGAAATACAATAACTGGCAAATAAACAGGATCATAAAATATTTAGTACAGAAAATAAAGTACATGGCAGTTAAAAACAAAAACCAGCAATGCATACATTTTAAATATTAAACGGGTTAAATAAATTATATCATAATCAACAGGCGTGGTCGGCAGCTCTGTCAGATTGGACCGCAGAGGCGGACCTTGGCAAATTAATTGGGGTATCGTCTAGCAAAAGTCTAGTTTCGTACCACTGAGTGGAGTGAAAGCACTTATGTAATTGAGGACCTCATTCAGAGGAGGTCGTTAGTTGCAAGCGGTCGCACTGAATCAGCGTGGCCGCTTGCATGCTGAACGGCTGCCTCTTTGTCGATCGCTAAACTGTGGGTTACCACCCACAGCTTAACGACCGACCAGGTTGATGGTCGCGATGGTGATCACCATCGCGACCTTCGGGGCTTATGACCAGACCCTAAGGTTGGATGTGGGCACTCGTAAGCCCAGGGAGCTTTCTGCTCTGATGGAGCAGGAAACTCCCCACTGACATCACTGATGATGTCAGTGCGGCTGCCCCCAAAACAGTAGGCGTTCGTTAAGGAATGCCTCAGTTTTTGAAACCACCCCCCCGCCCCGCCTACAAAACGGGCTGAGCTGTTGATCAACATCGACAGCCGCCCCTTCTGTAGTGAGCTCCAGAGCGAGAGAACTTCTCTCTCGCTCCGGGGCTTGCGCACGCGCAGTGCGGCTGCTGCACGTGCGTAAGGCCTAAACATCGATCAGGTTGCGAGCGCTCAGCGCTTGTGACCGGGTCTGAATGAGGACCTATGTGTGGTTTTAAGAGTTTGAAATATTCTCCGGTGTATCCATCGAGTCCCGGGGATTTATTGTTTGGAAGCTTAGATATTACCATAGATACCTCCTCCTCAATGTCATTATTAAGGATTTCCTGTTTGGCATTGGAAAGTCTGTTTAACTTCGCTTCATCTAGCAAACAATCATGTAAAAGTGGGTCAGTCGGAGAGGCCATATATAGAGATGTATTGTATGAGTGAAAACGAGAGAGAATGTCTGTCGTGGAATGGACTGTTGAATTATTGATGGGGTCTCAAATTGTAATGTGACTTTTGGTTTTCTGGCCTCTGGTCATATTTGCCAGTAAACGACCGGCCTTGTTGCCCCAATGATAATACTTAGTTAGTTAGTAGTGTATTTAAACTGTCTATGAGCATTGGTGAAAAGAAAACTTTCAAGAAGTTGGCGTTTCTGCCTGTAATCCGTCAAATTAGGATCTGAGGGGTCCGATTCAAAAGCTTGATAAGCTGATGAAACCGAATGATGTAATGAGTCCTACTTTTGTTGGTATTCCCGCCGTCTCCGAGCCTGATAAGCAATAATATGGCCCCTTAGTACCGCTTTAGTAGTCGCCCAAAAAAGGTCCAGGTCATCCCAGTGTTCTAAGTTATTGTCAGCGAACTCCTGCCATTTAGTTTGGAGATGTTTAATAAAATGGTCAGATTGGCTCAGGGAGGACGGGAACCGCCAAAATCTAGAAGAGACATCGGAATTGTGTGTCGTGAAGCGAACAGATATAGGAGGGTGGTCTGATATCGGGAGTCAATCGGGAAACCGACTGCCTAAATACCAGCAGCCGGCTTCCCAACTGTCTTATCCCGGCAAGGGTGAAATGCCGGGCGTCTAGATGTAGACGCCCGCATTTCCCCGACGCCGGGAGACCGGTGCCCGGCATCACGATCGTAGTGATGCCGGGCGCCGTGAGCGGACAGCCGCTGGGGGGGAGGGTTAGGTTTAGGGCTCCCGGGGGGGACTTAGGGTTAGGCACCCCTCCGGGAGGGTTAGGCTAGGGGGAGGGAGGGTTAGGGTTAGGCACCCCCGGGGGGGACTTAGGGTTAGGCACCCCCCCCGGGGCAGCCTAGGCAGCGGGGAAGGGGGTGGTTAGGGTTAGGCACTTAGAGGGGGGATTAGGGTTAGGCACTTGGGGGAGAAGTTAGGGTTAGGCACCCCCCGGGAGGTTTAGGGTTAGGCTAGGGGGAGGGAGGGTTAGGGTTAGGCAATCCCAGGGGGGACTTACGGTTAGGTACCCCCCCGGGGGACTTAGGTTTAGGCAGCGGGGAAGGGGGTGGTTAGGGTTAGGCACTTAGAGGGGGGATTAGGGTTAGGCACTTGGGGGGGAAGTTAGGGTTAGGCACCCCTAAGGAGGGTTAGGGTTAGGGGGGTTAGGTTAGGTTAGTGGATACTTACCTATCCACGATCGGGATTTCCAGCGCTGTCGGGCTTCTGCTGCGTCACACTCTGCTTCTGTCGGGCTGCCGCTGACTGGAATCGAACCGCCAGCCGTGCGGCTGACGGTATTTCATACCAATTCCCTGATATCAGTATGTCATGTATATCAACCAAATTTACCCTCGAAAGCACTTGACCAGAGAGCAGAAAATAATCAATTCTTGAAGAACTTCGATGTACATAAGAATGAAATGTATAAGTTCTATCGGAGGGGTTAAAAAAATCCTCCAAACATCATGAAGATTGTGAATATTTTGAAGTGGAGACTCGCTGCTCCCAGGGTAGAGTGGGGAGAGGCTATGCCAGACCTATCTAGATGAAAATCTGCTACACTGTTCAAGTCAGCACCGACTATCAGGTTACCAAGAGTACGTTGTAGTAATATTTTAGATATGGCACGAAAATAATGCATATTGGGGGCGGAAGGGGCATAAAGAGTCAATAATGTATATAGTGTACCTCTTATAAGTACATCCAGTAAATGAAATGTACCTTCACTGTCTATCAAGGAATCGACTATGGAATATTGTAGTCGCTTGTGAAACAGGATTGCCACTCCACGTTTCTTGGAATTAAAGGATGCGGATATACATTCCCGTGTCCAGTTATCCCGCAAAGACATGTTCTGAGAAATTGCTGCAAGAATATAATTAGGGGTATTCAATATGGGTGCGATAACATCGTTTTTTGCGTTAATTTTGCACTTTTTAACTTTTTTGTGTTAATATCACTGGTTTTAGTTTTACACCGTATTCAATTTCAAAGACTTATCGCAGTTTTGAAAAGTCTTTGATAAAAAACGGTGATAACTTTTCACCATTGAATAGGTGTCGAAAAAAAGTGCAGATTTGGGGTTTAGGGGTGCAGGCTTAAAAAAATAGCCTGCACCCCGGAGATTGACATTTAAAAAAGAACTGTGTCAAAAAAAGTTTTTAAAAAAAATAGGGACACCCCAAAAAATAAATTTCAAAATTGGGGTGCAAAAAAAAAAAAATGGGAAAGAATTGTTAAACAATAGGGAAATAGGTTCAGGGCTATTCTGCAAGTATGCGGCAGGTGTTTTCTAGAATAGAATTATAGCGGCAGGTGTATTCTAGAATAGATTATTAGCGGCAGGTGTTTTCTAGAATAGAATTATAGCGGCAGGTGCACAAATGCAGAATTTGTAAAAACTGACTTTAGGGACACAAAAATATGCTAGTACCCATTTTCATGTACCCCAAATTTGATGGGACCACTTAAAATAATGAAAAAAATAACCTAAGTGCTCTTCTGCATCACTTCTTCAATGTCGGGAAAAAAACACCTGCTGCGGCTATTTAAATCCCCGACTTTCAATTAAAGGCTAAAACGGGGGTACCCATAGTGATCCCCCATGTTTTTACTACTTTAGGGGGGTCATACAATTTTTTTAAGGAAAAATTCGTCACTTTACGCAAATCCAACTTCGGAGTTTCCCATTTTCGTTCATTTTTTTATTGAATACGGGGATAAGCGGGAGCGCGCACCATACTTTAACGCAGAAAAAAACTCTGATTGAAATAGAAATGTAAAGATAATGATAATTAAAAACGTACCTTTTATTACCTACTTGTATTATAAAATATTGTTTGATAAATTAAGGCGAAGATATATAGTAAAATTAATATATATTCCTGTATAAACTATGTGTCCAGGAATTCACCTCCAATGACACATGTTCAATAAAAGTGCAATTTATTGTGTTCCATTAGTAAGTACATATGTCCCTTATCATCATACCAAAAAAGGGTGATAAATAAAAGTGCAATTTATCTAGTACCTATTATTGTACAATGCCCTATGGGTAACTATAATATTGAAAATGCAAAGCTTTGCACAAGATCATAGAGGTATTAGCTTTAGTTCAACAATTCACCCAGTATCTCGATTTCTTATAGATTCCCTAAATATTGGCAAAACAATTCAATTATTGCAGCAATAAACAATATTGGTGATTATCACCGTATTAACGTCAATAAATCTTATAATAACGTGTTACAGTTGGTTTATTGTTTAATAACGTGTTACAGTTGGTTTATTGTTTAATAACGTGTTACAGTTGGTTTATTGTTAATACATACTCATATAATCACTTTTCCTGTGCAGGGTCCCATTTCCTTTTTCCCCCAGTATTTAACTTTCCTGAGTTTCACAGGGGAATTCAAGCCATGTACATTCCATCATTCCATGAAACTACGTGAACATTATTAGTGACATGACCAGTAGGATTAGTGGTATACTGTACAGACATTAACCAACACCTGTTTTGTGAAAAATAAACCTACCCATCATAATTACCAATTTGTCTGGTCCTCCATCCCAGCCTCTGGGGGAGACAGTGATCTGTATTGTGAAATTATGCCGACCACACCCGTCAGTTGTCACACGAAAAATAAAAAATGTGGTTTAGGGAGGACGGGAACCGCCAAAATCTAGAAGAGACATCGGAATTGTGTGTCGTGAAGCAAACAGATATAGGAGGGTGGTCTGATATCGGGAGGCAATCGGGAAGCCGACTGCCTAAATACCAGCAGCCGGCTTCCCAACTGTCTTATGCCAGCAAGGGTGATATGCCGGGTGTCTAGATGTAGACGCCCGCATTTCCCCGACGCCGGGAGACCGGTGCCCGGCATCACGATCGTAGTGATGCCGGGCGCCGTGAGCGGACAGCCGCTGGGGGGGAGGGTTAGGTTTAGGGCTCCCGGGGGGGACTTAGGGTTAGGCACCCCCCCGGGAGGGTTAGGCTAGGGGGAGGGAGGGTTAGGGTTAGGCACCCCCGGGGGGACTTAGGGTTAGGCACCCCCCCCGGGGCAGCCTAGGCAGCGGGGAAGGGGGTGGTTAGAGTATGGCACTTAGAGGGGGGATTAGGGTTAGGCACTTGGGGGGGAAGTTAAGGTTAGGCACCCCCCGGGAGGTTTAGGGTTAGGCTAGGGGGAGGGAGGGTTAGGGTTAGGCAATCCCAGGGGGGACTTACGGTTAGGTACCCCCCCGGGGGACTTAGGTTTAGGCAGCGGGGAAGGGGGTGGTTAGGGTTAGGCACTTAGAGGGGGGATTAGGGTTAGGCACTTGGGGGGGAAGTTAGGGTTAGGCACCCCTAAGGAGGGTTAGGGTTAGGGGGGTTAGGTTAGTGGATACTTACCTATCCACGATCGGGATTTCCAGCGCTGTCGGGCTTCTGCTGCGTCGCACTCTGCTTCTGTCGGGCTGCCGCTGACTGGCATCGAACCGCCAGCCATGCGGCTGACGGTATTTCATACCAATTCCCTGATATCAGTATGTCATGTATATCAACCAAATTTACCCTCGAAAGCACTTGACCAGAGAGCAGAAAATAATCAATTCTTGAAGAACTTCGATGTACATAAGAATGAAATGTATAAGTTCTATCGGAGGGGTTAAAAAAATCCTCCAAACATCATGAAGATTGTGAATATTTTGAAGTGGAGACTCGCTGCTCCCAGGGTAGAGTGGGGAGAGGCTATGCCAGACCTATCTAGATGAAAATCTGCTACACTGTTCAAGTCAGCAACGACTATCAGGTTACCAAGAGTACGTTGTAGTAATATTTTAGATATGGCACGAAAATAATGCATATTGGGGGCGGAAGGGGCATAAAGAGTCAATAATGTATATAGTGTACCTCTTATAAGTACATCCAGTAAATGAAATGTACCTTCACTGTCTATCAAGGAATCGACTATGGAATATTGTAGTCGCTTGTGAAACAGGATTGCCACTCCACGTTTCTTGGAATTAAAGGATGCGGATATACATTCCCGTGTCCAGTTATCCCGCAAAGACATGTTCTGAGAAATTGCTGCAAGAATATAATTAGGGGTATTCAATATGGGTGCGATAACATCGTTTTTTGCGTTAATTTTGCACTTTTTAACTTTTTTGTGTTAATATCACTGGTTTTAGTTTTACACCGTATTCAATTTCAAAGACTTATCGCAGTTTTGAAAAGTCTTTGATAAAAAACGGTGATAACTTTTCACCATTGAATAGGTGTCGAAAAAAAGTGCAGATTTGGGGTTTAGGGGTGCAGGCTTAAAAAAAATAGCCTGCACCCCGGAGATTGACATTTAAAAAAGAACTGTGTCAAAAAAAGTTTTTAAAAAAAATAGGGACACCCCAAAAAATAAATTTCAAAATTGGGGTGCAAAAAAAAAAAAATGGGAAAGAATTGTTAAACAATAGGGAAATAGGTTCAGGGCTATTCTGCATGTATGCGGCAGGTGTATTCTAGAATAGAATTATAGCGGCAGGTGTATTCTAGAATAGATTATTAGCGGCAGGTGTTTTCTAGAATAGAATTATAGCGGCAGGTGCACAAATGCAGAATTTGTAAAAACTGACTTTAGGGACACAAAAATATGCTAGTACCCATTTTCATGTACCCCAAATTTGATGGGACCACTTAAAATAATGAAAAAAATAACCTAAGTGCTCTTCTGCATCACTTCTTCAATGTCGGGAAAAAAACACCTGCTGCGGCTATTTAAATCCCCGACTTTCAATTAAAGGCTAAAACGGGGGTACCCATAGTGATCCCCCATGTTTTTACTACTTTAGGGGGGTCATACAATTTTTTTAAGGAAAAATTCGTCACTTTACGCAAATCCAACTTCGGAGTTTCCCATTTTCGTTCATTTTTTTATTGAATACGGGGATAAGCGGGAGCGCGCACCATACTTTAACGCAGAAAAAATCTCTGATTGAAATAGAAATGTAAAGATAATGATAATTAAAAACGTACCTTTTATTACCTACTTGTATTATAAAATATTGTTTGATAAATTAAGGCGAAGATATATAGTAAAATTAATATATATTCCTGTATAAACTATGTGTCCAGGAATTCACCTCCAATGACACATGTTCAATAAAAGTACAATTTATTGTGTTCCATTAGTAAGTACATATGTCCCTTATCATCATACCAAAAAAGGGTGATAAATAAAAGTGCAATTTATCTAGTACCTATTATTGTACAATGCCCTATGGGTAACTATAATATTGAAAATGCAAAGCTTTGCACAAGATCATAGAGGTATTAGCTTTAGTTCAACAATTCACCCAGTATCTCGATTTCTTATAGATTCCCTAAATATTGGCAAAACAATTCAATTATTGCAGCAATAAACAATATTGGTGATTATCACCGTATTAACGTCAATAAATCTTATAATAACGTGTTACAGTTGGTTTATTGTTTAATAACGTGTTACAGTTGGTTTATTGTTTAATAACGTGTTACAGTTGGTTTATTGTTAATACATACTCATATAATCACTTTTCCTGTGCAGGGTCCCATTTCCTTTTTCCCCCAGTATTTAACTTTCCTGAGTTTCACAGGGGAATTCAAGCCATGTACATTCCATCATTCCATGAAACTACGTGAACATTATTAGTGACATGACCAGTAGGATTAGTGGTATACTGTACAGACATTAACCAACACCTGTTTTGTGAAAAATAAACCTACCCATCATAATTACCAATTTGTCTGGTCCTCCATCCCAGCCTCTGGGGGAGACAGTGATCTGTATTGTGAAATTATGCCGACCACACCCGTCAGTTGTCACACGAAAAATAAAAAATGTGCAAACAATCTACAAATAACCAGGCGTTGCCATAAATCTGCTCCAATTCTTACCATTTTCAATATTTTCCAACCAAATTAAAGTTTCAACTGCATAATATATCATACAGGTATTAAGAACGTTAACCAACTACGTAACGTTCGACATTAGATATAAAAGCATTAAAACAAAAAAAAAAATCAAAAAAGCAGAACTTTTAGCAAAAAAATAAAACATGAGAAAGTAAGCATGTCTCTCTTATGAAAATAGCATTACCAGTGGTATAAACCCTAGCTTTCATCTAGGGGAACGAGAAGAAGGATTGTCGGGTAACTGCAATGTAGAGACAAAGGACCTCATTCAGAGTCGGTCGGAGCGGCCGCACGGTCGTACGCCACCGATGTTCGCTATACTGCGCATGGGTAAAGTTCGCAATGCGTGTGCGCAAACTAGCCGCTACGATCAGAAATTTCTCTCTCCTTGAACACAGCCAGGTAGGTAGTTTGAGTGACAGGATGAGGCGTTTGTGGGTGGTAACAGGGGAAGGTGCTTGAAAACGGGGGGGTGGAGATCCGAATGCAGGCGTGCCTCATTATGCGAGCGGCGTTTTATGGGAGTGCATACGGTTTATGGGAGTGCATAATTAACAAAGTAGCGTCATGGCACATGTGACATGGGAGGTTTTTACACTGACATGATCGTAGAGCTTAAGAGAGGGTATGGTCAACCTCAAGCTCTACGACCAGTTCCGATGGTTACCGATGGTCTCGATTAATCCTTATATGCCCGGAGATGACGTGCAATGCGTACGAGAAGGGGGCGTATTTTTTAGTCTTCCGACCGCTTCCTCCCTTTGGACGGCCAACTACCGATCCGAACTTAGGGACGCAACTTGCGAGAGAATCATTTGAATATCCGGCCCCTTTTTCCGTACGACCGTGCGGCTGCTTCGTCCGACTCTAAATGAGGTCCAAAGTGCCTCGCTGAGCTGGCGTCCTCAAAAACATGAACATTTCCATTGATTGTGACTTTAAGTCTAGCAGGAAATAATAGAGTAAATTGGTGGCGATTCTCAATAATTGTTTTACATATTGGGGAAAATTCCCTGCGTTTTTGTGAGACCGCTGCCGAAAAATCTTAGAACACCAAGATCTTATGGTCATCTATTATTGTGGAGGTGGCCTTGCGGTATATTCTCAACACCAGTTCCTTGTCTCTAAAATTTAAATACCTGGTGATAACCCTCTTGGGCGACTGCCCTGTGAGTTCCTATCGGGGCCTAGTCTATGTGCACGTTCAGTTGTTATAGTGGTATCGTTATCTGAGATACAGAAAGCTTGGTTGAGGTCTGTTTGCAGATAGTCTGGAGTGCAGCCTATTATTAGCATCTAGTGACAAGGTCTTTGTACCTCAGTGATGTCACTGGTTCCTAGTGACTGTATAGGCTGCACTCTCAGTGATGTCACTGGCTCCTAGTGACTGTATAGGCTGCATTCTCAGTGATGTCACTGGCTCCTAGTGACTGGATAGGCTGCACTCTCAGTGATGTCACTGGTTCCTATTGACTGGATAGGCTGCATTCTCAGTGATGTCACTGGCTTCAAGTGACTGGGTAGGCTGCACTCTCAGTGATGTCACTGGCTCCTAGTGACTGGATAGGCTGCACTCTCAGTGATGTCACTGGCTCCTAGTGACTGGATAGGCTGCATTCTCAGTGATGTCACTGGTTCCTAGTGACTGGATAGGCTGCATTCTCAGTGATGTCACTGGCTCCTAGTGACTGGATAGGCTGCATTCTCAGTGATGTCACTGGTTCCTAGTGACTGGATAGGCTCCATTCTCAGTGATGTCACTGGCTCCTAGTGACTGGATAGGCTGCATTCTCAGTGATGTCACTGGTTCCTAATGACTGGATAGGCTGCATTCTCAGTGATGTCACTGGCTCCTAGTGACTGGATAGGCTGCATTCTCAGTGATGTCACTGGTTCCTAATAACTGGATAGGCTGCATTCTCAGTGATGTCACTGGTTTCTATGACTGGATAGGCTGCATTCTCAGTGATGTCACTGGTTTCTATGACTGGATAGGCTGCATTCTCAGTGATGTTACTGGTTTCTATGAATGGATAGGCTGCATTCTCAGTGATGTCACTGGCTCCTAGTGACTGTATAGGCTGCACTCTCAGTGATGTCACTGGTTCCTAATGACTGGATAGGCTGCATTCTCAGTGATGTCACTGGCTTCAAGTGACTGTATAGGCTGCACTCTCAGTGATGTCACTGGTTCCTAGTGACTGGATAGGCTGCATTCTCAGTGATGTCACTGGCTTCTAGTGACTGGATAGGCTGCACTCTCAGTGATGTCACTGGTTCCTATTGACTGGATAGGCTGCATTCTCAGTGATGTCACTGGTTTCTAGTGAATGGATAGGCTGCATTCTCATTGATGTCTCTGGCTTCTAGTGACTGTATAGGCTGCACTCTCAGTGATGTCACTGCTTCCTAATGACTGGATAGGCTGCATTCTCAGTGATGTCACTGGTTCCTAGTGAGTGGATAGGCTGCATTCTCAGTGATGTTGCTGGCTCTTAATGAATATATAAGCTGCTCTCTCAGTGATGTCATTGGTTCCTAATGACTGGATAGGCTACATTCATATGCTATGTGTTGGTGAAATTACACAGCTGTAGACTATTATTATTATCCTTTATTCATATGGCGACACAAGGGTTCCACAGCGTCTTACAAAGTACATAAGCAAATTATAACACAAGAAAACCATTCCTAGTGACTGGATAGTCTGCACTCTCAGTGATGTCCCTGGTTTCTAGTAAATGGATAGTCTGCACTCTCAGTGATGTCACTGGTTTCTAGTGAATGGATAGTCTGCATTCTCATTGAGATGTCACTCGCTCCTAGTGACTGTATAAGCTGCTCTCTCAGTGATGTCACTGGTTCCTAGTGACCGGATAGGCTGCACTCATATGCTATGTGTTGGTGAAATTACATAGCTGTAGACTATTATTATTATCCTTTATTCATATGGCGACACAAGGGTTCCACAGCGTCTTACAAAGTACATAAGCAAATTATAACACAAGAAAACCGTTATTAACAGAACCAAACAAGACATGTGCCAGAAAGAGCATTGGCGCTCCCCCCCCATTTTTAAAATAGGGACATAAGGCACGCACCCGAAAAAAGGGCCATGGCCTCATGGGGAAGGGCCAGGGAAGAGATAGAGGAGGCCAGGAGATGCTGGGGATAAATAGGGACATAATATAGTGCACCTGAGAGAGGGCCATGACCTCATGGGGAAGGGCCAGGGAAGAGATAGGGGAGGCCAGGAGATGCTGGGGATAAATAGGGACATAATATAGTGCACCTGAGAGAGGGCCATGACCTCATGGGGAAGGGCCAGGGAAGAGATAGAGGAGGCCAGGAGATGCTGGGGATAAATAGGGACATAATATAGTGCACCTGAGAGAGGGCCATGGCCTCATGGGGAAGGGCCAGGGAAGAGATAGGGGAGGCCAGGAGATGCTGGGGATAAATAGGGACATAATATAGGGCACCTGAGAGAGGGCCATGGCCTCATGGGGAAGGGCCAGGGAAGAGATAGGGGAGGCCAGGAGATGCTGGGGATAAATAGGGACATAATATAGTGCACCTGAGAGAGGGCCATGGCCTCATGGGGAAGGGCCAGGGAAGAGATAGGGGAGGCCAGGAGATGCTGGGGATAAATAGGGACATAATATAGGGCACCTGAGAGAGGGCCATGACCTCATGGGGAAGGGCCAGGGAAGAGATAGGGGAGGCCAGGAGATGCTGGGGATAAATAGGGACATAATATAGTGCACCTGAGAGAGGGCCATGACCTCATGGGGAAGGGCCAGGGAAGAGATAGAGGAGGCCAGGAGATGCTGGGGATAAATAGGGACATAATATAGTGCACCTGAGAGAGGGCCATGGCCTCATGGGGAAGGGCCAGGGAAGAGATAGGGGAGGCCAGGAGATGCTGGGGATAAATAGGGACATAATATAGTGCACCTGAGAGAGGGCCATGGCCTCATGGGGAAGGGCCAGGGAAGAGATAGGGGAGGCCAGGAGATGCTGGGGATAAAAAGGGACATAATATAGGGCACCTGAGAGAGGGCCATGGCCTCATGGGGAAGGGCCAGGGAAGAGATAGAGGAGGCCAGGAAATGCTGGGGATGAAAGAAGAAGCTACAAGTGAGAATGTTAATAAACAGACAATTGGCAGGTCCAAACAGCGCCCCCTGCCCTGCGGTGCCCTGTGCCATGGCACAGGTCATACCACCCTAGTTATGGCCCTGGTCTGCATTATAGTCTCACTATGTATAGTACATGCTATTGGGTCTGTATTATAGTCTCAATATATACATGTTATTGGGCCTGTATTACAGGAGGCCTATTCATCATTACGAAAAATTCGATAGAGGTAATTAGGGTTAGAGCTGGCATGTAGTTCTACTTAATTACCGGAGGAATTCATCATTCCTCCTCCCTATAACTATCTATTCCCAAAAGCTGTTATTTGTGTGATGACAGCTTTTCGGGAAATAGATACTTTTCCCTCTCTACACTAACTTACCGCAGCTGGAATCAGTGCTGCACATGCGCCGTTACATCTGTAAAAGCAACGCTTGCGCAGCACTGCCTACAGCTGCGGTAATTGTGTCCCCCCCAACCCCCTCTGCTCACCTCCCCCCTGTCCCCCACTTACCTGGCTGCTGCTCTGACACCGCGTTCTCCCGGCAGAACACAGTAAAGTTTAGGAAAAAAAACAAAAACCCGTTTTACAGTGTTCTGCCGGGAGAACGCGGTGTCAGAGCAGCAGCCAAAGCCGGAGGAGGGACCAGGGAGCGCCGGAGGGGAACGGAGGAGGAGCTGCCCAGCTGACAGCAGGTAAGTGTCACTCGCTATACGCCACCTGAGAGTGGCGGATAGTAACATCATCACATTCCAAACATACATTATTTTCAGAATTTGATGAATAGCCTAATTTCTACATCCCCATACTAATGTACTAATGTACCCATACTAATGTACTATTGTACTAATGTACCCATACTAATGTACTAATGTACCCATACTAATGTACTAATGTACTAATATACCCATACTAATATACTAATGTACCCATACTAATGTACTAATGTACTAATGTACCCATACTAATATACTAATGTACCCATACTAATGTACTAATGTACTAATGTACCCATACTAATGTACTAATGTACTAATGTACCCATACTAATATACTAATGTACTAATGTGTACCCATACTAATGTACTAATGTACCCATACTAATATACTAATGTACCCATACTAATATCCCCATACTAATGTACTATTGTACTAATGTACCCATACTAATGTACTAATGTACCCATACTAATGTACTAATGTACCCATACTAATATACTAATGTACTAATGTACTAATGTACCCATACTAATATACTAATGTATGGGGATGTAGAAATTAGTATATTAGTATGGGTACATTAGTACATTAGTATGGGGATATTAGTATGTGGATATTAGTATGGGTACATTAGTACATTAGTATAGGACTATAGGTACATTAGTACAGGTACATTAGTATGGGTACATTAGTATGGGGATATTAGTATGTGGATATTAGTATGGGTACATTAGTATGGGTACATTAGTACGGGTACATTAGTACATTAGTATGGGTACATTAGTACATTAGTACGGGTACATTAGTATGGGTACATTAGTATGGGGATATTAGTATGGGTATATTAGTACATTAGTATGGCTACATTAGTACATTAGTATGGGTACATTAGTATGGGTACATTAGTACATTAGTATGGGTACATTAGTACGGGTACATTAGTACATTAGTATGGGTACATTAGTACATTAGTATGGGTACATTAGTACGGGTACATTAGTATGGGTACATTAGTATGGGGATATTAGTATGGGTATATTAGTACATTAGTATGGCTACATTAGTACATTAGTATGGGTACATTAGTATGGGTACATTAGTATGGGGATATTAGTATGGGTACATTAGTATATTAGTATGGGTACATTAGTATGGGGATATTAGTATGGGTACATTAGTACATTAGTATGGGTACATTAGTACATTAGTATGGGTACATTAGTACGAGTACATTAGTACATTAGTATGGGTACATTAGTACATTAGTATGGGTACATTAGTACGGGTACATTAGTACATTAGTATGGGTACATTAGTACATTAGTACGGGTACATTAGTACATTAGTATGGGTACATTAGTATGGGGATATTAGTATGGGTACATTAGTACGAGTACATTAGTACATTAGTATGGGTACATTAGTACATTAGTATGGGTACATTAGTACATTAGTATGGGTACATTAGTACGGGTACATTAGTACATTAGTATGGGTACATTAGTACATTAGTATGGGTACATTAGTATGGGTACATTAGTACATTAGTATGGGTACATTAGTATGGGGATATTAGTATGGGTACATTAGTACGAGTACATTAGTACATTAGTATGGGTACATTAGTACATTAGTACGGGTACATTAGTACATTAGTATGGGTACATTAGTATGGGGATATTAGTATGGGTATATTAGTACATTAGTATGGCTACATTAGTACATTAGTATGGGTACATTAGTATGGGTACATTAGTACATTAGTACGGGTACATTAGTACATTAGTATGGGGATATTAGTATGGGTACATTAGTACGGGTACATTAGTACATTAGTATGGGTACAATAGTACATTAGAATGGGTACATTAGTATGGGGATATTAGTATGGGTACATTAGTACGGGTACATTAGTACATTAGTATGGGTACATTAGTACATTAGTATGGGTACATTAGTACGGGTACATTAGTACATTAGTATGGGTACATTAGTATGGGGATATTAGTATGGGTACATTAGTACGGGTACATTAGTACATTAGTATGGGTACATTAGTACATTAGTATGGGTACATTAGTACGGGTACATTAGTACATTAGTATGGGTACATTAGTATGGGTATATTAGTATGGGTACATTAGTATGGGTACATTAGTACATTAGTATGGGTACATTAGTACATTAGTATGGGTACATTAGTATGGGGATATTAGTATGGGTACATTAGTATGGGTACATTAGTATGGGTACATTAGTATGGGGATATTAGTATGGGTACATTAGTATGGGGATATTAGTATGGGTACATTAGTACTTTAGTATGGGTACATTAGTATGGGGATATTAGTATGGGTACATTAGTACTTTAGTATTATTATTATTATTATTATTATTATCAGTTATTTATATAGCGCACACATATTCCGCAGCGCTTTACAGAGAATAGTTGGCCATTCACATCAGTCCCTGCCCCAGTGGAGCTTACACTCTATGTTCCCTATCACATGCACACACACACACACTATGGTTAATTTTTGTTGGGGGAGGAAACCGGAGTACCCGGAGGAAACCCACGCAAGCACAGGGAGAATATACAAACTCCACACAGCTAGGGCCGTGGTGGGAATTGAACCCATGACCTCAGTGCTGTGAGGCAGTAATGCTACCATTACACCGTCTGTACATTAGTATGGGTACATTAGTACATTAGTACAGGTACATTAGTACATTAGTATGGGTACATTAGTATGGGTACATTAGTACATTAGTATGGGTACATTAGTATGGGTACATTAGTACAGGTACATTAGTACATTAGTATGGGGATATTAGTATGGGGATATTAGTACATTAGTATGGGTACATTAGTACATTAGTATGGGTACATTAGTACATTAGTATGGGTACATTAGTACATTAGTATGGGTACATTAGTATGGGTACATTAGTATGGGGATATTAGTATGGGTACATTAGTACAGGTACATTAGTATGGGGATATTAGTATGGGGATATTAGTATGGGTACATTAGTACAGGTACATTAGTATGGGTACATTAGTATGGGGATATTAGTATGGTTACATTAGTATGGGGATATTAGTATGGGTACATTAGTATGGGGATATTAGTATGGGTACATTAGTACATTAGTATGGGTACATTAGTACATTAGTATGGGGATATTAGTATGGGTACATTAGTACATTAGTATGGGAACATTAGTATGGGGATATTAGTATGGGTACATTAGTATGGGGATATTAGTATGGGTACATTAGTACATTAGTATGGGTACATTAGTATGGGTACATTAGTATATTAGTACAGGTACATTAGTACATTAGTATGGGTACATTAGTATGGGGATATTAGTATGGGTACATTAGTACATTAGTATGGGTACATTAGTACAGGTACATTAGTACATTAGTATGGGTACATTAGTACATTAGTATGGGTACATTAGTACAGGTACATTAGTACATTAGTATGGGTACATTAGTATGGGAATATTAGTATGGGTACATTAGTACATTAGTATGGGGATATTAGTATGGGTACATTAGTACATTAGTATGGGTACATTAGTACATTAGTATGGGTACATTAGTATGGGTACATTAGTACATTAGTACAGGTACATTAGTATGGGGATATTAGTATGGGTACATTAGTATGGGGATATTAGTATGGGTACATTAGTACATTAGGATGGGTACATTAGTACATTAGTATGGGTACATTAGTATGGGGATATTAGTATGGGTACATTAGTACATTAGTATGGGTACATTAGTAAATTAGTATGGGTACATTAGTACAGGTACATTAGTACATTAGTATGGGTACATTAGTATGGGGATATTAGTATGGGTACATTAGTACATTAGTATGGGGATATTAGTATGGGTACATTAGTACATTAGTATGGGTACATTAGTACATTAGTATGGGAACATTAGTACGGGTACATTAGTATGGGGATATGGAAATGAGGCTATTCATCAAATTCCGAAAATGATGTACAGTATTTTCAGAATGTGATGGTGTTACTATACGCCACTGAGAGGTGACGTATAGCGGGTTACACTTACCTGCTGCCAACTGGGCATGTCCTCCTCCGGCTCCCTTCGTCGCGAGGTAGGGATCCACGGCTTCAGCTGGCCAGGTAAGTGAAGGGCGGGTGATCGGGGGACGACGACACAGAATTATCGCAGGTGTAATCTGTGCTGCGCATGTGCCGCGTTCGTGAACGTAACGGCGCATGCACAGCACTGATTACAGCTGCGGTAGGGTTGGTATAGGCAGGGAAAAGTATCTATTTCCTGTAGATCTGTGATCACAAAAATGACAGCTTTTCGGAATAGATACTGATGGGGAGGAGGAATGATGAATTCCTCCGGTAATTAGGTAGAACTCCATGCCTAATTACCTCCAGGGAATTTTTAGTTATAATGAATAGGCCCCTTCACCAGGAGATATGACTGTAGTGACATCTAGTGTAGTGTAAGTGATGCCAGCTTAACCTGGAATCTCCAAGCCCTAGTAAGATTGTCGGCTGTAATCCTGGACAACACTTCTATCTTGTAGTAATGGGTTTGAGAGATGTATAAAACCTGCTTAAGAGAAAATGTGAAGGAGTTGTCTATAACATCTACTGCATCTATAATGTATCTAGCACCTTCTATAAAGTGCAGGGATTTCCTGTCATACTCCTGAGATTTGATATAAAAATGATTAGAATAATAAGTAATAAGATGTTTAGAACTTATAAACTCTTCTTTGTTTATTGTAATCATTTTTATAGTTAAAACTCACCAGCTTTGTGGAGCTCCCTGTGAATGCAGGGAGACTAGAGATGAGGAAGCAACATATCTGCCTCACTTCTGTAAAGTCAGACACTGCTTGCAGAGCTGGGGGCGGGGCCACACCACGGGCAGTACGCTGCACAGAAAGAGAGCTAATAGAGGCATGCCTCTGAGTATGGGGGGCATGTATTGAGCACTGATGGACACCATGGATGTGTCATGTGACCAGGAAATGCACTGTTAGAAATCACAGCTCAGTGAGCAGAAGCAAGAGAAGACACAGTGATGCAGGTAATGTAGGAGAATCAATGGACACTGAAGCTTAGTGTAGTGAGGGGAGAGTTACAGGCTCCCAGCACTCAGACCCATCTCCATGTGTGCCTCCCCAGCCATTAACTTGCTTTCGTCAGATGATAGATGTGAACCATAAACTGAATCTATATTTAACTAAAATAACCACACCAGACCAAAATATGCCATTCAAAATAAGTGGTCAGCTTTATATTGTTACAATGAAGTATTGCGGCAGAAGAAAGAAGGGAAAACAACCATCGTCCACTTGTCTTAGGCAAACGGATGTCACAACTCACAAGGGCCAACTATCCCCATATCAAGGGCAAGTGTGATACTAAAAGCTGCAAGGGCCAACTCTCCCTTTCTAAGCAAGTGATGCGGCATCCGACACCCATGCCAATACACAATTGATACCCGCTTGGTTGAGAGATACCGCTGACCCCAGTAGGGTGAAATCAGCCTATCAGTGCATTGAAGGGGTGCGCAACGCTCATACTGCCGCAAGATGGACGCTTCAATATTGCCAGTCTTTCCCTGCTATGAAACAAAGCCGACACAAGACACAATAGGGGAGGGAGGGTGGTAGATGAAATTCAAAGAGGCAGAGGTACATACCTAAATTTAGGCTTACCATACTATCCCTTTAAACTGGGACACTAATTACACAGATCATGTGGCTGGCTGACTTCAAGCCTGGATTTCGCCTGGTTTTAATCAGCCACAGAACCTGTAGAATTTATGAGTGTCCCGGTTTAAAGGGATATTATGGTAAGCCTATGTATATGTATATATAAAGGGATAGTATGGTAAGCCTATGTATATATATATATATATATATATATATAAGGGATAGTATGGTAAGCCTATGTATATATAAAGGGATAGTATGGTAAGCCTATGTATATGTATATATAAAGGGATAGTATGGTAAGCCTATGTATATATATATATATATATATATATATATATAAGGGATAGTATGGTAAGCCTATGTATATATAAAGGGATAGTATGGTAAGCCTATGTATATATATATATATATATATATAAAGGGATAGCATGGTAAGCCTATGTATATATAAAGGGATAGTATGGTAAGCCTATGTATATATATATATATATCTATATATATATATATATATTTATATTTATATATAAAGGGATAGTATGGTAAGCCTATGTATATATAAAGGGATAGTATGGTAAGCTTATGTATATATAAAGGGATGGTATGGTAAGCCTATGTTTACATAAAGAGACAGTATGGTAAGCCTATGTATATATAAAGGGATAGAATGGTAAGCCTATGTATATATAAAGGGATGGTATGGTAAGCCTATGTGTATATAGGGATAGTATGGTAAGCCTATGTATATATAAAGGGCTGGTATGGTAAGCCTATGTTTACATAAAGAGACAGTATGGTAAGCCTATGTATATATAAAGGGATAGAATGGTAAGCCTATGTATATATAAAGGGATGGTATGGTAAGCCTATGTGTATATAGGGATAGTATGGTAAGCCTATGTATATATAAAGGGATGGTATGGTAAGCCTATGTATATATAAAGGGATAGAATGGTAAGCCTATGTGTATATAGAGGGATAGTATGGTAAGCCTATGTATATATAAAGGGATAGTATGGTAAGCCTATGTGTATATAGAGGGACAGTATGGTAAGCCTATGTGTATATAAAGGGATAGTATGGTAAGCCTATGTGTATATAGAGGGATAGTATGGTAAGCCTATGTATATATAAAGGGATAGTATGGTAAGCCTATGTGTATATAGAGGGACAGTATGGTAAGCCTATGTATATATAAAGGGATAGTATGGTAAGTCTATGTATATATAAAGGGATAGTATGGTAAGCCTATGTATATATAAAGGGATAGTAGGGTAAGCCTATGTATATATAAAGGGATAGTATGGTAAGCCTATGTGTATATAAAGGGATAGTATGGTAAGCCTATGTATATATAAAGGGATAGTATGGTAAGCCTATGTATATATAAAGGGATAGTATGGTAAGTCTATGTATATATAAAGGGATAGTATGGTAAGTCTATGTATATATAAAGGGATAGTATGGTAAGTCTATGTATATATAAAGGGATAGTATGGTAAGCCTATGTATATATAAAGGGATAGTATGGTAAGTCTATGTATATATAAAGGGATAGTATGGTAAGCCTATGTATATATAAAGGGATAGTATGGTAAGCCTATGTATATATAAAGGGATGGTATGGTAAGCCTATGTATATATAAAGGGATAGTATGGTAAGCCTATGTATATATAAAGGGATAGTATGGTAAGTCTATGTATATATAAAGGGATAGTATGGTAAGCCTATGTATATATAAAGGGATAGTATGGTAAGCCTATGTATATATAAAGGGATAGTATGGTAAGTCTATGTATATATAAAGGGATAGTATGGTAAGCCTATGTATATATAAAGGGATAGTATGGTAAGCCTATGTATATATAAAGGGATGGTATGGTAAGCCTACAGTACATAAACTCCCCACACCCTCTCACGTAACACGCCCCTAAAACCTCTCAGCCTATCATTGTTACATCCCTACTGTCAAACACAACCAAGGTGGGCGGCAGTGCTGCGACCCCGGAGTCTGGATGGTATGCTGCGCGCATGCGCGCGGCATTCATTCAGTGCCGTGAGAGGACGCCCTTCAGATAATGCCACGTAAGGAGGCATGGCCTGTGTTAACTAGGCCATGCCCTAGAGCGTTCGGCCGGCATAGGCCGCTATTAGCCCTGGAGCCGGCCCTGCTTGTCACAACCCGTGCAGTTCCTCTTTCCTGCCTGGGGTGGCGCTCTCTGCTCTGGTGCTTCTAGTACAGATGCAACAAATTGACTGAGATACAGACCAGAGTGTGCTAGAAGCACCAGAGCAGAGAGCGACGCCTCAGACAGGAAAGAGGTAACACACAGGTAGTGAAAGGTGCAGGGTGTTAGAATGAACACTAACTCCATCCGACTAAACTTTTGCAACTTCGTTTATCTCATCTTGTCCATTCCCCCTCCTAATAAGCAGCTCAGGTGAGTGTGGGAGAACACTGGGACTGTCTCCGCTCATCATGTGATTGTTACATTGGCAGAAGTGCACCTGGAATTTTTTTTTTTTCATAAAAGTGCGCCTGGTGCCAAGTGTAAGGTACAGTCTGATTCCTGATTGGCAGTACAGTACAGTCTGATTCCTGATTGGCAGTACTGTACAGTCTGATTCCTGATTGGCAGTACAGTACAGTCTGATTCCTGATTGGCAGTACTGTACAGTCTGATTCCTGATTGGCAGTACTGTACAGTCTGATTCCTGATTGGCAGTACTGTACAGTCTGATTCCTGATTGGCAGTACAGTACAGTCTGATTCCTGATTGGCAGTACTGTACAGTCTGATTCCTGATTGGCAGTACTGTACAGTTTGATTCCTGATTGGCAGTACTGTACAGTCTGATTCCTGATTGGCAGTACTGTACAGTCTGATTCCTGATTGGCAGTACAGTACAGTCTGATTCCTGATTGGCAGTACTGTACAGTCTGATTCCTGATTGGCAGTACTGTACAGTTTGATTCCTGATTGGCAGTACTGTACAGTCTGATTCCTGATTGGCAGTACTGTACAGTCTGATTCCTGATTGGCAGTACAGTACAGTCTGATTCCTGATTGGCAGTACTGTACAGTCTGATTCCTGATTGGCAGTACAGTACAGTCTGATTCCTGATTGGCAGTACTGTACAGTCTGATTCCTGATTGGCAGTACTGTACAGTCTGATTCCTGATTGGCAGTACAGTCTGATTCCTGATTGGCAGTACTGTACAGTTTGATTCCTGATTGGCAGTACAGTACAGTCTGATTCCTGATTGGCAGTACTGTACAGTCTGATTCCTGATTGGCAGTACAGTACAGTCTGATTCCTGATTGGCAGTACTGTACAGTCTGATTCCTGATTGGCAGTACAGTACAGTCTGATTCCTGATCGGCAGTACTGTACAGTCTGATTCCTGATTGGCAGTACTGTACAGTCTGATTCCTGATTGGCAGTACTGTACAGTCTGATTCCTGATTGTCTGATTGGCAGTACTGTACAGTCTGATTCCTGATTGGCAGTACTGTACAGTTTGCATGGCCTGAGCTCCTCTGTAAACCTTCCCCACCATACTGGGCACCCTTTCCCTCATCATTGGGATCTCAGTCATCTACTTCTGCATATCATATTTTCCACATTAAGCACCTTGCTCGTACGCGTGTGCTATACACCCCCAATCTGCAGACCCGCTAAATCCTGCACCCCAACAAATCCCTTCACCCTGTCCCACAAATCCAGGTGGCAGTGGTGGTTACATCTGTGCGTATGACCTACCGTGCCACCTCCCTCCTCCTGTAATCGCTGGTAATGGGTATGTAAATTGCGGGGGTAGCGGTAGAGCGGAGGCAGCTGCGAGGACAGGTCACTTGGCAGGAGGATGAGACAGAACAGATGGCACATTAGTGGCAGCCTGAGCGCGTACTTAATGGGATGTTTGGGTTCATTCTGTCTTGGAAGAATTGTTTTAATAATGTGTTATAAACAAACTCCAATCAGGTCTCTGAGTGACTCCATAGTGGAGGTGATCGGATAACTCTTAGAGCAGTGAAGATGTTATGGATGGGATTATGTACCACTAACAGCTCCAAGTCTTTCACTTTGTTCCCCAGATTAAGGATTTACGTGGGATAAAGTGAGGAAGTTTTAGCCTCAGCCCAATTCAGTTCAGTTCACCCTCTTACAGGGTTTATTTTCTGCTATCTTGCTGTAATGTTGTCTTGCTGGGGACACCAGGACAAGGAGACGCCATCCCAGCCACAGATATAAATACAGCCCGGGGTAGGATGGCACTGCCCCTGGGCCTGCTGTGCCTGACGGGCACTTTCTCTTTGCTGTCAGTGATGGCACTTTAAACCCTTTGATAATGAAATTGGGAAGTTCCTGGAGATCTCTTTCAGTGCCAGCCAATCACAAGCAGGTCAGCATAGGAGAATGATTGCGATTGGCTGGCGGTGAAGAGGAGTCTTGGGTGCTCCCCCAATCAGCATTTAGCACTAGCAGCCGCACTGTGTGGACACTTCAGTTATGTTCATTTGCTAATGACAGATAAAGAACAAACAAATGTTTAATTTCCCATTTGTTCTGTGAAATGGGGCAACTTCAGGCAGGGGTGTATCTAGGGATCCGAGCGCCCCTGGCAAGGTAATGGACTGGCACCCCCGCCCCCATAATTTCAGGAAGTTCCCTTAGTAGTAGTCCTCTTATGCATTGCCCCCAGTAGTAGTCCCCCCTATACAGTGCCCCCTGTAGTAGTCCTCTTATGCATTGCCCCCAGTAGTAGTCCCCCCTATACAGTGCCCCCAGTAGTAGTCCCCCATATACAGTGCCCCCAGTAGTAGTCCCCCCTATACAGTGCCCCCAGTAGTGGCCATCCCCCCCCATAACGTGCCCCCAGTAGCGGTCCCCACAATACAGTGCCCCCAGTAGCGTCCATCCCCCCCATAACGTGCCCCCCTGTAGTGGCCACCCCCTATACAGTGCCCCCTAGTAGCCACACTCCCCCTCTGTGCTGTGGCAGAAAACAAAAAGACACATACACAGAAGGAAAAAAAAAGCGACACCTGAAACCCGCTCCTGCCGACGACCGCCGCTGTCCACTCCTCCGTGCCCACTCTCGCTCTACACTATAGGATGGGAGAGACATCATGACGTCTCTCCCATCACCCGCTGCGGGGGGGGGAGCCGGAAGGCGGAGCTCATGAGTGAGCTCCAGCCCGGCTCCCTCCATGGACACAGCAGCCAATGAGAGTCTGTCTGACTCTCATTGGCTGGCGGCAGTGTGTTTGTTACTGTGTAGGGCAGACCGCTCTCACTGCAGTCTGCCTTACACTTGTGGGGCCCGCGGGGCTAGTTCAAGCCCCTGGGGTAGTCCATCCATTGGCTGCAGGTGGCACTGCCGGATGGCGCCCCCCCTTTGGCGCTATTTTCACAGACCATCGGAAAAACTCTACTTATTGTGCTGTGTTGGATTTTAAAATGAAATATACAACCTAGCGCCTCTTACACTCATTATTTTTAGCCGGTGAAATGTGTTTTCTACTTGTTCGTATTGTGACAAAACTTTGCAGCGTGACGCCTTATATCCGAGTCACTGTCCGCTCCTCATCCCAAGTCACTGACTTCAATACGGCAAAAAAAAACAAAAAACTACTAACAATGTTTGTCGTGACATATTCCATTTATATACAGCTTTGCCATACATTTCCAGGTACCATCATTTTCTGTGCAGTGTGCGGGAGGGGGGCAGCGATGTAACATTACAAATCAATGGAATTACTGACTTGCTGTGATTTGACATTTCATCTTTTTGTCTTCTATTGGAACATTTTCGAACTATTCCCTAAGGTCCAGCGTAAAATTGGCTGCAGGATCTGTGCACATTGGTCGCCTTTTAAATCCTTCTCCCATCTCTTCAGTTTTCAGCAGGCGAGCAGAGCAGGGTTGGAAATTCACACAGAGATCCGTGACCTCGGTAGAGACATCGGTACAGCGCACACTGCCGCAGATGACAGAGTAGGGACGGGGAAGGTAGAGCCCAGGACTTGTACAGTGCTTTTTATGTGAAACATTTCATTATTCTGGTGCATTTGAAGCTTCTGCGGCTGCTGGGGTTTTCTTTGTGCCGAGGAGTCAGAGCTCTTAGTGCACAGACTTTTATTGCAGCCGATGTATAATGTCGCTCAGCTGCTTTGTACCTCTAAGATGTCAGGAATGACTAATGGCTTTCAGGTTGTTTTCATTGTCGTAGTACTGTATGTTACACAAAGCATAGCCTTGGTTTCTGTGCACTCAATGTATCCTAACATTTCCTAACCAGTAAAGAGGTGTCTGCGTTTCCATCACAACAGCCAATCACGTACTGATATTCTCTATTCTCTTTCCACATACAGGACACAAGTACACTGACAGACAAATGTTCCGCGCCCTCTACCCAGCCTCTCCTATACCTGCCTACCGGCTTACCACCTGTGCTGGGTGTGATACATCTTATAAAATATATACATATACTACATATACATATATATATATATATATATATATATATATATAGTATATGTATATAGGACCTCATTCAGAGCCGCTCGCAAACTGCGAGCGCTCGCTCTGAATGAGGACGGCCGCTTCCTCTTTAAAATCCGGCCTCTTGGCCGCTCGCTAAGCTGTGGGTGACCACCCACAGCTTTAGTGAGTGACCAGGTGATGGTCGCGATGGTCTCAACCATCGGGGCTTGCGACGAGACTCTTGGGGTCGGGTCTCGTCTCCCACAAGCCCCAGGTAGCTTCCTGCTCTAACAGAGCAGGAAGCTCTCTACTGACATTACTGCTGATGTAAGTAGGGCCACCTACAAACTTCAGGAACACCTCCGTTTGTCCGGCCACCCCCTCCAACCCGCCTACATCGACAGCCGCCCCTTTTGTAGCGAGCCCCGGGGCGAGTGAATTTGACACTCGCTCCGGAGCTAGCGCACGTGCACTGCGGCCGCTGCGTGTGTGCAGGGCCTCACCATTGACCCACTTGCGAGGGGGTCTGAATGAGGTCCATAGTGTACTATATATACTATATACTAGTATATGCATATATAGTGTACGGAATATATCTAAAAAGACGTTCAACAAATTTCACACAACAGGTAATCTAACCTCCGTCTACTAAGGAAACATAATGCCCCAGGTGAATTATCACAGACTATAACAACAATAATCAGCGCTGTGCTATGTTTAAAATAACAATTTAATATAAACAATGAAACCAATAATTTGTGAATTGCACACTAAGAAAACGCTCAAACTTGAGTGGGTATACCATTACAAATTAAAATATAATAATAATCACATGGGATAAAATAAGTAGTGTACGTACATGGTGACTCTATAGGCATAAATCTTCAACCCTGTAGGCACTGGATATATCAGCAAGGAAAGTGGATATGCACTAGGCAAAAAAGTCATTTAAGGGTGGCAAAAGTTCAGTATATACAGTATACAGATATGTTACCGGCCTGTAATCAGGAAGATGAGGGATCCTTTTAATTAGCGATGGTCTCACAAACAGCAATGTGTCCAAACGCAAACAGATAGAGCCTGGTAATGACCGGTAGCTGGAAATATTGCACAAAGGGCCTGAATCAGGGACCCCATGCCTTGTGCTATTCCTAAAGGGCAAAAAGCACCCTGCCCTCCGGCGCCCCGCTGAAACAGCCTGTAGGTGCCTCCCCACCCCCGGGTTGCAGTGTCCCGCGGGTGGGAAAAACTGCAGTGTAGCGGTCACCGCCGGTGAAAGGATGCTAGGCGCATGCGTCCAGCATCCATTCATACTGATAGCAGCGCTTGGGGACAGCCCAGCATGTCCGTAAGTGCCGGGCACGTCCCCAAGAGTGCCAAAGAGAGGATGCCTCTTAAAAACACGCCCCCTTTTCCTTGGCCATGCCCACTTTTCGGGCATGCCGAAGTCGCCCTCAAATGTGCCCTTTCTCTAGGTCCGGTGCTAAAGTGAACACTATGGGGTATATTTACTAAAGTGAGTTTTTAGGAGTGGAGATGTTGCCCATAGCAACCAATCAGATTCTAGCTTTTATCTTCTAGAAGGTACTAGTTCAATGTGACATAGAATCTGGTTGCTATGGGCAACATCTCCACTTCTAAAAACTCTCACTGTAGTAAATATACCCCTATAAGTGTAACACCTTGCCCCATCTCCAGCTTTCCCAATCTCACATCTCAAATATCTTTCTAATAACTTCAATAATAAATAAATGTCGTTCTAATAACTTCTCCTGATGCTTTTACATTGATGGCTCTAAATTTTCTAGCAAGCGCTTGGTCCCTTCTCTGTGACTGTGATATAAATGGGACAGCTGACAAACGCCTGAGGATATTAGTGCGTGTGGGTGCAGGATTGGACTGTGGGGGTTGTGGTCCCCGGGCCCGGGGTTGCATCATAGTAACATTAATGCCGCCGGTTGGTGAAATATTTTTATCATTTAAAATTCCAGCTAAATAAAAGTATTTCATGTTTTTTTCCATAAACACAGCTGCAAGCCAAGCAAAACATCACTACATGTCCTATCCAAGAGTAGTGCTGGGAATGGGGTCTGCGGTACAGAAGATAACTAGTAAACAGATGAATTGTGAGAGGGAACGGAACAGTCTCCAAGTTCTCTTCAATGATGAGACTAAAATCTATACAGAGAGGAATCTTCCCACCGTCTGTAGCCAGGGTCAGGCGCTGCAATCAGGCTGCAGTCCCGCTGCCTGTATATTCGCGGTTATGGGCCCTCACTCGTCTCTCTGGGCCCCTGAGGCTGCTACCATTTTGCAAATGGCTGGAGCGCCAATGCAGCACTAAAGAAAAAAAAAAAATTATTTTCTCAATTTATGAAACAAAATATCGCCAAACAATAGCCAACAGCCTGGAATATATGGGAGCGAAGTAGTAAGGGCTAATTCACCGCTTCATCGGTCCAGACTCTGCCGACATGTGTAGGCGCAGTGGAACTGGACACAGAGACCTTGGATTTTTAATTCCACTTTGTAGAAGAAAAAAAAAAAAGATTAAAAAAAAATTGTTAAAAAATGAAAAAAATATTTTAAATCCAACCAACCTAAAATAAACAATTTTTTTCTCCAATTTTCTGTTATCGCCAGTGATGGAAATAACAGAAGAAGCTTTTCGGTGATGGTTGTAAAGTGGACTTCTCCCCGCTTTGTGTAGTGATGCTGTTGCTGGCAAAACCCATGGAATCCTTCCGCTGGTTGGGGGCTAACCGCCGGCAATATCAGTGCTACATCAGCGATAACTCCTTGTTGTATACATCAAAGTGCTTTTCTCTCCTTGGAATGATAAACCCCTGAGTCAGGGTGTGTGTGTGTGTCTTTAGTTAATTATCCACCCCGGTATCTGAGTGTAGAAATGCAGCTGCAGTGTGTACTGTAGATCTCTTTCATATCTCACATTTGACACTGACTCCGGGTGACAAGCGCACTGCCAGGCGTGAGGACGCTGCACAGAACAGATTGTTCATGTTAGGGCTTTATGGTACTGCCAAACAATACAGCAGGCTGACTGCTCGACAGAAGCCTTTCCTGCGCTTCACTCCTTAACTGAGGAATATCTTTTCCAAAAAATGTATTTAAATGTAAAAAAAATTTATTCATTCATTTGGCTAATAATACCCATTGAATTACTAATAACATGTGCAGAACTGATTTTCTTCTTAAAACCTGAAAATCCGACCGTGCCAGGCAGGTGGTCAAAGGAATTTTATCCTCATTTGCTTTGCGTCATCGTGGCAAGTACAGGACTGTGAATATATTATACTTACCTATGTTTTATATCCGTCCGCCGGGAGACGCGGAAGCTAAGCATAATCAGAAGAGGTGGGTGTGGTTACCCCACTAATGTCATCCAGTGGGTGGGGCAAGGCATACAATGATGTGAGGGGTGTCACCATGTGCCTCCGCGTCATCACGTGGCCTGGGAAAGGTATATGATGAGGCGATTTGTCTCCTTACAGCAGATCCCCACCCACTGCGCACAGGACCGCTTGGTCTTCACTAACGGGAACTGCAGTTCCCCCATAGTTCCTGGTGCCTGTGGCATATATTAGACAAAGTTCTATGCACAGTATCCTTTATATTTTACCATTAAGTTTATTTTAAAATATGAATACAAAGTCTGACTGTTGCTTTTAACTAGGGGTGTGCACCGGCCACTTTTCGTGTTTTGTGTTTTGGTTTTGGATCTGGATCTTTCTTCGTGTTTTGGATCTGGATTGGTTTTGCCAAAACCACCCTTCCATGTTTTGGGTTCTGGGTTTTGTGTTTTGGATCTGCATTTTTTTTAAAAAAAGCATAAAAACAGCTAAAATCACAGAATTTGTGGGTTTTTCTGCTCCTATGCTATTATTAACTCAATAACCTTCATTTCCACTCATTTCCAGTCTATTCTGAACACCTCACACCTCACAATAGTGTTTTTATGTCCAAAAGGTTGCACCGAGGTAGCTGGATGACTATGCTAAGCGACACGAGTGGGCGACACAAACACGTGGTCCATCTAGGAGTGACACTGCAGTGGCAGACAGGATGGCAGTTTGAAAAGCTAGGCCCCAAACAGTACATAATGCAAAGAAAAAAAGAGGTGCAAGATGGAATTGTCCTTGGGCCCTCCCACCCACCCTTATGTTGTATAAACAGGACATGCACACTTTAACAAACCAATCATTTCAGCGCCAGGGTCTGCCACATGACTGTGGCTGAAATGATTGGTTCGTTTGGGCACCCACAAAACAAGCTGGCAATTAATCTGTCCCTGCACAAACTGGCTCTACGGAGGCAAGATGTCGTCCTCATTCTCCTCATCCACCGATTCCTCACCTTCTTCAGTGTTGTCTACATCCTCATCCTCACAGAGTATTAATTCGTCCCCGCTGGAATCCACAACCACAGGTCCCTCTGTACGTTCTGGAGGCTGGTCTCCCTGGAAGAGTTGATAATTCATTTTTATGAACATCATCTTCTCCACATTTTGTGGAAGCAACCTCCTATGCCTTTCGCTGACAAGGTTCCCGGCTGCACTAAACACTCTTTCGGAGTACACACTGGAGGGGGGGCAGTTTGTACAGGGGCCTCCAAATTGCCTTTTTCCTGCCAGTACATGTACGGACTGTCTGACATGCCTACTTGGATGCTGTCACCGATGTAATCCTTTAACAGACAGACGCACGCTTGTCGCTGCTGCTTTGAGGATGCAGGTGCGGCTACAGCCCACACAATTCACAAAGACAGAAAAAAAAAGAATTTTTAATTTTTGTGGAGCGCACTTTGAGGGTTACACCATCCTTTAACAGACAGACGCACGCTTGTCGCTGCTGCTTTGAGGATGTAGGTGCGGCTACAGCCCACATAATTCACAAAGACATAAAAAAAAGAATAATTTTTTTATTGTTTGTGGAGCGCACTTTGAGGGTTACACCACCCTTTAACAGACAGATGCACGCTTGTCGCTGCTGCTTTGAGGATGCAGGTGCGGCTACAGCCCACACAATTCACAAAGACAGAAAAAAAAGAATTTTTTTATTGTTTGTGGAGCGCACTTTGAGGGTTACACCACCCTTTAACAGACAGACGCACGCTTGTCGCTGCTGCTTTGAGGACAGTATCATATGCAGTGACTGTAGACTTGTCAGAAATTGTTGGCACGTCCTTCAGTCCGGACCAGATGTCCAAACCAGCCCTTGACTTATGACAAAGGCGCACGCTTGGCGCTGCTACTGTGTTGATGCACGTGTGGCTACATCGCACACAAGTCACAAACACAGAAAAAAATTAGTTTTTTATTTTTTGGAGCACTTTGGGGGTTACACCACCCTTTAACAGACTTATGGGACACAGACGCACGCTTGGCGCTGCTCCTTTGTTGATGCACATGCAGCTACAGTGCACACATTTCACAAAGACAGAAAAAAAATAATTTTTTATTTTTTGTGGAGCGCACTTTGGGGGTTACACCACCCTTTAACAGACAGACGCATGCTTGTCGCTGCTGATTTGAGGATGCAGGTGCGGCTACTGCGCATACATTTCACACACAAACACAGAAAAAAAGAAGATTATTTCATTTTGGTTGGAGCGCACTTTGAGGGTTACACCACCCTTTAACAGACAGACGCACGTTTGTCGCTGCTGCTTTGAGGATGCAGGTGCGGCTACAGCCCACACATTTCACAAAGACAGGAAAAAAAGAAGAATTTTTTATTTTTTGTGGAGCGCACTTTGGGGGTTACACCACCCTTTAACAGACAGACGCACGCTTGTCGCTGCTGCTTTGAGGATGCAGGTGGAATCTAGACGGGATTTGGAACCGTGGACACACTACCTACATCAATTGTCTAAATCCCACTGCACTAATGGCGGATACCGGACGCACATCTAACACCAACATAGCAGTCAAGGCCTCAGTTATACGTTTTGCTTTAGGATGACTGCTGTCGTACTTCATCCTGTTTAGTAAAAGTAGTGGTGTTCCTACTTCCTCTCTGGGATGATGAACAACTCCCAGCAGCAGCAACAGCACTAGGAGGAAATGGTTCTTGATCTTTCCCTATTTTGTTTTTATCGGAGAAAGTTTGGTCCTCCATTTATGTTATATTGATATATACGTGCGGCTAAGGCGCACACAAACACAGAAAATAATTTTTTATTTTTGTTGGAGACTAGTGCACTTTGTGGGTTACACCACCCTTTAAGAAATGAGCCAGCCGGCCCTTTACTTATGGGACACAGGCGCACGCTTGGCGCTGCTCCTTTGTTGATGCACGTGCAGCCACAGTTCACACAATTCACAAACACAGAAAATATTTTTTATTTTGTTTGGGGTGCACTTTGAGGGTTACAGCACCCTTTAACGGTCAAGCCAGCCGGCCCTTTACTTATGACACAGGCGCACGCTTGGCATTTTTTTGTTGATGCACGTGCGGCTACCGTGCACACAATTCACAAACACAGAAAAAATATTTATTTTTTTTGCACTTGGGGGGAGCACCCCTGATGGACAGAGCACCCCCTGGACAACACTACAGCACCCCTTTAGGACTGGGACACTGCACAGGACTTTGGAGTGGACACAGCCCCTATGGACAACTGACTGCACAACACAGTCCGCCCAGCCCCTATGGACTTTGGAGCAGTGGACACAGCCCCTATGAACAACAGCAGCACAGCACAACACTACACTACACTACACAGTGCAGCCAGCCCTAACTCCCACCCTCCCTCTTCACTGTCCACAGCCGAGTGAGAAAATGGCGCCGACGTGGGTACCTTATATAGGATCCAAAACCCGCGAGACCCGGAAGGCGGGATGATGACGTTTTGCCTCGATTTCAGATCCGAGTCAGGCGGGAAAAGTCACGCCTGACTCGGATCGGCCTCGGATCGGGGGGGTTCGGATTTCAGAAATCCGAACCCGCTCACCCCTACTTTTAACAAATCACCAATTTGTACACAACGTTAATATCAGGGAAATAACAATGAGAAATAAGTGGAAATAATGAAGTGTCAGTATGATCAGAAAATGTTCTCACCAAAATGAGACAGGGGTTTCCCCAAAAACAGATTTTATGATTTTCCCCAAAGTTTGTTTATGGATTTGCCATCTTCTGGTTCATGTCTCCAGGATTGCCATCTTCTGACTGATGTCTCAAGGATTGCCGTCTTCTGGCTGATGTCTCAAGGATTGCCATCTTCTGGCTGATGTCTCAAGGATTGCTGTCTTCTAACTGATGTCTCAAGGATTGCCGTCTTCTGGCTGATGTCTCAAGGATTGCCGTCTTCTGGCTGATGTCTCAAGGATTGCCGTCTTCCGACTGATGTCTCCAGGATTGCCATCTTCTGACTGATGTCTCAAGGATTGCCGTCTTCTGGCTGATGTCTCAAGGATTGCCATCTTCTGGCTGATGTCTCAAGGATTGCCATCTTCTGGCTGATGTCTCAAGGATTGCCGTCTTCTGGCTGATGTCTCAAGGATTGCCGTCCTCTGACTGATGTCTCAAGGATTGCCATCTTCTGACTGATGTCTCAAGGTTTGCCGTCTTCTGGCTGATGTCTCAAGGATTGCCGTCTTCTGACTGATGTCACAAGGATTGCCATCTTCTGACTGATTTCTTGCGATTGCCTTCTTCTGACTGATGTCTCAAGGATTGCCGTCTTCTGACTGATGTCTCAAGGATTGCCTTCTTCTGACTGATGTCTCAAGGATTGCCGTCTTCTGACTGATGTCTCAAGGATTGCCATCTTCTGGCTGATGTCTCAAGGATTGCCGTCTTCTGGCTGATGTCTCAAGGATTGCCGTCTTCTGGCTGATGTCTCAAGGATTGCCATCTTCTGGCTGATGTCTCAAGGATTGCCGTCTTCTGGCTGATGTCTCAAGGATTGCCATCTTCTGGCTGATGTCTCAAGGATTGCCGTCTTCTGGCTGATGTCTCAAGGATTGCCGTCTTCTGGCTGATGTCTCAAGGATTGCCATCTTCTGACTGATGTCTCAAGGATTGCCGTCTTCTGGCTGATGTCTCAAGGATTGCCGTTTTCTGACTGATTCTTGCAATTTGCCTTCTTCTGGCTGATTTCTTGCGATCCCAATCTTCTGACTTAATTTCTCACAATTGCCGTCTTCTGGTTGATTTCTCAAGGATTTCCATCATCTGGCTGATTTCTCGCGATTGCTGTCTCCTGACTGATTTCTCGCGATTGCCGTCTTGTGGCTGATTTCGCAAGGAATGCCGTCTCCTGGCTGATTTCTCGTGATTGCCGTCTCCTGACTGATTTCTCGCGATTGCCGTCTTCTGGCTGATGTCTCTAGGATTGCCATCTTCTGGCTGATGTCTCACGATTGCCGTCTCCTGGCTGATTTCTCGCGATTGCCGTCTCCTGGCTGATTTCTCGCAATTGCCGTCTCCTGGCTGATTTCTCGCGATTGCCGTCTCCTGGCTGATTTCTCGCAATTGCCGTCTCCTGGCTGATTTGTCGCGATTGCCGTCTTCTGGCTGATATCTTGCAAGTGCCATTTTTCCTGCTTCCGTTTAATTTCTAACCGACTCTCAATCATTTAGTTTTCTTTTGTTGCGTGTTGATCATTATCAATAAAATGGAGAAAGCTAAATAGGTCATTATTATGTAAATGAGTTTAGGTGATTTTATACTCAGGAATGTATTTGAAAGTCTGAAACAATAGCAGCTTTTCATATTTATCAGCAACTGTCCCAACATTCATTTTGGGTAAATCCGTTTTTCTTCAGTATGAGCAACTGGTTCTCATTCATTTAGTGAATTCAGATAAAGGAAAAGGAGCCACTGAAAACATTACAATGGAAGAACACAATAGCACAATGGTAAGGTGCCAAACTAAACGGCAATAAAATAGAAATCAACAAAGAGAGGAACACTGCAGTTCAACGTGTTCCATAAAACGTGAGGATTTATGAAATCAGAAGATCATAACTCAGCAACAAAGGAAATCCAAACACCGAGCACATTTGTTATAAGAACGAGCAATGATAAACGCTCAATGTTGTCATAATATAATGACTGGCCATATAAACACCTCCATGATTAAATAAGGTTGTGCCCAATTTATAGGAACACATTGCAGCAATTCATAAATGTATAATAGTATATTAATTAATGATAAGTAGAAGCGTGCAATGATATATAAAATCCAGGGTTGTAAAGGCAAATTAGAAGCCAACAGAGGATCATGTGCCCTACATTAATGCACTGGACTCCAGGATAAAGATCCCTACAATATTCACTCAGTATAGTTCAGAAAATGGATTGTGATTACCATATTAAGAAATAAGCTTCCGCAGCATATCGAAATATAATGTACATGTTCAAATGATTAATCTCACTTAAAAAAGTTTTATTGTAAGAGAAAGGTCAAATTGTCTCAACGACTGGTCACTGGGATCCTATCAAAGACCCCCACTAATCACCCACTGCACCAATCGGCTTCATCTACTGGCTCCAGCCAGACCACTTGCCAAATGAGTATAAAGGGAATGTATAGAGAACATGCAAGCGGCTGGCCTTGACTGATTGTACCCTACGCGTTTCACCTGGCCTATCCCAGAGTTTGTCAGGGCAAATATTTATACTTTACTGATGAAATAAATCATTTTTTGATGCAGTTCTTAGTCTCATTTATCTGCTGGTGCTGCTGCAGTTCTTGCTAAAATACCCAAGTGTTCTGCTCATATGAAAAAGCAGTTTATGCATTTGATATGTGGTTCACGTGGTTGATATACTATATGTCTTGGCAAGACTGGTCAGACTATGGGGTCTATTTACTAAGCAGTGTTAGGAGACAAAGTGAAATGAGATAACATACCAGCCAATCAGCTCCTAAATGGCATGTCACAGGCTGTGTTTGAAAAATGACAGTTGGGAGCTGATTGGCTGGAACCTTATCACTTTTCACTCTGTCTCCTAACACTGCTTAGTAAATAGATCCCTATAACTGGTAGAAACGCAGCGTCAATCAATGCAGGACAGGAGCCTCAATGACAGACTGCTTCCTAATTGCAGATCATCCTTTTCAGGAGTTCTTTATTCATGCACAGTTGACTTCCTCTGCTTACTCTACTTATCCTGCCTGCTTCTACAGAGATCCTGAAAACATGGGCTGTTACAGGTATGAGCATTGGAGCATAGAAAGGCCGCTCTATGAGAAAGAGACAAATTGCAAAAAATGTTCCCCCTCCCTCCTAAATTTCACCAGCTGGGGCTATGACTGTGGGGTTCAATTAGATTAGGGACTTTTAAGCGCCAACTTGTGGTCACTGTCTGGTATAACAAAAATAGAAAAAAAAGCCACGCGCTTCCAAATAACGTTTATATGAATGAAACATTATATAACATTATATGAAATTAAATCTTTCTATTTTTGATCCATCAAAATCCTATGGGGACGACAACGTATGCAAAGTTATTTATAGTGTCCTAGGCACTTAGGATTAGTGTTTTTGTGCTAAAGTGACTGGTATAAAGCTGCAGACTAAGCATAAAAATGCGCAGCGCCAGGCATGGCGTGGGTCACTCATATCTGACCTCAGCCTTTTTGCCCAGATTAGTGACAGAGTCGCACACAGAATCTAATGTTTATGCAGAAGAATAATTACACTGATTTGCATATAGGGTTATATGTACTGTGCGCATGTTTTAGAGTTGAAACGCTTTGCCCATTTTCTCGCAGTGGAGCGGTTATCGTGGGGGTCATTCCGTGGTCACTCACGTTACAGACAATTAGCAATTCCTGTATACAGTTTATAAAGCATGACCCATCTTTTTATTTTCTCAGTAAATTCCTTTTGCTGTGGATAGCCATGCAAATAACTTGCTATGTCACTTTGTAACGTGAGTTACCATAGAGTGTCCCGTGGTCTAAGCGTGTGTCGCAGCTGCATTGCGCACGCACAGCGAATGAATTGCGATCAAGTTCGCTGTGAGGATTCACTCGCAATTGATTGATAGGAAGAGTCCATTTTGTGGATGGTTACGGGCCAAAATTGTGGTGTGTCTGGCCGTTTCCTGAGCGTGTACTAGCCAGCATCTGCAATCGCGTGCACAGAGAACAAAGTCCCACCGTGTCAGTTACCGCGCCCATTGCGAGTGACCATTACCACGCCCATTGCGAGTGACCATAGACTCACTCGAGGAGTTTTCAGGATCTGCGTTCAGTGCTGCATTTGTGTGCGCAGTTGCGGGCAGCTGCGAGGGCTCCGGTGGGCGTCCAAACAAAACATATAGTTACTGCGCAAGGTGGAAGTAAATTACAGTTATCTGTATAAAATTTGATGAATGTTTTTTTGCTCTCTGATAAAATGCACAGGAGGCTTATTTTATCATAAAAGTCTCAATTTAATATACAATAATGATACATAAACGTGAACAAGATAATAATAAAAGAAAAAGGTATAAATACATATTCTGGTTATTTAGATGCTCTAATATTAAATTGTGTAGCTTGTGTGACTTAGGGCCTGATTCGCTGTTTGCGAGCGCTCGCTCTGAATTAGAGCATTCTTTTTTTTTTTTTGCGGCCTCCAGGCCGCTCGCACAGCGATAGTTGGATGTGCTCGCAGCGTGCAAAATGATAAGAGCATCTATTCAGGATCTCCTGGAGAACACAGGTCAATACGTTTCGTCCTGTACTTGATCAGGAATTTTTCAACACCCGGTGGGCGTCTCAATACAAATTCCGCCGGCTGATGCATTAGCATATTTTAGCAATTGCTAAGCGGCAAAATTCGCAAATGCGTTTGCATTACAACTCAGGGCCTGTAGGTACAAGTCTCTATTCAGTGAGCAAAGCATCTATCACACGTTCAAAATACATTCTCATTTAATAACAAAGTATTTTTTTTTTAAACTGTTTGACACCTACAAATTTATTACGTTATTATTACAGCCAATCTTTTCACCGAGGTTACAATGACTCTGATTTCAGACAGACTCTAAACGGCTAACCAGGCACTTTCCAAATAGCTAAAACATGTTTTCTAATGAGCTCCGGTATCAAAGGCAACAAATGATTCTGTAAAATAATAAGGAGATGCCATGAGCGGGGACCCCTGACACCTTTTCCAAGGCAAGAATGAGTCAGACTTGCTTATTAGACTTTATCATTATCAGGAGCTCAGAGGTGGCCTCTGCTCATTATAACATCGTCTAATATAACGTCAGGGAATGTAGAGGACGAGTCGGTGCAGGGTCAGACACGGATAGTTTCTAATTTCCACCAACCTAGAGAAACACGTAGTACATGCACCCCAAGTACCTGTTCTGACATAAGACTAAAATCATTTAAGTATATGTGTTTAATACATGATGGCAAATTTTACCCTAATCTGCAGCCACCAATCACACACTTGGTTTCACAGTCTAGTTAGCTGTAAACAGATCAGACAGCCTTGCTGATTGGCTGCTGTAGTTCGGCGTTGCTAGTGAATGATCCCTGGAGAATTAATGCGAAGCTTCTCCTCTGGCTGTCGGCATGTACTGTAAATAAATAACAGGGTACATTTCTGTACAGCTATACATTACCATGAATAGCGCGCCTAGTGCCAGTCACCCTCCAGCTTGCCGCACAGAAATTGTTTTAAGAATTGTCAGCTGCTACCATGCGGGCATGGGTTGTGGGGTAACCACATGGGCTGTGGGGCATACTTGCCTACCCTCCCGATTTGGTCGGGAGCCTCCCGAAAATCGGGTGCCGCTCCCGGGAAGGCAGGCAATCCTCCCGTCTGCCGCCCTCCCCTCCTATCCCCCCCACAATAACCCCTGCAACCCCCCACAGTAAAGGGGACCGGTGACGCGAATCGCATCATTTTGACCCCGCCCCCTGCTTCATAATGCCGATATTACTGATATTATTGTGTAGCAGGGGCGGGTTCGAACTGACGCGATCATGTGGCTCCGCCCCCACCCCGCCCCTAAGTGTGTGTCACCAGGCCGGCCACTCCCCCTTGTCACGGACACGCCCCCCATCCTGCTGATCTAGCTGCTTCCTCCCGGAAGGAGCAGCCAGAAAGTAGGCAGGTATGCAGTGGGGTAACCACATGGGCTGTGGGGAAACTGAACTGGCCTTTAGCTGACACGGTCGCATCCTATGCAACTGCGCCATCCTGCTGCGTCCCCCGGCAGATGTACGTTCTGCACATATGTTAATGGAGATCTATTATTATTATTTATATGGCGCCAAAAGTGTTCCGCAGCGCCTTACACAGCACATAAACACATAGGTGACCAGTGACTTACAGTACAGTACAATACAGGACCAGGACATGGATAATATACATTGCTACATTAGCGACCATAACACCCAGAGAATCGGTATGTAATACCGGCGAGTGTTTAGCCGCCGGATCAAATACCGACAGCGGCAGCCCGGCGGGCCAAAATCCCGACAGGTGAAGGCAAGTACCCTAACCCTCCCCTCTCCCCCCCCAACCCTCCCTTAGGGGTGCCTAAACCTAACTCCCCCTCCCTGTACCCTAAACCCTCATGGGGGGTGCCCAACCCTACCCCCCCGGTGGTGCCTAACCCTAACCTCCCCCCCCTAGTGCCTAAACCTAACTCCCCCTCCCTGTACCCTAAACAACCCTCATGGGGGGGGTGCCTAACCCTACCCCCCGGTGGTGCCTAAGCCTAACCCCCCTTCCCCTACCCTAACGCTCCAGGGGAGTGCCTAACCCTAAGTCCCACCGGTGGTCCCTAAACCTAACCCCACCCCGGCATGGCTAGAATCTAAGACCTTCGTTCGGTATGCCGGGTGTCGGGATGCCGTAGTGGGGCTAATGATCCGCGCCAGGATTTTGACGCCTATCTTTAGTCCCCTGCCGGGATGTCAGTGGCGGGGTATCTGCGGGTGGGATAGCGGCCGTTGGTATCCTGACTGCATACCCCACCCAGATAAGCATCAGAGCAAAGCAACCAAGTGTTAGGTGCCCTAGTGGGGAGTAAGAAGTTGCCATTAGGGAGGTCTATGGGCAATGGGGGGTGGGAGGTAATTTTACAATGGGGGCCTATAGACACGGAGGTGGGGGGAGATTTTTTTGTTTTAAATCAAATATTTGAATTTATTTTTAAACATTTTGAACTTACTTAGGTTTTCTGGAACGCATCACGTCGTCGCCGCCCAAACGCCACGCTGAGGCGTTTGGGGCACTGCAAGCGATACAGCAGCCCTACATCTGCACATGAACAGGCGCAGATCTAAAAATAGCGGACATGTGCGTAAACATTGGGGTTACGTACATCTCTGAATGAGGCCCTTTGTCACACATTAGATAGCGCCGTAGTTTCCCTCAGACCTTGTCACCCGTCTTTGTACATAGTCCCACTGTAACACCATAGTGCCAACGTGCCAAAAAATAATCTCAACCCTCGATCTATGCCGGTCATGTCCATATGTCCTAACCCGTCCCACATACTTCATGGTAAGCCACTCCCCTTTGAGGGTGTGCAAATTAGAAGAGGTAAGAAGTAGCGAAAAATATGAGTAATTAATTTCTACAAAGAAAAATAGTTGTAATAAGTACTATACAGTCATGTTATATATACATATTATATATTACATTGATCTCTAGTAATAAACAGGGCTGGCTCGAGGCATGCTCGACCAGTACGGTCGAACAGGGGTGCCAACCCATAGAGAGCGCACCCCTCCCAACCATCCCGATTTCAGTGGGACAGTCCAGTTTTTCGGTGCACTGCAAGGCTGTTCCACCTGCGGGCCGAAGTGTTCTGCTGGTGATCGGGAGGTTGGGCACCTCCACTGCCACAGCTGTGCCGGCCCTGGAGAAGAGAAATGGATGCCGCGCGCATTAAGTTCAGGGAGAGGGCTGAGGGCAGCCTAGCTACTGATGGAGTGCTGGACTCGCCCCCAGCCTGACGTTAAATGGGAGGCGTGCTATATGAGCACGCCCCCAAATAGCGGTGTTTAGGGGGCGTGGCATATCATAATTAGCTCATGCCCCCTATTCGCACACATGGCTGGTTAATAGGTCGGCGGTGTCTCTCAGCTCAGGATGCAGCCCTGGTAATAAATATAGATATACAAATATATTAATGATAAATAATACAGTATGTACATAAATGCTCTGTATCATTCAGTACAGATATCTCTACTTAATGCTGTACAGCTGTGTTTCAATGCTAGAGAAATATCCTCAACAGTGATTGGCTTATAGCGGCAACCAATCACAGAAGATGAAAACGCCCACGCAGATCCTCATGATGTATTTTGGTGATGCAGAGTTCGCAGATTCGATGATATCTATCAGTATTAACCTACCCTGAGTAACATGAATCTAGGACTCTGAGACTCCATGTTAAAAAAAAGGGTGCAGTATGGGGAAATTGTAATTATCATTATTATCATTGCTTATTTATATTACACCCCCCCTCCCCCCCCCCCCAGGGATGGGTAGTAGCCTTCTTCATATTGGTTCTTAATTATGTAGATTATGGTAGGAATCACATAATACTACACAGAAAAGTCTGGCGGTGACACAAGTTACCTATTAATACAGAGAATAATCCTGTTAGCTGATAATATTATTAAACAGCTATTGCCGCCTGTTCCTTTTTTGGGTATTAAATCTACCGAGAGGCATTAAAGTCAATATGATGTGTAGTTATTGGTACTAATTAGATCCACAGCTTACATTTTGTTTTCACAATCCTGGCGCTCTGCCCGGACAACGGCTCAGTCCTCACAATGGATTTTGCCAATTTCCTAATGATTTCATTTTCTGGTTCGCACCATTCCCAGATGTGTATGTGTCCACCTGTGAAGGACGTTCCTCGCGCAGCGCACAGGACGGAAGCTGCTGGGATTAATTACTGTACCTGCAGCATTAGAGGTAACTGCGCAGTATAGTAATCCATCACATCCTGTCAGACTTAAGGTGCAGCCCAGGAAATGAAACCAAGCATCTGATTGGATAATAAGTGTTACAGCAACTTTTATGGAACGTTATTTATATAAACGTCCCCATTTGTCATCTTAAAACAATGATAAAATTTAGGGAGAGTTCCAAGGTACACTACAGCGATCACATGCAAATCGAATACGCTAAAAGAAGAACTGACTTCTGGGTAATGCTCTTTTACATGGAGTCAATATCCGAAGGCATATAAATGACATTACCGCGGAGTCTTTCTCTTTAGTAGTGTCTTATTTGCACAAGGTCAGTAGAGACATTATTGGACAGCAGATTTAACCTACTCAGCAGGACCTCCTTCAGAGTTGGTCGTTGCAATTTCTGATCGTAATAGCTAGTTTGCGCACGCGCATTGCGAATTTTACGCATGCCCAGTTTAGCGAACATCGGTGGCGAACGACCGTGCTGCCGCAATGACCAACTCTGAGTGAGGTCCTTATTTCCCTGTTCTGCCTCGCTACTTTTAAAGAGGTGTTCCTTAGGGAGATAGAGCATGCAAAAAAGTTGCACCCCCTTTAGGTCAATCATTCCTCTGCTGACAGCAGACATTCTGAGAGAGTATTCAAGTATTGTTACAGCCAATCACAATACAGTATTAAAATTCAGCCTCCTTCCAACCTCGCTACACTTCTTCTTGTCGGCGTAAAATAAATGAATACAAACCCTAACACAGGCAATGGCTAAATGTTTATACCATGGAAATAATAAATAGTAGTAAATCCTGTTAGTGCCACCAACACCCTGCTCGCTACGCCATAATGTCTAGAGGCAGTTTCTGACAGATGACGTTTGTCATGACCCTGTGACAGTGATTTCTCCACATAACCTCAATTAATAAGCCCCTCTAAGTAATTGCTACAGGTAGTTTCTTTCTGTATGACAATTCAGCAGCACAAAGACCAGCTCGACGCAGAACTTTAATATCTATAGAGGCTGCAGAGATCTTTCCATCTCAGATAAAGAAAAAAAACAAAATACAGAATAGTTACACGACTAAATATCCCTCTCAGCCGTTCTCTTTCTATGCAGTTTGGCCAATTATTGCATCAACTGCAAATATAATTTGTGGGAAGCAGCTGCTGAATGGAGACTATATTGATTTCTCTGCGACCAGAGCACTAGGCGAGACCTGGGGGATTTAATATAGGTCCCTCATTTAGCGCTCACATTGTCTGGATGACACCAAATACTGGTCACATTCTATGATAGCCTAGGGACTTATTCACCGACATAGCGGCAGTGGCTATTACCCAGGGTTCAACTCTCTTTCTTTGGGGGGAGATGTACTAAGCTCTGGAAAGTGATAAATTGGAGAGTGATAAACTACCAGCCACTCAGCTCCTAACTGTCATGTTACAGGTAGTGTTTGAAAATGACAGTTAGGAGCGGATTGGTTGGTAGTTCCAGGAACAAGTAGTTGTGTTAAGTCCTGTGCCTTTATTTACAAAGGAAAATGCCCAAACATGTTTGAGAGTGCCACTGTGGTTGTTTCACCATAAATGTACACGTGACCGGACTCTAGATTAAATGTGTTATAATGATGTGCCTCATTCCTGTCTATAAACAACTATTCATTCTGACAAGGGTGCGCAGATTAGCATGCGAATATGCCTGATTAGCATATTAACCAGCCCATCTAACAGGCTGTTTGTTTTCACAGCTGTTCTCCCTTCTCAATAGCAGAGTTCTAGACTATTGAAATACTAGTTTGGAGAGCGGCTGTTGGGAAAGACATAGGTCCTGCATCTGGCTCAGGCGCGAGCTTATAGCGAGAATAAGAAAACTGTCTGTGTAGAAGCAAATCTACGCGTTTTTTACAATCTCCGGCCGATTCTTAGTCAGACGGATCATGGGTGGATCTCTCTTTGGTTGTGCGCGGTGTGGGAAGAGTGCTGCAGGTAGGTAGCTAGAGGTCTGTGCTATCTGAGCCACAATGGGAAGCCTCTTTCTCACAGATATCTTGCGCCCGGCATAGGGCAGGTGTGACGATACGAATGACGACATGGAAAACAATGGGCAATTCGGCTTCTTGCTCGGAGCTCTATGCATAAGATAGTAAATCTGGCTTCCCGCAAATACAGCCACTTTGTGTCCAACTCGGGATTACACCCATAGAGCACAGATGGATAAGCTGACATTGAGGGCAGAGTTATTTGCTTTAAATAGCTGGTAATGAACTGTACACATAGGGACATATTTAGCAATCTTTTTTACTACTAAAATAATGTGTTGTCACACTCTTTTCACAATGGTTGCAGTTGCAGATACATTTATCACAGGACCTTTGGAGGAGATTTTGTAAAAATCTCCTCCATGCCCTAAAATTCACATCAGCTCCGCCTGCTGATGGCATTTTCCCCACCTCTGATGGGAAATGTGGTGAGCCCAGATTTAACAAATGTCAATTGCTAAAGGGGAGGTGTATCAAAGCTTGGAGAGGGATAAAGTGGAGAGAGATAAAGTACCAGCCAACCAGCTCCTAACTGTCATTTTTCAAACATAGTCTGCAACATGACAGGAGCTGATTGGATGGTACTTTACAGTGGCACACTTATAATGGGTGCAGGGTGTGCGGTGCACACGGGCCCCTGGGGCCACAGACCGCACACCCTTCACCCATATTATACTTACCACTCCGGAGTCCCACTTCGGCACCGGTGTCAGCGCTGTAAAAAATGCCTGGAAAATGGCTGCCATAGCCATTTTCCTGGTGACCTGGACATGCGCTGTAGCATCTGGGCACAGACTAGTAACCAGAGTCTACCGCTGTGGCACTAGGCTCAGTGCGCTGCCGGCCGCCGGAGAGGAGTGGCCCCGGACGGAGACTGCACATGGCCCCCCCTCTCTCTTGGAACGCCCCTGGTACTTTACCTCTCTATCTATTTTCATTAAATATCATTCTAATCTGTTTGGACCAAGCACTTCTAAAATACTGTATGGCCGTCTTCATTTGGTGTTATTAGAGACTTTCCCGGCACTCGTGCTCTGTCCCTTCCTGACATCTGACAGGCAGAGCAGAGCCTGCAGCCGGCTGCTGTGATAGGACACAGGCTGAATGCAGAAAGAAAAGAAATAGTTATAATAGGACAATAATAACATCACTGCACTCAGAAATCTCTATACGGTGAGCTGCTGGGGGGTCCGCTAGGGGGCAATGAAAGTCCCGGGCAGCACCTCAGCTGACCACACAGATCGTAAACAGCTCAGGGCAGTGATGTGCGGTCAGGTGAGGCAGAGCCTGTCCTGTCATACTTATATATACTGCAGGGTTTTTTTCTATAAAAATTATAAGAAAAATGTAAAGAAATTATTATAAATCTCTTTGTATTATTGTAATCATTTTTATAGTCAAAACTCAGGAGTAAAAAGTGTATAACAAGTGAGGCACTGCCGCCCCTGTCTGCCTTATCCGCACATCCCTGATCAAAACTCACCAAATTTCCAGCACTATATATACTGCTGCACCTGTGTATAATGCCCACATGTACCCTCAGCAGGGGCGTATCTATAGTGGGTGCGGGGAACACGGGCCCCTGGGTCCAGGGGGGCCCCGCACCGCACACCATGCACCCATAATATTACTTACCTCTCTGAAGTCCCACGTTGACGCAGGGGTCCGGCGCTGTAAAACGACTGGAAAATGGCCACGGCGGCCATTTTCCCGTTGTTTGCGCATACGCAGTACAGGGAAAATGGCCGCCGCGGCCATTTTCCCCGTGACCTGTGCATACACTATAGACTCTGGGTACACTCTAATGCTCAGTGTCTATAACTCCGGCGCTGGCCGTGCACAGCTCAGTGCGCTGCCGGCCACCGGGCAGTGAGGAGGGGACCCGTGTCTGAGACTGCACATGGGCCCCCTCCTCTCTAGAAACACCCCTGACCCTCAGGTTATATATGTATGTGTAAATCTGGCTCTGATACTAGCCAGTGCCTCCTCAGCCATTTACCTCACCACACGTCACTGCTAGCAGTGCCTCCCCAGCCATTTACCTCACCGCACGTCACTGCTGGCAGTGCCTCCTCAGCCATTTACCTCACCACACGTCACTGCTAGCAGTGCCTCCCCAGCCATTTACCTCACCACACGTCACTGCTAGCAGTGCCTCCCCAGCCATTTACCTCACCGCACATCACTGCTAGCAGTGCCTCCCCAGCCATTTACCTCACCGCACGTCACTGCTAGCAGTGCCTCCCCAGCCATTTACTGCACCGCACGTCACTGCTAGCAGTGCCTCCTCAGCCATTTACCTCACCGCACGTCACTGCTAGCAGTGCCTCCTCAGCCATTTACCTCACCGCACGTCACTGCTAGCAGTGCCTCCCCAGCCATTTACCTCACCGCACGTCACTGCTAGCAGTGCCTCCCCAGCCATTTACCGCACCGCACGTCACTGCTAGCAGTGCCTCCTCAGCCATTTACCTCACCGCACGTCACTGCTAGCAGTGCCTCCTCAGCCATTTACCTCACCGCACGTCACTGCTAGCAGTGCCTCCCCAGCCATTTACCTCACCGCACGTCACTGCTAGCAGTGCCTCCCCAGCCATTTACCTCACCGCACGTCACTGCTAGCAGTGCCTCCTCAGCCATTTACCTCACCGCACGTCACTGCTAGCAGTGCCTCCCCAGCCATTTACCTCACCGCACGTCACTGCTAGCAGTGCCTCCCCAGCCATTTACCTCACCGCACGTCACTGCTAGCAGTGCCTCCCCAGCCATTTACCTCACCGCACGTCACTGCTAGCAGTGCCTCCCCAGCCATTCACCTCACCGCACGTCACTGCTAGCAGTGCCTCCCCAGCCATTTACCTCACCGCACGTCACTGCTAGCAGTGCCTCCCCAGCCATTTACCTCACCGCACGTCACTGCTAGCAGTGCCTCCCCAGCCATTTACCTCACATGTCACTGCTAGCAGTGCCTCCCCAGCCATTTACCTCTCCGCACGTCACTGCTAGCAGTGCCTCCCCAGCCATTTACCTCTCCGCACGTCACTGCTAGCAGTGCCTCCCCAGCCATTTACCTCACCGCACGTCACTGCTAGCAGTGCCTCCCCAGCCATTTACCTCACCGCACGTCACTGCTAGCAGTGCCTCCCCAGCCATTTACCTCACCGCACGTCACTGCTAGCAGTGCCTCCCCAGCCATTTACCTCACCGCACGTCACTGCTAGCAGTGCCTCCCCAGCCATTTACCTCACATGTCACTGCTAGCAGTGCCTCCCCAGCCATTTACCTCTCCGCACGTCACTGCTAGCAGTGCCTCCCCAGCCATTTACCTCACATGTCACTGCTAGCAGTGCCTCCCCAGCCATTTACCTCACCGCATGTCACTGCTAGCAGTGCCTCCCCAGCCATTTACCTCACCGCATGTCACTGCTAGCAGTGCCTCCCCAGCCATTTACCTCACATGTCACTGCTAGCAGTGCCTCCCCAGCCATTTACCTCTCCGCACGTCACTGCTAGCAGTGCCTCCCCAGCCATTTACCTCTCCGCACGTCACTGCTAGCAGTGCCTCCCCAGCCATTTACCTCACCGCACGTCACTGCTAGCAGTGCCTCCCCAGCCATTTACCTCACATGTCACTGCTAGCAGTGCCTCCCCAGCCATTTACCTCACCGCACGTCACTGCTAGCAGTGCCTCCCCAGCCATTTACCTCACCGCACGTCACTGCTAGCAGTGCCTCCCCAGCCATTTACCTCACCGCACGTCACTGCTAGCAGTGCCTCCCCAGCCATTTACCTCACCGCACATCACTGCTAGCAGTGCCTCCCCAGCCATTTACCTCACCGCACGTCACTGCTAGCAGTGCCTCCCCAGCCATTTACCTCACCGCACGTCACTGCTAGCAGTGCCTCCCCAGCCATTTACCTCACCGCATGTCACTGGCTCACCGATCGCTGAGTGCAGGTAATTTTTGTTTTCTATTCAGTTTATATTATAAACATTTATCTCCATTATGTATGCAGCCTGTGTCCTGTCAGATACCGTCTGCTCTCTCTGTATTACCTTACTGGCCATGTGCAGAGTGAGCCCCGCCAAGCGAAGCCTTTCACTATTGCAAAAGCCCGATGCCGACACATTGCCGGGACAGGGCTTTTTTGTAGGCTCTGACCCGGAACCTTTATTCTGATGCATCTCTGTGATCATATATATATATCGTAATGCAATATTCATTGATATTATCACATCATTGTGATCAATATGCCCCATAATATGTTTGATCTTTTTTCCGCCTACGTTAGCGCGTAGAGTATGGGAGATCGCCGGGAGACCAAGCTTCTCTCACAAAGAAAATTCTGCTGATATGTTATTTTATTTCAAAACAACAAAATGCGTTTTTCATAAATGTCCCTTTAAAAGTTGTATATTAATGCATGTTCCCCTCTCCCTAGTACACTGCTGTATTACTGAGTGACTAAATGGGATTTTTATTGAACCTCCCCCCCACTAAATGAACATGTAACAACTTAATAACTTAACATCATATCTTACTGTGGCACCAGAGCAGACAGTGACACCCCAGGCAGGATAGAGGTACTGCAGGGGCTGTGACCGGTGCAGGGTGTTAGAATGGACACTACTTACCAGCCTTCTGGATCAGTGATGTGGGCAGTGCTGCATTGCATAGTGCGGATGGAAGAGGGGTGATAAGTGATTACGGGCTTTGCGGTGCCATGTCTCTCCACAGCTCCTGTCTGGACCTGAAGGCCTGGAGAGTCTTGAATTTGGGTAGGCTCTCCCAGAATAAGCGCCAACAGGTAGGATGACGTGATTCACATTAAATTGTGTCATCCTGGTATAAATTGCTGCAAATAGCAGCTTTCAACAGTACGTCTCTTTTTTTGACGTCTCTTTTTTTAGAAGCTCTTGGCCTAATTCAGAGCCGGACACTCGGCCAAAAAGATGGTCGCGATGGTCAAGACCATCGCGACCATCGGGCTTGCGACAACAGCCTGCGGTAGGGTCTCGCTGCCGCAAGCCCAGGAGTGATTGTGGCTCTATCAGAGCCAAAATCACTCCCACTGACATCATTACTGATGTCAGTGGGGCCGGATTCAAACGGTAGACGTTCCCATGGGAACGCCTCCGTCTGGCAGCCACGCCCTTGGCACGCCCACCAAAGGGGGCGTGCTGTCAGTCACCATCGACAGCATGCCCCCTTTGGTGAGAGACCCATAACGACGTCTTTGCCGTCGTTATTCGGGACTCACGCATGCGCACGACGGAGCTCCCTCCGTCATGCCATGCGCATTCGGCCAACATCGACCCGCTTGCGAGTGTCCTTCGCTCGTGATCGGATCTGAATCAGGCTTGGCCGCTGCTATTAGGGTCTCGCGCATGGGCACGACGGAGCTCCCTCCGTCGTGCGCATGCGCACTAGGGCACCATCGACGAGCAGGTCTGAATCAGGCCCTCTGTTCATTTATATAGAACTTTATATATTAGTTTACTGTAAGAAAAGGCTTAATAATAAAATACCACAGCAGGAGACTATATAGAGACTGAATAATACCCCTTTTCCACGGCCGCAAAAACCAGAGTCATTGCTGTGTCAACTTGGGTCGCGGCTCAGTGGAAAAGGGTCCTAGGAAAAATGTCCGGATCCATTGACTCAAGCAGGGTTTTACATTGAGCGTGACTCTGGTTTTACCAATCTAATAATGGGTATTGGTGAGTGACTGGTATTCAGAAGCTGTGACAGCTGTCACCGGGGAGGGGGAGATCACAGCCTCCCCGTATGGTGCGGACCGTTAAGGTTTTTACCCCATCCCCGCTTCTTATGGGGAGGCTGTAATCTCTTCCGCCCCAGTCGCAGACAGCTTCCGAATGACACCCCCCCCATGCGGCTCTATGTGTACTGAGCGGCCTCATGCAGCTATATGTGTACTGAGGGCCTCGTGCGGCTCTATGTGTACTGAGCGGCCTCGTGCGGCTCTATGTGTACTGAGCGGCCTCGTGCGGCTCTATGTGTACTGAGCGGCCTCGTGCGGCTATATGTGTACTGAGCGGCCTCGTGCAGCTATATGTGTACTGAGCAGCCTTGTGCGGCTATATGTGTACTGAGCGCCCTCGTGCGGCTATATGTGTACTGAGCAGCCTCGTGCGGCTATATGTGTACTGAGCGGCCTCGTGCAGCTCTATGTGTACTGAGCGGCCTCGTGCAGCTATATGTGTACTGTGCAGCTATATGTGTACTGAGCGGCCTCGTGCGGCTATATGTGTACTGAGCGGCCTCGTGCGGCTCTATGTGTACTGAGCGGCCTCGTGCGGCTATATGTGTACTGAGCGGCCTCGTGCAGCTATATGTGTACTGAGCAGCCTTGTGCGGCTATATGTGTACTGAGCAGCTATATGTGTACTGAGCGGCCTCGTGCGGCTATATGTGTACTGAGCGGCCTCGTGCGGCTCTATGTGTACTGAGCGGCCTCGTGCGGCTATATGTGTACTGAGCGCCCTCGTGCGGCTATATGTGTACTGAGCGGCCTCGTGCAGCTCTATGTGTACTGAGCGGCCTCGTGCAGCTATATGTGTACTGTGCAGCTATATGTGTACTGAGCGCCCTCGTGCGGCTATATGTGTACTGAGCGCCCTCGTGCGGCTATATGTGTACTGAGCGGCCTCGTGCAGCTATATCTGTACTGTGCAGCTATATGTGTACTGAGCGGCCTCGCGCGGCTATATGTATACTGAGCGGCCTCATGCGGCTCTATGAGTACTGAGCGGCCTCGTGCAGCTATATGTGTACTGAGCGCCCTCGTGCGGCTATATGTGTACTGTGCAGCTATATGTGTACTGAGCAGCCTCGTGCAGCTCTATGTTTACTGAGCGGCCTCGTGCAGCTATATGTGTACTGAGCGGCCTCGTGCGGCTATATGTGTACTGAGCGCCCTCGTGCGGCTATATGTGTACTGAGCGGCCTCGTGCGGCTATATGTGTACTGAGCGACCTCGTGCAGCTCTATGTGTACTGAGCGGCCTCGTGCCGCTCTATGTGTACTGAGCGGCCTCGTGAAGCTTTATGTGTACTGAGCGGCCTCGTACAGCTATATGTGTACTGAGCGGCTATATGTGTACTGAGCGGCCTCGTACAGCTATATGTGTACTGAGCGGCCTCGTGCGGCTATATGTGTACTGAGCGGCCTCGTGCAGCTCTATGTGTACAGAGCGGCCTCGCGCAGCTCTATGTGTACTGAGCGGCCTCGTGCGGCTATATGTGTACTGAGCGGCCTCGTGCGGCTATATGTGTAATGAGCGGCCTCGTGCGGCTATATGTGTACTGAGCGGCCTCGTGCGGCTCTATGTGTACTGAGCGGCCTCGTGCGGCTATATGTGTACTGAGCGGCCTCGTACAGCTATATATGTACTGAGCGGCCTCGCGCAGCTCTATGTTTACTGAGCGGCCTCGTGCAGCTCTATGTGTACTGTGCGGCCTCGTGCAGCTATATGTGTACTGAGCGGCCTCGCGCAGCTCTATGTGTACTGAGCGGCCTCGTGCGGCTATATGTGTACTGAGCGGCCTCGCGCAGCTCTATGTGTACTGAGCGGCCTCGTGCGGCTATATGTGTACTGAGCGGCCTCGTACAGCTATATATGTACTGAGCGGCCTCGTGCGGCTATATGTGTACTGAGCGGCCTCGCGCAGCTCTATGTTTACTGAGCGGCCTCGTGCAGCTCTATGTGTACTGTGCGGCCTCGTGCAGCTATATGTGTACTGAGCGGCCTCGCGCAGCTCTATGTGTACTGAGCGGCCTCGTGCGGCTATATGTGTACTGAGCGGCCTCGTGCGGCTATATGTGTACTGAGCGGCCTCGTGCGGCTATATGTGTACTGAGCGGCCTGGTGCGGCTATATGTGTACTGAGCGGCCTCGTGCGGCTCTATGTGTACTGAGCGGCCTGGTGCAGCTATATGTGTACTGAGCGGCCTCGTGCTGCTATATGTGTACTGAGCGGCCTCGTGCCGCTATATGTGTACTGAGCGGCCTTGTGCGGCTATATGTGTACTGAGCGGCCTCGTGCGGCTATATGTGTACTGAGCGGCCTCGTGCAGCTCTATGTGTACTGAGCGGCCTCGCGCAGCTCTATGTGTACTGAGCGGCCTTGTACAGCTATATTATGTTATATAGTATCTATTATATATACTGAGCATGGTTATTTTATAGACATTGTTGCAGGTTGGAATTTTGAAACATTAGTCTGACAATTCCATAAGCTTTATCCCAGAATTGCTGTATCCTCTCTCTCCAAGTCCTAATGAGAGTTTAGAGAAAAGTTACACATACTTGTACTAAATGGTTATTTTTCTTCTTCTCTCTTTTCTGCAGAGTATTTAAGAAAGCAAGTCCAAATGGGAAGGTGAGTGACGCGTCTCATTACACCTGTGTATTGTCTGTAACTGTGATATAAACCCAGATGTCGGGGCAATAAAGAGAGAGGAATACGTCTGATGGGATCGTACCAGGGGCGTATCTATAATGGGTGGAAGGTGTGCGTTGCGTACGGGACCCTGGGTCCAGGGGATCCCACACACCGCACCCATGTAAAATATACTTACCTCTCCGTCGGCCCGCCGCTGGCAGCAGTGCTACAGAAATCACCGGGAAAATGCCCATCATGGCCATTTACCGGTGATTCGTGCATGCGCAGTACAGATGTCCTGGGAACACGGCGTGGGCACCATGTTCCTGGAGACCTGCACATGCACAGTATACTCTGACACATTGCCATAGTCTACTGCACTGCCGGAGCCCCCTCCTCCCTGCATCATACCATATAGAACCATAACAGAAAGAAATATGTCCACGCTCTGGGCCTGAAAGATCGCAATTGTAAAGCTGCACGCAGGCTATAGATATATGATGTATACACGCAGGCTATAGATATATGATGTATACACGCAGGCTATAGTTATATGATGTATACATGCAGGCTATAGATATATGATGTATGCACGCAGGCTATAGATATATGATGTATGCACGCAGGCTATAGATATATGATGTATACACGCAGGCTATAGATATATGATGTATACATGCAGGCTTTAGATATATGATGTATACATGCAGGCTATAGATATATGATGTATGCACGCAGGCTATAGATATATGATATATGCATGCAGGCTATAGATATATGATGTACAGTATGCACGCAGGCTATAGATATATGATGTATGCACGCAGGCTATAGATATATGATATATGCACGCAGGTTATAGATATGATGTACAGTATGCACGCAGGCTATAGATATATGATATATGTACATAGGCTATAGATATATGATGTACAGTATGCACGCAGGCTATAGATATATGATATATGCATGCAGGTTATAGATATATGATGTACAGTATGCACACAGGCTATAGATATATGATATATGCACGCAGGCTATAGATATATGATGTACAGTATGCACTCAGGCTATAGATATATGATGTACAGTATGCACGCAGGCTATAGATATATGATATATGCACGCAGGCTATAGATATATGATGTACAGTATGCACGCAGGCTATAGATATATGATATATGCACGCAGGCTATAGATATATGATGTACAGTATGCACGCAGGCTATAGATATGATATATGCACACAGGCTATAGATATATGATGTACAGTATGCACGCAGCCTATAGATATATGATATATGCACGCAGGCTATAGATATATGATGTACAGTATGCACGCAGGCTATAGATATGATATATGCACACAGGCTATAGATATATGATGTACAGTATGCACGCAAGCTATAGATATATAATATATGCACACAGCCTATAGATATATGATATATGCACGCAGGCTATAGATATATGATGTACAGTATGCACGCATGCTACAGATATATGATATATGCACGCAGGCTATAGATATATGATGTTCAGTATACATGCAGGCTATAGATATATGATATATGCACGCAGGCTATAGATATATGATGTTCAGTATGCACACAGGCTATAGATATATGATCTACAGTATGCACGCAAGCTATAGATATATGATATATGCACAGAGCCTATAGATATATGATGTACAGTATGCACGCAGGCTATAGATATATGATATATGCACGCAAGCTATAGACATATGATATATGCACAGAGTCTATAGATATATGATGTACAGTATGCACGCAGGCTATAGATATATGATATATGCACGCAGGCTATAGATATATGATATATGCACGCAGGCTATAGATATATGATGTACAGTATGCACGCAAGCTATAGATATATGATATATGCACACAGCCTATAGATATATGATGTAATGTATGCACGCAGGCTATAGATATATGATCTACAGTATGCACGCAAGCTATAGATATATGATATATGCACAGAGCCTATAGATATATGATGTACAGTATGCACGCAGGCTATAGATATATGATATATGCACGCAGGCTATAGATATATGATATATGCACGCAAGCTATAGATATATGATATATGCACAGAGCCTATAGATATATGATGTACAGTATGCACGCAGGCTATAGATATATGATATATGCACGCAGGCTATAGATATATGATATATGCACGCAGGCTATAGATATATGATGTTCAGTATGCACGCAGGCTATAGATATATGATGTATGCATGCAGGCTATAGATATATGATGTATGCACGCAGGGTATAGATATATGATGTACAGTATGCACGCAGGCTTCAGATATATGATATATGCACGCAGGCTATAGATATATGATGTTCAGTATGCACGCAGGTAGCTTTGCAATTGCGATCCTTGCAGATATGGTAATGCAGCAAGAGGCATCACGCCCCCTGTGCATTACTTATCCGAGCTGCGATGTCCAATCTGCGTACAGTACCATTGGCCGGCTGCGGTGACCCATGGGGTCCCACAGCCGGCCGCTGCAGTTGAGAGGAAGAGGCCAGGAAATCTCCCATCAGCCGATGGAGAACCTGGCCTCTTCCATCCCCCCCAATGACGGCGACATGCCTCAGTTATAGGAAACGGAGACCTTCACCGCCCCCTTCCCGCCCATAAAATGGCAGCAGACTGTCAATCACTGACAGTCTGCTGCCAGTCTGCGTGCGAGATCGCTTACCTATTATACACAGAACGGGTCTGGCTCCTGCAGATGGGGAACCTGCATTCAGCAGTGCACCAGGCCCTCAGTTTTACCCAAATTGTGCATGGTATCAACTGCATGTATACAAAACAGACAGACTGTTGTTACCGGCGCTAACAATAATATACTGAAAATCTGAGTGTCTTTAGCAAATAAAAACATTGCATCCCAATGTCACAGGCCTCCAATTCTCTGCCAGTCCCTACACTAGCATAAATGCCCAACACACCATTACATTGCAGCTAAGTACACTGACCGCTCCGGTACAGGGGGTACCCCCTTTACATTTGCTGGCACACAACTAGCCACCATCACTAAGCGTAACATTGAAGCTATCAACACTGCTTTCTGTTCTTCCCTCCTTGACTCACTTCTCTCCCCTATCCTCTCTTTCTCCTGCGCTGAACAAGCTGCTACCCTATACAATACCTCCCTTACTTCTGCTCTTGACTCTGTTGCTTCTGCGATCACTACTCACCCTCACAAATCCACACCTCAACCCTGGCATTCCAAATGCACCAGATACCTGCAAAAATGTTCACGAACCACCGAGCGACAGTGGAGAAGATCACGCTCTCAGGCAGATTTTCTCCATTTCAAATTCCTCCTGTCACCGTACAGTGCTGCCATTTCCCTCTATAAACAGTCATATTTCAAGAATCTCATCTCCTCCCAGTCCTCAAATCCCCAACGTCTCTTCACCACCTTCAACTTCCTCCTCCGCCAACCCCCTCCTCGCCTCCTCTCCTTTCTCTCTGCCATTGACTTTGCTACCTATTTTACATCTAAAATCGATTGCATACATCAGGACATCATATCCAACCAGTCCCCCAGCTCTCCACCTCCTCCTTTCCTGGATCTCCCCTCCCCATCCATTTTACCGACTCTGACGTCCTTCTCCTCTGTGACTGGAGATGAAGTTAAGGCCCTTATCCAGTCCTCCCTTCCACCTCTCCCCTCGACCCTATCCCCTCCAGCCTCCTCCACTACCTCTCTCCTTCTGCCTGCTCCCATGTTGCTCACCTCCTTAATCTCTCCGACTCTTCAGGCACTGTTCCTTCTGCATTCAAACATGCCCTTGTCTCTCCCATTCTTAAAAAAATCAACCCTTGATCCTAACATTCTCTCTAACTACCGACCCATCTCTCTCCTCCCTTTTGCCTCCAAACTCCTTGAGCGTATTGTTTACAACTGCCTCACCACATTTCTTTCCTCCCACTCCCTCCTTGACCCTTCTCCCTCTGGCTTCCGTTCTCTCCACTCCACTGAAACTGTCCTCTCGAAAGTCAGCAACGACCTCCTTGCTGCTAAATCCCAAGGCCACTACTCTCTGCTCATTCTCCTTGACCTCTCTGCTGCATTTGACTCTGTGGACCACCCTCCTGCTGCATATCCTTCACTCCCTTGGTCTACGTGACACTGCCCTCTCCTGGCTGTCATCCTACCTCTCTGACCGATCCTTCTCTGTTTCCTCTCATGATTCCTCCCCCCCACAGCCTCTTGCAGTGGGTGTTCCCCATGGTTCTGTTCTTGGACCTCTCCTATTCTCCCTCTATAAGACCTCTCTAGGTAAACTCATCCGCTCTTTTGACCTCCATTATCATCTCTATGCTGATGATACTCAGATCTACCTTTCTTCACCTGATCTTTCCCCCTCTCTACTGACTCGTATCTCTAACTGCCTCTCTGCTGTCTCTTCCTGGATGTCCCAGCGATTTCTCAAACTTAATATGTCTAAGACTGAGCTGATCGTCTTCCCACTCTCCCACATTACATCATGTCTCACTATTTCTTTATCAATAGATGGCATAACTATCTCATCTAGTCCCAAAGTGCGTTGTCTTGGAGTTATCCTGGACTCTTCCCTCTCCTTTAAACCACATATTCAGAACCTCTCACAGTCCTGTCATTTCCATCTCAAGAATATTTCCAAGATCAGACCCTATCTCACCCAGGATGCCACCAAAACACTCATACACTCACTGGTCATCTCCAGATTGGACTACTGTAACCTCCTCCTATCTGGCCTTCCCAAGTCCCATCTCTCTCCTCTCCAGTCTGTCCTTCAATGCTGCTGCTCGGCTCATCTTCCTCTCCAATCGCTCTACATCTGCCTCCCCTCTCCTACAAGCCCTCCACTGGCTCCCCTTCCCTTTCAGAACCCAATTCAAGGTTTTCACACTCACTTACAAAGCCCTCATCATTCCTCTCCCATTTACATCTCTGACCTCATCTCTCTTCACTCTTCTGTCCACCCTCTTCGTTCACTTAATACACACCACCTTTCATGCCATTTGATTACTTCCTCCCACTCCCGCCTCCAAGACTTTGCCCGCACTGCTCCCCACCTTGGGAACTCCCTCCCTCTCCCCATCAGACTCTGCACCTCTCTACAATCTTTCCAATGAGCTCTTAAGACCCACTACTTCATTAAAGCCTTCCAGGTCTCATCCTAACTTGCTGCTATATCTTCCTTCCTCCCTGCCTACCCCATCTGTGTCACTCCTGTTCGTCTGCCCCTCCCTCAAAGAATGTAAGCTCTTTCGAGCAGGGTCCTCTACCTTCTTGTGCTTATCTCTACTGTAATTTAATTTATCTCTTACTCTCCACTAGGGCAATCAACACCTGGCTGCTTATGTGGGTGTAAAGGTCGCTAATATAGCAATGTTTATTATACATTTCCATGTCCTGCATTGTATTGTACTGTATGTCACTGGTCACTTATTTGTTTATGTACTGTGTAAGACGCTGCGGAACACTTGTGGCGCCATATAAATAAATGATAATATAATAATAATATATAGCCTGGATTGGAAACAGCCATGATAGCACAAAGCAATACTGTGAAACAAAACAGCAAAGGAATATGCCTGCGCTCTGTGGGCCTGATTCAGCAAGGATTGCAACTGCGATTACGCACGCAATCGACCGATTGTTGTGTGCTGTGCATTGTATGCATCGCAGTGTGTGAACCGGTCACTGCAATCGGGACTGCGATCTCAGTGACTACACAGACCCAACGCTGATTGACAGGAAGTACAGTTTGGGGGTGGTGACGGGGGGTAGTCTGCAAAATGCAGGCGTGCCTGTGCGTATGAACGCCGTTGAATTATCTACAGCGATGCCATACACAGCCTCAGCTCTCACTGCGTACCGGAAGTTTAGCAATTTCTGAGTAAGGTCAGAGCTTGTGTAAGTGTGTGTGAGGCTGCGATGGTACTCACTGTTACCGATGGTTTCTCAGTCTTGCTAAGTATTACGGATGTGTGTAAGGTAAAGTGGGCATCCTTATAATCGCTATTACAATCCTTGCTGAATCAGGCCCTGTGTTACTTATATTGTATATGGTACCAGCACTTATATTGTATATGGTACCAGCTGTGTGGCAGTATTAATGCCATATAAAGTGGTGCTTGAAACTTTGTGACCCCTTCAGAATTTCCTAAAGTTCTGATGAAATTTGCTCTAAGAACTACCTCAGATCTTCATACAACCCAAGCACCACTGTATGTGTGCAAAACAGAAAGACTTGTGTTACTATTGCTAACAATTTATACTGCAAATCTGGGCAGTATACTATAGAAAGCATACATTAATATTTCTATTAATATTTTACACTACAAGCATTTTCTAGTCCCTTTTATGTGAATGCTAGCATTAACCCTTTGTTGCCAGGCACTTGTGCGATAGTTATAATACAGGGCCCAGTGCTGTTTTTTTTTTTTTTTTTTTACTATACATAAAAGTTTATTATTTTGTGTTTATATTCAGGGAAATTGTCTTTTTCTCATCATCAAGGAAAATATTTTGAAAAAATAAATAAAAATATTTGTGTTTCTTTCCTCCCTTGGCGACTATCATGGAAGAATTCAGCTCATGGAATATGCCCTTATTTAGCAATGTCTTCCCTTCACAGATGTGCTGAAGGTGTGCTCTGCACTGGAGGTTAGATCTAGGTTTAATATCGTACTGCTGCAGAGTTATCACCAGGGTAACCCTCTTTTGTTGAAGGAAAGGAAAAATAATCCCAATTATGGTCATGCACAGGGCAAGGGGTCTCAAGGGTCGTACAATAGTGATGACATAAAGGCCCTTAATAAATATAGATTTCACATTTCAATTTAGCTGTGAGTGCGGCAGATCCCCCCAAAATCTCCATGTTACCAGTGATGCTCCAATCACACAGCAGGCCTTCCCTGACACTAAGCAGTGTTGTCAGTGCCCCTCCCCTTAAAACAAAATGTGTGTAGCCATATTTTGGCACTCAGGTCATTTAGTGCGGTCAAAGCACAACCATGGAAACCGACCAGCTGCATTTTCTGCCAGTCCCAATTTACAGCGGACTGATCAGATGATAACAGGCTGGATCTGAATTATAATGTATTTTTGGGCTAATTGAGCCAAGTGGCGGTTGGACCGATTGATGATATTGGCATATTAAGGGTAAGGGTGGGTTCAGAGCATGTGGCCAGTAAAACTACATACAATAATATCATATAAGGAGCTTTGCACACAGTATATCTCTTACAATGTATTTCCAGGAAATACCCAACAAGGGGGCGGTAGAGCCAGGGTTGGTCTGGCCCACAGGGGTACAGGGAAAATTCCAGGTGGGCCCCACTGACTGAGGATATCATCATTTGTGACTGTGCACTCAAATTCAGTGGCATCACAAGGGGGGTGCTGGTCGCAAGCGGGTGTCACCCGCCGAGAGGTGACACCAAGTGCCGACTCCTCTTCAGTGACAGTAGCCGGATTCTGCACTGTAGCAATATGTGCAGCACCCAGCTCCTGACACAGCGAGGGAACCGGCACTGCACACAGAGCGGTCCCCGGGGGTAGTCCGCACCTCCGGACCCCCCAAAGTGATTACAACTGGGATTCGGGGCGCGAGGTCAAACCCTTCCCCATGAAGCCACGCCCCTACCAGCGAGGTCACGCCACTTTTTAGCGGCGTGCGGCTTAGCCACGTACATTACTCCCCGCACCGGGTGTCGCCACGGGAAGTGACGCCACTGCTCAAATTTTCGTACAATTTAATGCTTCCTGAGTGAATACATTTTCAGCTTGTTGCCATTGATATCCTCCAAGTTGTCCCCGTGTGACTTACCCATCGATAGTAAAAAGTGAGAAGTCCTATTCTATCAATGTACGTTACTTTCACACGTGGGCAAATTCCCGCCTGGAGCCAAGTACGAAAGGTTTTAACACCTTAGTTTAAATCTTCAGAGTCTTCATTTGTAACCTAAATATTTTTTTATTCATGGACGTGAATCAGTGCTGCGAATTCTTCGGCGAGGAAAGAGACATTTTTCCGAGCGCTGACAGTGGTTTCCATGGAAACTTTAGCTTAGTAAAAAAATGTTTTAGCCCTAAAAAAGCTTTGAGAACAGAATAGCAAGTTCATAGGGGTGAAGACACTTGTATATGTCACACTGTGTTAGCTGGAGAGCGCAGGAACATATACTGAGACAGCGTCAGCGTGACAGCGCGGGGAGGAATTTATCATATTACAGAAGACGCAGGTCAGTAGTTTCCTGTTGGGGTGTTAGAGCTGCGTTCTTCGCTTTTTCTGGGTAACATGTACACGGACTGCATTATACATGATAACTTGGATGAAGTACGGATGGAATGGAGCTGGAGGTACAGTGTGCCGTGGGCGCACAATAAGTGGGTATCAGCAATGGCGTCAGTAAGCAGGGCTCAGCACATTGCTTCCGCCATGATTAGGCGATCATAACCATCCTTATCCCGGTTATCTCAATGTCGGTAACACAGAGCTTCCACTAACCAACTTTGCGCCCTGGCCATGATTTTAGCTGGTGCCCCTTAAATTGCAGCCGATCCCACCACCAAGCATTGCGTTCATGCGCTCACACAGAAACTACTACACAGCTTTATGTCTTTGAGGTTTTTAATTTAAAAAAAAACAGGTTCTAAATAATACACAAAACACAGAACTATAACTATAATATAAATATCACAGTTCAGAAAAATATGGCTGGCACTGATGTGGCTGCGCTGCTGGGAGAGGTCGCGTGGTCTGCGGGCAGCTTCTCTATCTCCTCACTGGCGGCTGTCACTGATGTGGCTACACTGCTGACGGAGGTTATGTGGTCTGCGGGCAGCTTCTCTATCTCCTCACTGGCGGCTGTCACTGATGTGGCTATGCTGCTGGGAGAGGTCGCGTTGTCTGCCGGCAGCTTCTCTATCTCCTCACTGGCGGCTGTCACTGATGTGGCTATGCTGCTGGGAGAGGTCGCGTGGTCTGCGGGCAGCTTCTCTATCTCCTCACTGGTGGCTGTCACTGATGTGGCTACGCTGCTGGGAGAGGTTGCGTGGTCTGCGGGCAGCTTCTCTATCTCCTCACTGGCGGCTGTCACTGATGTGGCTACGCTGCTGACGGAGGTCGTGTGGTCTGCGGGCAGCTTCTCTATCTCCTCACTGGCGGCTGGCGCTGATGTGGCTATGCTGCTGGCGGAGGTCGCGTGGTCTGCGGGCAGCTTCTCTATCTCCCATTGTTTTCTTTCTCTAATCTTCTATTGTTAGTGAAGCATCCAGATCCACATTGTAGGGGCAGCTAGACCAGATTGCATAGGATTTATAACCCACTATAATTCATTTGTTTTAAATAGTTTTTAGCGCCCACTTTATATCTATATATTTTTTACTTTGTAGCTTCTCTATCTGTCTCCTCACTGACGGTGACGTGGTGGAAAGATGCATGATGGAGCCAAAGGCAGTGACGTCTGCCAGCAGCGGAGCTGCATTCAGTCCTCCTTTACTATTGTGATAAAGCCCCAAAAAGCTCTGACTGTAGCTGAGAGGTCACGTCTGCTGGCGTGTGACTGAGGAACTAATGACGTAACCTTGTGGTCAACCATGGATAGCTCTAAAAGCTGAACTGTTGGGGAGCCTTGAGGACCGCGTTTGGGAACCTCTCCTGTATATATAAGCAGTATAGTTATACACAGGCTTGCCTACCCTCCCGATTTGGCCGGAAGCCTCCCGATTTTCGGGTGCCACTCCCGGACCCCCAGAAAGGCAGGCAAGCCTCCCGACATTCCCCAACCCTCCCGACCTCACCCCAGAATCCACTAGAAATCCCCATAGCGGGGGGGGGGGGCGGTGACGCGTGTCGCGCTGAATCGTGTCATCGTGGCCCCCGCCCATGCTTCACAGTGCCGAAAATAACGGCATTGTGAATAGGGGGTGGGGCCACAATTACGCAATCGCGTGGCCCCGCCCCCAGCTCCGCCCCAGCATGTCACATCTGGCCGGACACGCCCCCCGCTGTTAGCCGACAATCGGCTCCCTCCCGGAAGGAGGGGGCTGATTGTCGGCATGTATGGTTATACACAGGCCTTTTAAATTATAGTCCCTTTAAAACATCAAGCAGACTCGCCGGAAAGTAGCCGAAGCCTGCATCGCGCAGGCTATTAAAATTGACCCCATAGACACTCGTGCGTACATACATATACACACATACATATACACTCATGTACATGCATATAGATACCTACCATCATGAGAGACGCACATTTGGGTCAGAGCGCTGGGGCCTAAGAACATCTTCCCATCTCCTAAGAACACCCATTCATTACCACTCACACCTGCCTCTGGTAAGCACTCCCAATTGTCCCTCAATCTGGGCAAAAGTAATTTTATTGGGCTCTGTCTTGTCCCTATCAGCACCGGGGAGAGGTACGCTTATATGTTATGTGGACCATAATTCTCTACTCTCCCATATATTCCCAGTAGACAACCAAATTTGAAGTTTACCCGGCTCCTGGTATAGTGGTCAAATCTTCTGCATCTCACCCACCCCTCCTGTATACGGTATCACAGCATTACGTTGCAAGGGCGGGTCCTAGGGATGGCTTGGCCCCCCCCCCAATGAATATCCGAAGGTTCTCCACCATCGATGGCAGAGAGGCAACAATTATTTCCCTGGTGCAGGGAGCATGGAGCTTAGCCCCAAATCCCCGCCTTGCCACTTAGCTAGGACCCTTTCCCTGATTGGCGCCCTTCCATATCCATCAATGGGTCAATTCATCAATGGGTTCATGCTATTGATGTTAGACACCGATTATAAAGACCAGCGATGGTTAACCATCCGATTACCATCCCTAGCACACTTAGGATGGGGGCCAAGTAATGTATAAGGACACACTCAGTACGTGGCTTCCTGCTCTCGTGGCACTGTTCTGAGTCAGCATCAGATGCGGGAGGGGGAGTTCTGCCCTACTAAGGCTCCAGTAACATGCCACAAACCTCACCGATGTCACTAGCTGGTATTGAATTCATACACTAGTAACTCAGGAGCTGATTCAGAGCCACTCGGTCGATGCGATCGCTCGCACGATGTGTATGCAAATTGCGTAGGCAGGGCAACCACACAGCAATGCATTAGCACGCCCAGTATTTCTTAGAGAGCGATCACATAGTGTATGCAGACGCCCACCAGCCTGTCCTAAGATGCCCACTTGTGCACGTCATGTCCAGGAAGTGTATGCAACCATCGGTACATCGGGTAACATCAGATGCGATCGCAGCGCTTGAGGTTGACCATACCCTGACGCAAGCACTGCGAGCTCTTCAGTGTATAAACCAGCCAGGTGACGTGTACTATGACGCTGTCCTATAATTACACTTACCTCTAACACGCCGCTGAGATGCTCAGGCACGCCTGCGTTTGCACCTCCACTCCCGCGTTTTTAATGGCCAGACCCTGTTACCTCCTACAAACGGCTTCTCCTGTCGCTCACTCTGCTGGGCTGTCTATGTGCAGCGAGCGAGTGCATTGTGACCTTTCGCTAAGATATACGCACGCGCACAATACATACACAATGCATACCATCAGCAGCAGCGAGAGTATGCATCTTAGCGAGCGGGTCTGAATGAGCTCCACAGCCCACTAAGTTTAACTGTATATTGCTAAACTGTACCGTCGCCGACATACAGTGAGACGGTTGAACTATAGTACAGTATGTGTGAATAGGGTGCGTTCCAATAGCTATTGGTTTAGCCCACAGAAGGCTGTCTGCGCTGCCCTTTAACCTGCTTTCAGCCAGCGCTAAACCAGCAAAAACAGCGGCAACCCATCACCAGGGAATTGTGGGTAGAAAATATGCAAATGACCACCTTTCACTTGGAAGAGCTCTAATTAAATGCTGCAGCCACTGCAATTTTTAATTGCTTTTTATCTGACCACATCCAAATGAATAAAATATTAACTGTTTCTGACAGATCCTCGGCCTGCGCTCTAGCTGGGCGAAGTAACCTCGGAGCTCGGTTGTCACGCTGAAGAGTAAAACTATGATTGATTGTGAAATCTGCGTTTACCCACCAGGTTGTCTGACACAATTATGGCGTGAGGGAACCCGCAGAATATATGGAGATGTCAGTTACATGGCAGTGTTACGGTCGCGGCCTAATCGATCAATACGTGGGGGCTATTTGCTTTCTCTTTTTATGCAGTCAGGTCTCATAGGGGTATGCAGGACAAAAATACAACTCTGAGAGCATAGCAGGTGGGCGATGCTGGCACGGTACGGGCACCACAAACTCAATACGCAGGAGTTACAGAAAACATTAGAGGGCATGCTCGCCAGCAGTAATGATGCCCAGGGAATCCGGTGAGACTGTAATATATCGTAAGAACCACCATGTATAAACTTTCGGGAAACATTAGGTATGAATGGTGGGGGAAGGGTGGGTGGAGGAGGGAGGGGGCCATGGATATGAGAACCAGCAAGCCGACAGGTGAGGTAAGGAATAAACGCTGAACTGCTCCTATAGAGCACAGCAGATAAGACTGTGGGCATCGCATTATGGGCCTAATTCAGACCCGATCACGAGCGAAGGACGCTCGCAAGCGGGTTGATGTTGGCCGAATGCGCATGCGCACGATGGAGGGAGCTCCGTCGTGCGCATGCGCGAGTCCCGAATAACGACGGCAAAGGGGGCGTGCTGTCGATGGTGACTGACAGCACGCCCCCTTTGGTGGGCGTGCCGGGGGCGTGGCTGCCAGACGGAGGCGTTCCCATGGGAACGCCTACCGTTTGAGTTCGGCCCCACTGACATCAATAATGATGTCAGTGGGAGTGATTTTGGCTCTGATAGAGCCAAAATCACTCCAGGGCTTGTGGCAGCGAGACCCTACCGCAGCGTCTTGTCGCAAGCCCGATGGTCGCGATGGTCTTGACCATCGCGACTATCAACATGGACGCTCGCTATAGCTGTGGGTGGTAACCCACAGCTATGCGAGCGTCCATGAGGCCGCTCCAAAAACAGGTAGGAGGGCCCTGATCCATAGGGCTCTGGTCAGAGCATTCGGCTCTGAATCAGGCCCTATGGATGCCCGTCACTCCGCCAATGATCGCATGCATACCTGTGTTTAGTGATGCTGTATGCATGATCATTTTGGCAAAGGACACCTCTTCCTATAAGACCTGTCCTTTGCGGTGTCGGGACTTCTGGGATTATGACCCAGGAGTCCCTCTGCGCATGTGCGAGTCACGGGGGACCCTGGGAGGGATCTTATTGGATCCCTCTGGGGTAAGTTTCCCGATAAGAAGTCTATAGGCTTCTTTTGAGCATCACCATCTCTTGATGGCGTTTCCTATCGAGTCCAAGCTGCTTGGTGCATATGGAAAATGCAGTCAAACCTCCGAAAACGGCATTTTCTGAGGTGTAACTGCATTTTTCATCATAGTGCATCTCGCCCAATGTCTCATGTCCAAGAAGTAATACATGCTTGCAGACTTTTCCTGGAATAGTGGAGGTCTCCTTAATGTCCTGGAGAGCCTAGCAATCTCCCAGAGACTGGGCTGGACGGGCTCAGCATGGTCATGACATCATCACAGGGCGTGCGTGCAGCGTTACAGGGCGTGTGTGCAGCGTTACAGGGCGTGTGCTGCGTTACAGGGCGTGGGTGCAGCGTTACAGGACGTGCGTGCAGCATTACAGGGCGTGCGTGCAGCGTTACAGGGCGTGCGTGCAGCCTTACAGGGCGTGCGTGCAGCGTTACAGGGCGTGCGTGCTGCGTTACAGGGCGTGCGTGCAGCGTTACAGGGCGTGCGTGCAGCGTTGCAGGGCGTGCGTGCAGCGTTGCAGGGCGTGCGTGCAGCCTTGCAGGGCGTGCGTGCTGCGTTACAGGGCGTGCGTGCAGCGTTACAGGGCGTGTGTGCAGCGTTACAGGGCGTGTGTGCTGCGTTACAGGGCGTGTGTGCAGCGTTACAGGGCGTGTGTGCTGCGTTACAGGGCGTGTGTGCAGCGTAACAGGGCGTGTGTGCTGCGTTACAGGGCGTGTGTGCTGCGTTACAGGGTGTGTGTGTTGCGTTACAGAAGCCTCGGCTGCTGTACTGTATAAGTAAAGAAAATTATCTTGTGTCATTTGCTGTAATAAATTTCTTTTGATGACTGAGATCAGTTCTGTAAATAACTTGCAAGCGGCAAAGATGAAACACATTGAAATGCGCCGCAGTACGCTGGAGGAGAACTGGCGAATAGCATGTTTGAAAGCAAGAGAAATGGCAGATAAGGGCGCCCGGCTGTGATGTGAGGACATTCCGTCAGTCTGAGGAAAGATTAGGGAGGAAGTGCTTCAGATGTAAATCTGAGGCAGAAGCTTTCAAAATTCAGTGGTTTCAGGTACCCACAGGAATAGCAGCCATTACAGTGACCTGTACACAGGAATAGCAGCCATTACAGTGACCTGTACACAGGAATAGCAGCCATTACAGTGACCTGTACACAGGAATAGCAGACATTACAGTGCCCTGTACACAGGAATAGCAGACACTACAGTGCCCTGTGTACAGGAATAGCAGCCATTAGAGTGCCCTGTACACAGGAATAGCAGCCATTACAGTGCCCTGTACACAAGAATAGCAGCCATTACAGTGACCTGTACACAGGAATAGCAGCCATTACAGTGCCCTGTACACAGGAATAGCAGCCATTACAGGGCCCTGTACACAGGAATAGCAGCCATTACAGTGCCCTGTACACAGGAATAGCAGCCATTACAGTAACCTGTACACAGGAATAGCAGCCATTACAGTGCCCTGTACACAGGAATAGCAACCATTACAGTGACCTGTACACAGGAATAGCAGCCATTACAGTGACCTGTACACAGGAATAGCAGACACTATAGTGCCCTGTGTACAGGAATAGCAGCCATTAGAGTGCCCTGTACACAGGAATAGCAGCCATTACAGTGCCCTGTACACAGGAATAGCAGCCATTACAGTGACCTGTACACAGGAATAGCAGCCATTACAGTGCTCTGTACACAGGAATAGCAGCCATTACAGTGACCTGTACACAGGAATAGCAGCCATTACAGTGCCCTGTACACAGGAATAGCAACCATTACAGTGACCTGTACACAGGAATAGCAGCCATTACAGTGACCTGTACACAGGATTAGCAGCCATTACAGTGACCTGTACACAGGAATAGCAGACATTACAGTGCCCTGTACACAGGAATAACAGACACTACAGTGCCCTGTGTACAGGAATAGCAGCCATTAGAGTGCCCTGTACACAGGAATAGCAGACATTACAGTGCCCTGTATACAGGAATAGCAGACATTACAGTGACCTGTACACAGGAATAACAGCCATTAGAGTGCCCTGTACACAGGAATAGCAGCCATTACAGTGCCCTGTACACAGGAATAGCAGCCATTACAGTAACCTGTACACAGGAATAGCAGCCATTACAGTGCCCTGTACACAGGAATAGCAACCATTACAGTGACCTGTACACAGGAATAGCAGCCATTACAGTGACCTGTACACAGGAATAGCAGACACTATAGTGCCCTGTGTACAGGAATAGCAGCCATTAGAGTGCCCTGTACACAGGAATAGCAGCCATTACAGTGCCCTGTACACAGGAATAGCAGCCATTACAGTGACCTGTACACAGGAATAGCAGCCATTACAGTGCTCTGTACACAGGAATAGCAGCCATTACAGTGACCTGTACACAGGAATAGCAGCCATTACAGTGCCCTGTACACAGGAATAGCAACCATTACAGTGACCTGTACACAGGAATAGCAGCCATTACAGTGACCTGTACACAGGATTAGCAGCCATTACAGTGACCTGTACACAGGAATAGCAGACATTACAGTGCCCTGTACACAGGAATAACAGACACTACAGTGCCCTGTGTACAGGAATAGCAGCCATTAGAGTGCCCTGTACACAGGAATAGCAGACATTACAGTGCCCTGTATACAGGAATAGCAGACATTACAGTGACCTGTACACAGGAATAACAGCCATTAGAGTGCCCTGTACACAGGAATAGCAGCCATTACAGTGACCTGAACACAGGAATAGCAGCCATTACAGTGCCCTGTACACAGGAATAGCAGCCATTACAGTGCCCTGTACACAGGAATAGCAGCCATTACAGTGATTTGTACACAGGAATAGCAGCCATTACAGTGCCCTGTACACAGTGGCAGCAGCCATTATGTGAGAAGAAACCAGGTACAGCCCATCAACGCACTGGCATACCGCCCACCTGCCCCGATCCAGGCGGGTCTGCACTCCGCACCAGTGTATCAGGGGTGTTTTTAAAGGAGGAGAGGTGGGCTAAGGGCAGTTCAGGAATTTGGAAAGTAAGGTGCATGACCACGCATCCTCCACGTGTGCACGCAATCACAAAATGGCGGCACACGCACAGTGTACACGTTCCCAAATGATAACACTTGTGAGGCATTCACTAGGTACTAATGACATCATTATAGAACCGTAAAACATTTTATTTATGAAGAAACAAGATATGACTGGCGACCCCCTCCCCCAATTCATCACTACAGAGTCTGACACCCTCCTGGATCCCGCTCTATTTTGTTCTAAAATGGGGGGGGGGGCTTGATGAGGTGATTGTAAATTTTCTGCCTATCGTCAGGCATCTATTTTTTGGGTGATTTCTGCAAATTTCAAGTATTCACTGGATGTAGCTCCGACGCCCTCCAAAGGGGCTGCAAATCAGTACAGAGCTGGGCCTGGTGGGTAACTCAGTCGTCTGAAGGCATTAGTGCATAGAGGCCTATGGGCTATTCCTAAGACGATTTTTGCTGTAGAGAGATGCGCACTTCAGATCTCTCCCTGCCGGCCATCACTGACCCATGCGGATCTGTACCAGGGCAAAAAGTGATAGCGCAATCCAGGTCTCTGCTTACAGCTCTTCACGTTTCACTCTGAGAATGTACTTGATAATAACACAGTCCATTTGCATTAAATATGTGGAATGTGATAAATAGGGCCTCTAGGGGTCTATGGCCCTGATTCAGAGCCGGACGCTATTTGCAAAAAAGGGGTGGCTATTCAAATGAACCGTTCGCTCATTGCGGTCTGTTCACGCCTATAAGTCTGAACGAGTGACCAAAACTTGCGGTTGTAATTTTGAAAAAGACGCCCCCTGGCCGCTCGCACCATACGTCATGTCCGCTATTTATTTGATTAATCGAGTACATCGAACAGCGTATGAACTGCTCGCTATTCTTGTGGCTGGTTTTTCCTACCGCTACATTGCGAGCAGTTCTGGCTTTAAAACAACCAAGTGACGTGGTTGATGACGCTGCTGTATTAATTATGCACACCCTTAAAACGCCCGTTTTGACCTTTAAGCACGTCTGCGTTCTGATCTCCACTCCCCGTTTTCAAGCACCTTCCCCTGTTACCACCCTCATACGCCTCCTCCTGTCACTCAAAATAGCAGGCATTCGCTATATAGTGAACAAACGTTTTTCGGCCGCACTGACTGGTTCGCGCATGAGTATTACAATCCGTACGCATGCGCAGATGTGCGAACATCGCTCGGAACGAGTGAACGGCCGCTTACGAGCGGCTCTGAATGAGACCCAATGTACTAAGCTTTGGGTGGCAATAAAGTGCGGCATACATGATGCATCGCTGCCTTCTATTAGGCAACGCCCACCGCATCCACGCCCCGGGATGCATCGCATTTCAGGACTTGGTGCATATGAGAAATGCGGTCGAACCCCCGAAAATGGTAAAGTCCAGGGATGTTAGAAGTTCTGTGACAGTAAAAGCATGAGGCTACAGGCTGAGGTGACTTATAATATCCCATGCCGTAAGGGGAGCATTATTCCTTATAATACACAGGTTTTCCCAATGAACTCTGAAGTGATGACATCAGCCCTTGCTGATTATTATAAGCGATGACATCAGAACTCAGGGCTTATGCCGTCCGGCGTGTGAAAACATTCTGAGCATTGCTTATACTGCGTGGTGATGTTTACAGACCACTTTCATGCTTTATGTAATTATCCGGCAGATCTGCTGATAGAGTCAGCCATTAAACAGATTACATGCGAATCAGCACCGTGTCTGTACACAGCGGCCATTGACAGTCTCCGCGGGACGCTGTGTCCTGAGGAATATTTCCGTGGTGCCTAGTAGCTGCCTCGGATTTCTATTAATACTATAGTTACAGTCCTAATACCAAGTGTTATACTGTCCTATAAGGTCAAAGTGACAATAAGGGGTATATCATAGCAACCAATCAGATTTAACTTTTCATTTATCCAGCACCTTTTAGAAAATAATAGCTAGAATCTGTTGTGCAACACCCCCACTTCTGCAAACCCACACATTAGTGAATGACTATACAGTACCCCTAATAGTCTTTTATGAAATGCAAAGCTGCTTCTCTCTCAGCGTAAGATGTTGGAGGGGGCCCGTGTTCACTCCCCGTCCGGGGCCCCCTCCTCTCTCCTTGGTCAGCCATCAGCGAGTTGACAGCAGCAGTAGACTCTGGGCACTAGTCTGTGCCTACTGTGCACCCGCAGGACACCGAGAAAATGGCACGGTAGCCATTTTCCCGGTGATTTCCCACTGCACATGTGCAAAACGCCGGGAAAATGGCCGCCGCTGCCATTTGCGGCATTTTGTGTAGTGTTACTCTGTGGGACTTCGGAAAGGCAAGTATGAAAAAAAAAAAGGATGGGTGCAGGGTGTGCGGTGCAGGCCCCCCTGGACCCAGGGGCCCGTGTGCACCGCACACCCATTATAAATACACCCCTGGTTCAACCTCTATCTCTTAAAGACACCCACATCTGTGTATTTACATTTTATTATTATCTATACAATAATCAACGGCAGTGTGGGACTTGGGCATGAAGGTCCACCAGGGAAAGCAATGGGAGGGGCCCATGGTGCCACCACAGAGGCTTGGCCAACCATTACAGAGGACATAGGCCGCAGACCACATGGATACTACAGTGCATGGAATGTTCATCCATGTTCCTGCTCTACCAGGTAACTGACCCTCCTGGGGGAGATGTACTAAGCTCTGGAGAGGATAAACAACCAGCCATTCAGCTCCTGTCATGTTACAGGCTGTGTTTGAAAAAGGACAGTTAGGAGCTGATTGGTTGGTAGTTTATCACTCTCCAATTTATCACTTTCCACAGCTTAGTACAATGTATAATTCGAGTGCACTGTCTGAAACCTGATAGGAAAAGGAGTTGGGGCTCCCAGGCAGAGGGCCCATTGGGGCTTTCCCCTGTACTCCTGTGGGCCAGTCCGACCCTGATCAACGGGGACCTCTCCTGTCTCCGTTATACACAGCGACGCTCCCCCTGTAAACAAAGTAGATGGGACAGACCAGGAGTGGGTTGAACCCATCACAGGATAAGTATAGCAGAGGTGGGGCGAGGTTTGAGGCTGCGGTGACTCGGCATATATCAGGTCCATATTACTTGTTGCTAATAATGAAAGTTTTTTTTTCTTTTTTTCTCCCTAAATACTGCCCATTTTACTGTATTTTGTGTCTGTATTTAATAACGAGAGTGAGGGAATTTTTGTACTGTATTATAAGCGGCACTTTTGTGTGTATGCAGCATACTGTATTGTACTGTACCTGAGACTCTTCAATTTAAGGGAGTCCAGATGGTGACAGTAGGCCACTCCCAGTTCTTCTCTGTTTTGTGATGTGGTCAGGGCAAGGCTTCAATGATGTGATTCATGGCACCAGAGCCGTAACTAGACATTTTGGTGCCCTGTGCCAGAAAGAGCATTGGCACCCCCCTCCCCTATTTTTCAAATAGGGACACAAGACGCGCATCCCAAAAAGGGCCATGGCCTCATGGGGAAGGGCCAGGGAAGAGATAGGGGAGGCCAGGAGATGCTGGGGATAAATAGGGACATAATATAGTGCACCTGAGAGAGGGCCATGGCCTCATGGGGAAAGGTCAGGGAAGAGATAGGGGAGGCCAGGAGATGCTGGGGATAAATAGGGACAATATAGTGCACCTGAGAGAGGGCCATGGCCTCATGAGGAAGGGCCAGGGAAGAGATAGGGGAGGCCAGGAGATGCTGGGGATAAATAGGGGCATAATATAGCGCACCTGAGAGAGGGCCATGGCCTCATGGGGAAGGGCCAGGGAAGAGATAGGGGAGGGCAGGAGATGCTGGGGATAAATAGGGACATAATATAGTGCACCTGAGAGAGGGCCATGGCCTCATGGGGAAGGGCCAGGGAAGAGATAGGGGAGGCCAGGAGATGCTGGGGATAAATAGGGACATAATATAGTGCACCTGAGAGAGGGCCATGGCCTCATGGGGAAGGGCCAGGGAAGAGATAGGGGAGGCCAGGAGATGCTGGGGATAAATAGGGACATAATATAGTGCACCTGAGAGAGGGCCATGGCCTCATGGGGAAGGGCCAGGGAAGAGATAGGGGAGGCCAGGAGATGCTGGGGATAAATAGGGACATAATATAGTGCACCTGAGAGAGGGCCATGGCCTCATGGGGAAGGGCCAGGGAAGAGATAGGAGAGGCCAGGAGATGCTGGGGATAAATAGGGACATAATATAGTGCACCTGAGAGAGAGCCATGGCCTCATGGGGAAGGGCCAGGGAAGATATAGGGGAGGCCAGGAGATGCTGGGGATAAAATATGAGATATGGTAAGAACTTACCCTTGTTATCTCTATTTCTACGAAGTCCATAGGGTTCCACAGGATACCTTGGGGTATAGGTGTGACGTCAGTCGCAGGGCACCAAAGAGTTAAGCTTTCAGCCTCCCAGGATGCACTAGGTCCCCCTCCTATACCCCGCCCCCGGGCCAAGGCACCTCAGTTAGTTACCAAGCCATAGGCCGGAGGAGGAGAAGGAAGAGAGAGAACAAAGATCTGGACACATACAAGAATCACATTCTCACCAGAGGGAGACGGAAAACCGGTGACCAGAGCAAAGCCCATCTGCAGCACAGGTGCGACAGGGCGGGAGTCCTGTGGAACCCTATGGACTTCGTAGAAATAGAGATAACAAGGGTAAGTTCTTACCATATCTCATATTTTCTACTTCAGGGTCCATAGGGTATCCACAGGATACCTTGGGGATGTCCCAAAGCAGTATCCTTTAAGGGTGGGGACGCTCCTGTGCAGAAAGGAGAATCCGCCGCCCGAAGGAAGCATCCTGAGAGGCGAAGGTGTCAAACCTGTAATACCTCACGAAGGTATGGACAGAAGACCACGTAGCAGCCTTGCAGATCTGAACTGCCGAGGCACCACGTCGAGCTGCCCACGAAGGACCCACAGACCTAGTGGAATGAGCCTTCAGAGAAGGAGGGACCGGTAGGCCTTCATGAAGATAAGCTTCAGAAATAGCCATACGGATCCAGGCTGCCAAAGTTTGCTTTGAAGCAGGCCAACCCTTTTTACAGAAGCCATAGAGGACAACAAAGCGTCCGACTTCCTAAACGAAGAAGTGCGGTCAACATAAGTCCTTAAGGCCCGCACAACATCCAAAGAGGCCTCACCCACGGAAAGACCCGGTGAGTTAAAGGCCGGAACAACTATTTCCTCGTTAACATGAAACTGGGAAACAACTTTGGGAAGAAACTCGGGCCGAGTGCGGAGCACTGCCCTGTTCCCATGAAAAACCAAGAAAGGGGGTCTACAAGAAAGAGCCCCTAACTCAGAAACACGTCTGGCTGAAGCAACGGCCAGAAGGAAAACAGTCTTAGCTGTTAGCCATTTAATATCCACTGAGCCCAGTGGTTCAAACGGCGGTCCTTGGAGAGCCCTCAGGACCACAGCCAAATCCCAAGGCGCCACAGGTGGAACAAAGGGCGGCTGAATACGGAGAACACCTTGCATAAAGGTGCGCACATCCGGGATTGTAGCAATCCTACGGTGAAACCAGACAGATAGGGCCGAAACCTGTACCTTCAAAGAAGCAAGGCGAAGCCCATGATCTAGTCCCGCTTGCAGGAAGGCGAGAATCCAAGACAGACGAAACTCCCGCGGTGCATAACCTCTCGGTCGACACCACTGGAAGAACGTATGCCACACGGGATGGTATATCCTCGCGGAAGACGGTTTCCGAGCTCGTAACATGGTACGCATCACAGAGCTGGAAAACCCCCGGGACCTCAGCATGGCCGTCTCAACAGCCACGCTGCCAAAGACAGCCGAGTCAGGTCCGGGTGAAGACAAGGACCCTGAGACAGAAGGTCCGGTCGTAGCGGCAACCGCAGAGGACTGTCCACGGACAGACCCTGAAGGTCTGAGAACCAGTGCCGTCTGGGCCACGCGGGAGCTATCAACAGGAGCGTCCCTCCTTCCTGTTTGAATTTCCGGATTACCCGTGGAAGAAGGGAGACCGGAGGGAACAGGTATGCGAACCTGAACATCCACCGGACGGACAGAGCATCCACCAGAGACGCCCCTTCGTCTCTTGTGCGAGACCCGTACACCGGCAACTTGTTGTTGTGCCGGGACGCCATGAGGTCGATTTCTGAAAGACCCCACCTGTCCACCAGTAGTTGAAAAACGTCCGGGTGCAGGGACCATTCCCCTGGATGAACGTCCTGGCGACTTAGAAAGTCCGCCTCCCAATTTAGCACTCCCGGGATGAAGACCGCTGATATGGCCGGAAGATTGCGCTCCGCCCAAACCAGGATCCGAGAGACCTCTACGAGAGCCGCCCGACTGCGAGTTCCTCCTTGCCTGTTTATGTAGGCCACGGTGGTAGCATTGTCCGACTGGACCTGCACCGGGTGACCCCGGAGAAACCGCTGTGCCTGCAGGAGAGCATTGAAGACCGCACGGAGTTCCAAGATATTTATTGGAAGCTCCGCTTCTGTCGGCGTCCACCTGGCCTGGAACAAGTGTGGACCCGAAACTGCTCCCCAGCCCCGAAGACTGGCGTCCGTTGTCAACAGGACCCAATTTGGAACCCAGAACGGACGTCCCTTGTTGAGGTGGGTCGTCTTTAACCACCACGCAAGGGACAGACGAACCTCCGGGGTGAGCACAATCGTCTGGAACTTCAGAGACTGAGGCAGCCCGTTCCACTTGGACAGGATCAGGTGCTGCAGAGGTCTGCAGTGAAACTGGGCGTATTCCACCATGTCGAACACCGACACCAAGGAGCCCAGTAACCTCATCGCCGAGTGTAAGGACACCCGGCGGCTGTGCAGACAACTGCGCACCCTTGACTGTAAAGCAGAGATCTTGTCCTCCGTCACGAAGATCCTTTGCTGTCCCGAGTCCAATAAGGCTCCAAGATGCAGAATCCTCCGAGACGGGATTAGAGTGGACTTCTGCCAGTTGATTAGCCAGCCGTGCCGTTGCAGCAGTGCAATGGTCAGGTCCAAGTGGTGTAACAGGAGCTCTGGAGATCCTGCCACCAATAACAGGTCGTCCAAGTACGGCAACATGCGGACTCCTTGCAGCCGCAGAGAAGCCGCCATGACCGCCATCACCTTGGTGAAAACACGTGGTGCTGTCGCCAGGCCAAAAGGTAACGCCCGAAACTGGAAGTGGTCGCTGCGGATTGCAAACCGAAGGAACTCTTGATGGCGCAAAAGAATAGGGACATGCAGGTAAGCGTCCTGTATGTCCAATGACACCATGTAGTCCCCAGGTTCCAGCGCCAGAATGATGGACCGTAGGGTCTCCATCCGAAACTTCGGGACCCGCAAAGACCTGTTGAGTGCTTTGAGGTTGAGAATCGGACGATATGACCCATTGGGTTTCTGTACCAAAAATAGATTTGAATAGAAACCCTGGCCCCTCTGGGAGAATGGAACAGGCACTATAACTCCAGCCTGGAGCATAGTGTGCAATACCTTCCGCAGCTCCGTAGCCTTGTTCCGGTCTGATGGTAGACCCGTGGTGAAGAATCGAGCCGGGGGTCTGTGCCGGAAGGAGAGGGCGTACCCGTGGGAGACCACCTCCAGAACCCAAGTGTCTGTCGTAGTGAACGACCAACACCGGGAGAACTGCAGCAGGCGGCCTCCCACCCTGGGATCCCCCAAGGGGAGACCCGGACCGTCAGGCCGCAGGCTTGTCATCTGGCTTGGGGGCCGGACGTCTGGTACTCCATGCCTGTTTCTGGGGCTTGACCGATTTCTTAGGGCCAGCCTGTCGAGGAAACGACTGTGGTTTGGGCCCTAGATGACCGAAAAGACGATGGTCCAGAACCAGAAGGAGCAGCGGCCGACGGGAGACAAGCAGATTTGGCTGCCGCCAGCGTGGCCACAATCTTATCCAGATCCGGACCGAAGAGAACTTCTCCGGTAAACGGCAACGCTTCCAGACCTTTCTTGGAATCTGCGTCCGCCTTCCAGGATCGCAGCCACAAGGTGCGACGAGCAGCTACCGCTGCTGAAGAAATTCTAGACACCAGAGTACTAATGTCTAGAGCCGCCTCGTTGATGTAGGTGGCCGAATCACGGAGATTGCCAATCAACTCCGCCTGTTCGGCCGGACAGTCGGATTCAAAAGAAGCCTCTAATGAATCCGCCCAGCGCTCCATGGCTCTGGCAACCCAGCAAATGGCCATAGCCGGCCGTGCTGCCCCCCCTGCAAGGGAATAAGCGGACTTCAGGCAGATTTCTACCTTGCGGTCCGTAGCATCCTTAAGGGAGGACATGGATGGCATCGGCAATGTGGCACTACGGACAAGACGGGTCACGTGAGAATCCACCTGTGGAGGGGATTCCCACTTAGCAAAATAATTATCCGCGAACGGATAAGCCACCGCCAGGCGTCTCTGCGGCTGGTATCTTTTGCCAGGTTGTTTCCACGCCTCCTCTAAATGGTCCACCAACTGACCCGAAAGAGGAAAGACTGTGGCATTGCCCTTCACATCTTTGAAAAAGGCATACTTAGATTTAGCCGCTGGGGGAACTTCGTCCTCAATCACCAAGGCTGTGCGGACCGCCCGAATAAGTCCAGGAATATATACTTTGGACTTAGCATCAGCGTCCTTAGTATGGAGAGGTTCCTGATCGTAAGGATCCAGAATCTCCCCATCATCAGACGTCCCTTCGTCATCCTCATAAGGAGCGGACAGAGATGCCACCGGCCTTTTATGAGGCCGCATCACAGACTCCCCTTGCAACACATCCGACAAGTGCTGTACAGAACTCGTCAGGGAGTTAACCCACGCTGGCTCCTGAGAACCCGGGAGCGGGGAAATAGGGAGACTGTGGGGTACCACCAATTGTCGTGGGAACCCCTGCATGGGTGACGACACCACAGACTGCTGGGACAAACCCATCGGAGTAAACGCGGGCTGCGGAGCTAACTGGCCCACTAAAGCTGTTAACGCCTGAGCGAAACAAGCCCAGGGCGGCTCCTGTACCGGTGCTGTAACCGTAATAGGCCGCGCCATGGACAAACATTGCCGGCAAAGGCCCTCCGCGCTACCCTCCCCCTCCGCTAACGGTACTTTGCACGTGGTACACTGTAGCCGGAGGGGAAAATCACTTTCAGACATGATGGCACCACGTATGTGACCTCTCTCACCAATTAAGTATTAAATAGGCGAGAGACCACCCTGCAGCACCGCACCGCAAGGGCTTTAGCAGAAAGAACAGGGACAGTAATAAAGCTGACAGTTTAGAGAAGAAAAGTTACAGGCAGCGCTAGCACAGTCACATACAATGCAAAGAAATAACAATTCCTGCACTAACAGCGCTGATCACTCAACTACACAGACACAGGGCCTGGTAGGACACAGCGCTGCATACACAGACCTGAGCCACAGCGGAGGAGAGGTATGCGGGGGGACCCAGACCACGATGCTTCCTTCCAGACTTCCAGCAGCATTCACCATGCGTTGCAGAGAAGATGGCCGCCGAGGAGCAGAGAGAAGCTGGCCTGGGGGAGGAGCGCTGACACAGGACCAGTCAGCACAGTGCAGAGAGGGCTGTGTGCAGCGGGGGAGGCGCCGGCTGTGAGACAGGGAAGGCGCGCTCCCCTGGCATGCATTTAACCCCTGGGACGCCGCAGCGCTGCCGCTCTGCTGCGGTCCGCTGTCCCAGGGGGTAGTGGAAGCGCAGGTTGGTCGCCTGGCTCCACGCTGCAGCCAGTCCCCAGGGAGCCCCCTGCCTGGGGACTTAGGACCATGTGATCAGCGGGGACCCACCGCGGGACCCCGCTGCTTACCTCTGTCCCCCTTGAATCCGGCCATGGTCCGGAGCATCTGGGGTCACCGCTAGCTGTGACCCCAGACGCCCACCAGCATCCCCGGATCAGTACCGGCGTTCTGGTACCGGCGGGGTGTAGGGAAGACAGCATGGACGTCAGGACTGACTGTCCATGCTGTTCATCCAGATGTGCAGCCACAGCTGCATGAAGAAAAAGCTTCAGGGGCTCTTCTAGCCCCCACTCCAACAGGTGCACCCGACTCCGGCCGGGCACCAAACTAAACTGAGGTGCCTTGGCCCGGGGGCGGGGTATAGGAGGGGGACCTAGTGCATCCTGGGAGGCTGAAAGCTTAACTCTTTGGTGCCCTGCGACTGACGTCACACCTATACCCCAAGGTATCCTGTGGATACCCTATGGACCCTGAAGTAGAAATATGGACATAACATACTGTAGTGCACCTGAGAGAGGCCCATGGCCTCATGGGGAAGGGCCAGGGAAGAGATAGGGGAGGCCAGGAAATGCTGGGGATAAATAGGGACATAATATAGCGCACCTGAGAGAGGGCCATGGCCTCATGGGGAAGGGCCAGAGAAGAGATAGGGGAGGCCAGGAGATGCTGGGGATAAATAGGGACATAACATAGTGCACCTGAGAGAGGGCCATGGCCTCATGGGGAAGGGTCAGGGAAGAGATAGGAGAGGCCAGGAGATGCTGGGGATAAATAGGGACATAATATAGTGCACCTGAGAGAGGGCCATGGCCTCATGGGGAAGAGCCAGGGAAGAGATAGGAGAGGAAGCTTACAAGTTAGAATGATAATAAATATGGCACAGGTCGCACTACCCTAGTTACGGCCCTGCATGGCACCTCTGCTGTGATTTGTGACGTTGCTGTATGGTGACCGGTGCCTGGTGATGTGAATCATACGCAGTTGACCCAGATCACTTCCTTGCGGACCCTTGTACTTCTCCTTTGGGATCTGCTGAAGGGGAAGTCAGATAAGTATAGGAGCTATATAGTATAGGAGTTATATAGTATAGGAGCGTAGTTTGTGGCATTTTTATGACCTTGGCCTAGAAAAAAAACGGTGGTTTTCGCACATATGTAACTGGAAAGTGTAAAATGTGTCCCACGACGCCATATTCGGTTCTCTGGTACCTCTGACCAACCAGAGAATTCCATTTGCTTTGAAGAAAAGATTTTGCACCTATAATGGAATGCAGTGTAAACAAAAGCAAGAAAACCATGTAAACGGCAGCTTACGCAGGCCATCGGAGGCTGTACGTCATCTCAGGATGGCGTACAGTTTCATACACAAGTTCCAAAACAAAAAAAAGAAGCTTTTTTGGAACTAGACGAATGGCTCAATTTTTACATCCCAATACTAAAGTATGGGGAGTGTGGAAATTGACGCGGCAGGACTGTTACCAGGAGATATCTCCCGCGTTACCAAAGCTACATGAATGGGACACAAGCTTAAAATCTACATAAATATGGAAAATATGGGTCAAATATGAAAATTAGAGGATGATGAATGGACTCACAAGTAAGAAAAGCCTATCGCCACCTTGGGAAAACACCAAACCCACAGTTTAATGTTAAGAAACAGCAGCCTTCACTCTGATATGTAACAAGGACCTAGAGTTGAAACATTTATCTTATCGCTCTGGTTATAAAATGATCTGCCAGGAAAGGCAACACGTGGAAAAGTCCTGACTGTCAAAGGGTCCAAAAGTGGCTTTTCTTTTCTTTTTGGAATAAGTGAAACTTCTGCACTTACAGATGTGTCCACGCTCATCTTTGCTGCCGATGCGGAAAACGTGTACATACATCGCGACATGCGATTTGCCGTGTACGCCACAGAATGCCAGGCTGCGGCAACATTCGCACCATGTAATCCAATGAATCACGGGAGCAATAAAGACACACGCGGCCATTCGCGGCTGCACGACACGCAGCATTCGGGCCGTGGCAGAGATGAGCGAGGACACATCTGTATGTCAAACAACCACTTCACGAATTCTCCATTTGATGCCAGCAAACGTCTTAGTGTTAGGAAAGCCCTTCATGTTCTGCTGTCATTTCTTGACAGAGGGCGGGATGTACTAAAGGCGAAAATGCAATAAAACCGCCAAAAATGCTGTTTTCAGGTTTTACCGCATTCCCCAAATGTACTAAGCACCGGAATGCTTCGTCCCGATGGGTAGGTGGCATTACCCAATAGAAGCCTATGGGCTTCTTATCAGGATGCTCCTCCTCAGGAGGGATCCGACCGAATCCCTCCCACCACCCCCCACGGCCAGCGTCCTTCTGCGCATGCGCAGAGGGATGCCAGAAGGACTTCTGGGTGTTCAACCTGAAAGCCCCTCTGTCCAGAGCCGTAGATCTTATAGGGAGAGCTGTCCTTTTCAATATTCTTGGTACATACCGCGGTAATGAACTGCGGTATGTACCCGAAGACAGGGGGATGTACCGCATCGCAGATATGATGCTTAGTACATCCCGCACAGAATCTTTTCTTAATGCAATGGCTGAGAGACCAGCTCCTGACTGGACGACTCTATAACACTATTGACAAAACTTCTTCAGAGTTGCTGGACTTGTTGCCAGTGTGTGTCTGTGTAAATAGCAATGACAACACAAGAAGCTTCCTTATTCACTAACGTTGCAAAAGCCAAATCTATTACCAGGAGAACCATCAGTGCAAAGAGAATGAAGCTTTTCAAGTTTTGTTTAGCAAAAAAAAAAAAGTTTTATCATATGGACAGGCTTTGTGGCTTCCAACAGGTAACAAACAAGGAAAACCACTCGCTAACTTCTACATATTGATCAATAAGCCATTGCACCGGGTAACACCATCTGCGGAGGTTCTATAAAGAAGGCGCAGCTGCTCTGCTATCCCCTCGGATGATGTCACCAAGCAGCACTGCAGCGGTGATGGGTAACGCATGCAAGCCCCCGGCGTGACGAGAACTGCCCCATAACGTCGCAAATCAGGGGCGTGGCCTCATGGGCATGACGCCACCCCCCTTTCATGTGAGGAGTCCCCAGATGCTGCACGTGCTCTCACCACCCATAGTGACACCACCACTGTAGAGCAATGCAGCGCATACACAGCTCAGTGTAGGTTCAGCGGGATCGGTATGAAACACCGCCGGACCTATGTCTGGAAGACCGGCACCAGTGAAAATCCCGACAGCTCTAAAGGTAAGTATTAACTAACCTTACCCCTCCCCAACCCTCCCTAGTGCCTAACCCTAACCTCCCTCTAAGTGCCTAAACCTAACCCCCCCTTCCCCGCCGCCTAAACCTGTCTCCCAGGGGGGTGCCTAACCCTAACCTCCCCCCCGGGGTGCCTAACCCTAACCCCCCCCCCGGGGGTGCCTAACCCTAACCTCCCCCCTGGGGGTGCCTAACCCCCCTTCCCCTAGCCTAAACCTAACCCTCCCGGGGAAGGTGCCTATCCCTAACTCCCCCCGGGAGCCCAAAAACCTAACCATCGCCCCCCACGGATGTCCACGCCCAGCGCCCGGCTTATCTTCGTTCGGTATGTCGGGTGCCGGGCTCCCGGCATAGGTTTAATGACGCCTGTCATTAGTACTTTGCCGGGATTTGACAGTCGGGAAGCCAGCGGTCGGCATTTCGACCGTCGGCTTCCTGACTGCATCCCAGGTTCAGCAATGATTGGCTCCTCGCACTAGATAGAAGTTACAGCCATCCAGTCACAGACTGACTTAGTACATGCCATAGATGCTGCACTCGCTCAGTGGCTTCATGGTTATGTGGAGGAGATGGGATTAATAAATTTTGGACGCACTTAAAATTATAACGTCAAAAAGTTCTTGTTTCTTTGTTGAAGCGTAACACAGCAAACATCAATCATATGTCAGTACAGTGCCAAGTAACGCATCATTAGGGGCATTACAAAGCTTGCTCTAAAAAATCCATTGTGTGGTGCCAGATCCCTGTGCGGATCCTCCGGAATCTGGTCTGAAGATCTAGAGTAAAAAGGTAGACAATGTCTAGATAGACACCAGATGTTAGACAGTCAAATAGGTCAACAGGAATAAAAGGTCGACAGGGACAAAAGGACAACACACTAGACAGCCAATAGGTCGACAGAGACAAAAGGTTGACCAGTACAAATGGTCGACATGGTCAAAAGATCAACGTGAAAATGGTTGACACAAAATTTGACAGCACATATATATACAGTCAGGTGCATAAATATTGGGACATTAACAGAATTTTCATATTTTGGCCTCTATTCACCATCACAATGGCTTTGAAATGAAACAAACAAGATGTGCTTTAACTGCAGACTTTTCAGATTTAATTTGAGGGTAATTACATCCAAATCGGGTGAACGGTGTAGGAATTACAACGGTTTCTATATGTGCCTCCCACTTTTTAAGGGGCCAAAAGTAATGGGACTATCAACTCAAAAGCTATTTCATGGACAGGTGTGGGCTATTCCCTCGTTATTTCATTATCAATTAAGCAGGTAAAAGGTCTGGAGTTGATTCTAGTTGTGACATTTGCATTTGGAATCAGTTGCTGTCGAATCTCAATATGAGATCCAAAGAGCTGTCACTATCAGTGAAGCAAGCCATCATTAGGCTGAAAAATCAAAACAAACCCATCAGAGAGATAGCAAAAACATTAGGTGTGGCCAAATCAACTGTTTGGAACATTCATAAAAAGAAAGAACGCACTGGAGAGCTCAGCAACACCAAAAGACCCGGAAGACCACGGAAAGCAACTGTGGTGGATGACAGAAGAATTAATTCCCTGGTGAAGAAAAACCCCTTCACAACAGTTGGCCAAATCAAGAACACTCTCCAGGAGGTAGGTGTATATGTGTCAAAGTCAACAATCAACAGAAGACTTCACAAGAGTGAATATAGAGGGTTCACCACAAGATGTAAACCATTGGTGAGCCTCAAAAACAGGAAGACCAGATTAGAGTTTGCCAAACAACATCTAAAAAAGCCATTACAGTTCTGGAACAACATCCTATGGACAGATTAGACAAAGATCAACTTGTACCAGAGTGATGGGAAGAGAAGAGTATGTAGAAGGAAAGGAACTGCTCATGATCTAAAACATACCACCTCATCAGTGAAGCATGGTCGTGGTAGTGTCATGGCGTGGGCATGTATGGCTGCCAATGGAACTGGTTCCCTTGTATTTATTGATGATGTGACTGCTGACAAAAGCAGCAGAATGAATTCTGAAGTGTTTCGGGCAATATTATATGCTCATATTCAGTCAAATGCTTCAGAACTCATTGGACGGCGCTTCACAGTGCAGATGGACAATGACCCGAAGCATACTGCAAAAGCAACCAAAGAGTTTTTTAAGGCTAAAAAGTGGAATGTTATGCAATGGCCAAGTCAATCCCCTGACCTGAATCCGATTGAGCATGCATTTCACTTGATGAAGACAAAACTGAAGGGAAAATGCCTCAAGAACATTTTTGTTAGGTTTAGGCACTTACCGTAGGGTAAGGGTTAGGCACCAGGAGGGAGGGTTAGGCACCAGGAGGGAGAGTTAAGGTTAGGCACTTACCGGAGGGTAAGGGTTAGGCATCAGGAGGGAGGGTTATGGTTAGGCACTTACCGGAGGGTTAGGGTTAGGCACCAGGAGGGAGGGTTAGGCACTTACCGGAGGGTTAGGGTTAGGCACTTACCGGAGGGAGGGTTAGGCACTTACCGGAGGGAGGGTTAGGCACCAGGAGGGAGGGTTAGGGTTAGGCACCAGAAGGGAGGGTTAGGGTTAGGCACCAGGAGGGATGGTTAGGCACCAGGTGTTAGGGTTAGGCACCAGGAGGGAGAGTTAGGCACCAGGAGGGAGGGTCACGATTAGGCACCAGGGGGGAGGGTTAGGGTTAGGCACCAGGAGGGAGGCTTAGGGTTAGGCACCAGGAGGGAGGGTTAGGGTTAGGCACCAGGAGGGAGGGTTAGGGTTAGGCACTTACCGGAGGGTCAGGGTTAGGCACCGGAAGGGAGGGTTAGGGTTAGGCACCAGGAGGGAGGGTTAGGCACCAGGAGGGAGGGTTAGGTTTAGGTGCTTACCGGAGGGTTAGAGTTAGGCACTAAGGGGAGGGTTAGGGTGAAGATTAGGGTAAAAAAAAATTAAAAAATGTTGACCATGTTATGTCGACCTTTTGTATAGGTTGACCTTCTTACAAGTCAACATTTAGTGTGTCGCCCCTTTGTCCCTGTCGAACTATTGACTGTCTAACATCTGGTGTCTGTCTAGACATTGTATCTTTTTACCGTAGATCTTTCAGTGCACACCCGATCCTCCTGGCCGCATGTGAGCGACTGATTCTATTATTTATTTTACACTTTGTCTTCTTTGTAGAATTTATACCCAACATTGACTTTAAGGGGGGAGATGTATCGAGACTCCTAGAGGTGGGGAACTGGAGAAGTTACCCATAGCAACCGATCATCTTCTAGTTAGCATTTATCAAGTACATTCTATAAATGCTACTGTAGGGAGAATCTGGTTGCTATGGGCAACTTCACTGGCCCATTCATTAGAAACCTTGATACATCTCCCCGCAGATCTTGAGCGGAAATGAAAACAATGCACAGTACACTTTCTCATGATTTACAGGTCAATGGTTTATGTCATGGGAAAATTCAAGGTGCCTAAGGCAGATCTTTGACCTGACATGTGACCTGACATGACCTCAACAACACAAGTCAGAATAAAGGTCTTAGCAAACTGAAATTGCCATGTACAGTATATGCCCGGAGTGTCCAACAGCATCAATGTCAATGGCTACATTGTGTCCCCTATGGGACAGATGGTCTGTAACAATGTAACAGGTGGGAAGTACGTCTGTAACCATAGTGTTTGTCTCCTTACAGCTCACCGTGTATCTGGGGAAAAGAGACTTTGTTGATCATGTAGATGTTGTGGATCCTGTCGGTGAGTACTGTACACTTCTCACTTATTGTATGTATACTTACCTACTCTCCCGGAAGGTGCCGGAGGATCCCTAATTCTCAGGTAGATCCTCGCACCTCCGGAAAAGTGCGTCAATCTCCTGCATCTCGCCCACTCCCTAGTGAAATGTGCACGGTGGGGAGAAAATTGCCGGGAATCGCAGCTCGGTATGGAGGGGGAGGGGCTAAATGCGTAATTTAGCCCCATCCCCTCTTTGCGTTCCCGGGGCCTAATGACATGAAGTGGGCAGCTGCGTCTCCTCTCCTGGCTTCATGTAAAAAGACGGGCAGTATGACTGCATGAAATGGTGACGGAAAATGAGGGAGGATGGGAACGTTCCTGGAACGGATAATGGGGAGAGATGTATCAAACTGTGTAAAAAGAGGAGGAGTTGCCACTAGCAACCAGGCAGCTTCGAGCTGGTTTGAAAATCCCAAACATCTCTCTTGGCAGTAGAAATTGGGGGTGCTAAGGGGATGCATGATATTAAATCAAACAATACATCTTGGTAACAGTATAGATGGTCAAACCGGTCCCGTTATAAGTCTCAAATGTTTCTACATAGCGGATCTAACATTCTCAGATTTTTAAAGTGGTTAAAAAGTTGAGAAATTAGAAGAGGCGCCATCTTGTTGAAGTCTGTGTTCCAGCTGGTCGCCCTCACTCTTATTGTAACACAGGGCCTGAATCATTACGGTATGCTATTCTGCTGCGGTGAAATGTAAATGTTTGCATTCGCATTGTGATCGCAGCCTGACATAAGGATGCCCACTTCCCCTTACATCTGTATACTAGGGGAACATAGAGAAACAATCGGTAACATTGAGTAACATCGGACAGTTAATGAAGCCCAGACCTCACTCAGGAATTGCTTACTTCAGCGCACGCTTTCTGGCCTCAGGCGGCCTCTGGTATCGCAGTGGCTAATTTATGCGCGCCCCTGCAACGCCATCCCAACGCACTGGCGCACCTGCGTTCTTTGGGCCACCACCCCCCCATCGCCACCCAGAAACGGCACTTCCTTGCCATCACTGTGCCATGGGTCTGCGCATCCTCTGCGATCTCTGTCCCGGTCGCTGTGGCTAGTTCGCCCATGCGCAGTACGCGTGCGTATAAGCAACTGCGTTCCTCGCTGAATCAGGCCCTCAAACTGCAAATGGGAACAGGGAAACCAGACTGGCTTGAAAACATAGTGAAAGTGAGAGCACTTTCATATTAATTCAAATTATTTCTTTTGATTGAGTTAAAAAAAATAAAATAAAAAATCAAGCAATCATTTCAATATGATCCTTGAATAGCGAATCCAAAACTCTATCAGCGATTTTCCAACGCAAATTACAATTACGAAAAAACTTGTTTGAACCATGGTCCACAGCTGATCGTGCCGTAAATATATTTAGGATTGCTAAACCAATTATATTTCAGGCCGTCTGGTAACACCTCCCCTCCCCTCTCCCATTTCAGCAGCTGTAAAACTTATTTGTGAAGATTTTACTAAATGTTTTGACCTTATAAATAAGAGAAGAGGCGTCTGCAGATCATTTCTGAGGACCGAACGCTCTTTTTTGTAGAGTATTCAATTATTATTTGCCCCAGTGCCCCCCCGACGGCTTCAACATTTTGTGATGAAATAACCTGGCATCCGCGCACATTATATCTTCAAATAAACTGTGTGTGTCTAGAACTTGGAGCAGGAGTAAATTGTATTATATTTGAAAGGTCATTGCTGTTTGCTGCATGTTCCACTATCATTTTCTAATTAATCATGTTCAAACCCTCTTTCTTTATCCTCGCTAATTCATTTGCTCTTATCATGGAGCAATTTAATATTCAACCTGTGCCTCTTCCATCTCCGAGCCCTCTGTCTTTTCTCTGCCCTTTAGAAAAAAAAAATAAAAAAATCAATTATTCAATGCAAATAAGGTTGTATACGCCGCGCTCGGTAATGGGGGGTAACGACAAGCCATCAGCTTAGTAGTTCAGGGCCTGATTAAAATCTATGCAAGCTTCCAAGACGCACTGCGCCCCAATAGTTACCGTCGGCGGACGCGTATCGGAATTGCATGGGGATCGAAAGGCGTTCCTGGGTGGTGACTGGGGGTGGGTGGCTTTTTTCAGTGGGTATGTCGGGGGGTGGGGTGGTGTGTCCGCGACTGCGTCGATAAACACAGTTCCACTGGCACTGGCGGCCATGTACTGTCGGACATTCTGAGGTTGCCCTGATGTCCGATGCTGCGGCCGATGTACTTTCAATGCCCTGCAGCAGATCGCAGTCTCAGTAGTAATCCATCGCCCACGCCATTAGCATAAGCATGAATACGCAGTGGCTACAACAAAAGTCACAGCCGCTGCTTCACCTCCGTCCACCGCGGAATTCTGGCCTTTATGTCTTTACATTTAGAATTAATTAGTAAAGGTAGTTTAGGGACCTTCAAAAATTCAGACGACATTCCCACCGCTACTTCTTCACAACATTGGGCCGTATTCAATTAGAGGCGAAAAAAGTGCCGTTTGGAGATAAGTTTCCGCGGATTCGGACTTTACGCCTCTTTTCATAGTATCTCCATATTCAATTCCAGGAGGATTTCGCCTAAGCGGAAACTCAATGCATTGTAATAGGCGGGAAAAGTATCTCCTACAGTATGAATAGCAGGAGACAAAAAGTGCAAAATCGTTAGCGTGGGGGAACGACTCAGAACCCTTGGGACAGCCCCCAAAGGACAAATCAGCCAAAAAATGACCTCAGAACACCCCAAAAAAGTACTTTCATTTTTGGGGGTGAAAAAGTAAAAAGTGGGGGGACAACTATAAAAACTAGCGAAATAGACTTCTCGGGGTGCTGTAAGGAGGGGACAAGTGATTTTGGGATTGCAGGTGCGTGTATGAGAGTGGTTTTTCACGTTTTTGTTAAAGTTCACTTTCCAGACATAACAATATGCTAGCATCCATTTTCATGTACCCCAAATTTGACTGGAGTACTTATTTTCACCAAACAATACTGCATTATACCAAGACACTAATAAGGAGCAATTTAAACTACATAAGTACCCCAAACACTTCTATTAGGCCTATTAGTACACATCTACATTGATTCCCTATGTTAGTGCATCTTTTTTGGGGTACAGACTGATTTCCCCACTTCTAGCAGTACTTTCCGCCTGTTCTGCATTCGCCACTTTCCGTTTTCACCTGTTTAGGAACTGAATAGGGAGAAAAGCAGGGACTCGCGTGTAAAGTTTCCGCCTCTGAAACAGGCGAAGGAGGCGGAAAGTCAGACAGGCAAAACTTTTTCAACTGTTCGCTTCTAATTGAATATGGGCCATTGTGTTCCAATTTCCATGTGATTGTGACCATTTCTACATTACAGCGTGCGGATAGCAGCAACTGCACCAGTGCTCCATCTGACGAGGTCGGCCCATGGAGAATCTATCTTAGAGACCTCATGTAGGCAGGGCCAAATCAGTGCAAGTTACTGATACATAATATGTATCCTAGTGACCGCCAGACAATATGGATAATTCCCAGTGACCGTCCTTTACATACAGAGAACATCCTAATGACTTCCATTCCACACAGAGAGCATCTTAGTGACTGCCCTACGTCAAAGAGCATCATAGTGACCGCCGTACAATATAGTGAACATTCCAGTGAATGCCATACCATCTAGAGAACATCCCAGTTACCGCCATACAATGCAGAGATCATCCCAGTTACAGCTATACAAATCCAGAGAACATCCCAGTGTCCACCATACCATACAGAGAGAATCCTAGTGACTGCTATACCATAGAGAGAAATTCCCAGTGACAGTTATACGGTACAGAGAGAATCCTAGTGACCGCCTTGCCATACAGAAAGCATTCTAGTAACTCTGAGTAGGGAGGTGTTCTTCTGTGGGATCAAATGGCTGATGAGTACAATATGTTTTAACATTTCTGCTCTGAATAATAATTACTGTATCTATGAAAGGAACGTAATCTGCACAATGCACAGTATGAATATAAAATACCACATCAGAATCACAGACAGGTGTCTGTAGAAAGAGAGTGGAATCTATATACTGTATTTCTTGTGCTATCAGATTATCTGAACGTGAATAATCGGTTGTTCCCGCACTTACGTGATCCATATCCCTAATTCCTGAATAAACGTTGCGTCCCCTTAGTCATACAGCGTTCTTGGACCCTACAAATCCTGTCACATGTGAAACTTAACTTAATCAGGCGTTCTATAACACAAGATGCTATGTACTTACCTTTGCCCCGGGACTTACAGGTGCATTGCTGAGAATGGGGAATGATATACTGACACTGATTTCTGATGATCTCTCTTCCAGATGGAGTGGTTTTGGTAGACCCGGAATACCTGAAGGAGAGGAAAGGTACAGTAATGTGCAAGACGTCTTCTAAAGCGAAGCTGGCGTCATGTGCTAGTGTAACATACAAAGTAAAGACGGGAACACGCCTGTCATTACAGCATGTGAGGATGGGGCATGGCTTGATCCCCCTGTGATTGTCAGATCATGTGGCCCCACTTTGTCTCCTCCATTGTATAATAATGGCAGCGTGGCGAGGTCAGTGGTGAGTAGCACCATCCTCTAGGACACGTCACCAAGCTGTTTATATGAATACATCGTTCCCAGCCTGTATGGCGCTGCCAAAGTTCTGTGATCTAGGGACGGACATCGGAAGCCTGCCATCACATGGCGGCTGGGCATCTGCCATCAAACATTAGATGTGATAGTAACTAACCATTGCATCCAAATTTTGATCAAAAAAAGATTGAGATGGATCACAGACGTGTAATATCCACCTGTGTTACATAGCTAAATGATGTATTTTAACATTGGGCGACCATCACTTCCACACATGAAGCACAATGCAGGAAGGGAGCCACTGTCATACTAGTCAGGAAACCTGAGATGTGGAGCAGCAGAGTTCATTGTACATTAATGTCCCTGCTGTGCCACAGGAATGTGCCCATTGTTATTCAGTGGAACACTCACACGTAGACTGCCACAGACACACTCACACGCAGACTGCCACAGACACGCTCACAGGCAGACTGCCACAGACACGCTCACACGCAAACTGACACAGACACGCTCACACGCAGACTGCCACAGACACACTCACACGCAGACTGCCACAGACACGGTCACACGCAGACTGCCCCAGACACGCTCACACGCAGACTGCCCCAGACACGCTCACACGCAGACTGCCCCAGACACGCTCACACGCAGACTGCCCCAGACACGCTCACACGCAGACTGCCCCAGACACGCTCACACGCAGACTGCCACAGACACGCTCACACGCAGACTGCCCCAGACACGCTCACACTCAGACTGCCACAGACACGCTCACACGCAGACTGCCACAGACACGCTCACACGTAAACGGACACAGACACGCTCACACGCAGACTGCCACAGACACGCTCACACGTAAACTGACACAGACAAGCTCACAGGCAGACTGCCCCAGACACACTCACACGTAGACTGCCCCAGACACACTCACACGCAGACTGCCCCAGACACACTCACACACAGACTGCCACAGACACACTCACACATAGACTGTCTCAGACACACTCACACGCAGACTGCCCCAGACACACTCACACACAGACTGCCACAGACACACTCACACGCAGACTGCCTCAGACACACTCACACGCAGACTGCCACAGACACACTCACACATAGACTGCCACAGACACACTCACTCGCAGACTGCCCCAGACACGCTCACACGTGCACTTCTTCCACCAGCAGTATACACCGTGCTGCGTTCCGTATACAGAAAGCATTTTCTATCTGCATTTTGCAGGCACATGTGTTCTCACTCAGCAGGAGGCCCCCAGGGTTTGGGAAGTTTAGGATTTGTTGGGTTGGGCAGAGGTTGGAAGTTTTATTTCTGTGTGTGACTAGCTGCTTTATAGAAAAAGATTAAAAAATGTATATTCAAATGATATGAAGCTTTGTCGGAGAGGTGCGTCCATCCCCGGAGAACGCCAGAGCGTTAGCTTATTCCAATTTCTGAAAACCAGATGTGGGAATTATGTCAGCAGGTCACCACAGATGACTGGGGGCCGTGCTTGCAGTCCCTCAGCAAATATGGAGCTCAGTGCTATAGATAACTTTTTTCCTTTTATTGTTATTTATCCTGACACATGAGAGTCTGAGCGCTCCGCACCTGCCAGGAACGCGCGTTATACGAGGATGAAATGGAATTATATGCAGCCAGCAGTCCTGGCACTTCATGTATCACCTCAGTCATTTTCTTCATCATCAAAAGCGCTATTATAGTCTGTGGCCATCAAGCTGGAGAGCAGATCATTGATGGTTTTACCCATCTAGGAATTTAGACGACAATGAGGCGGAAGCTGATAATTAACCGGTCACGCGCTGGTATATAGGGCATAATTCATTACGGATCGCTATTGCGATCGCAGCTCCTTAATTACACGCAGGTCTGCTGCAAAAATATCCTAATAAACACTATCACAATGCCGTGGCACTGCCAGCATAGAGACGCCCACTGCCTCCCACTACCACTATATCGCATGCGTAGCCTTCGCTCACTGCGATGCACGCGCAGTACACAACAACCGTCCAACTGCGTGCGCTGTTGCAGTTACGACCTGTCATGAGACCGTCCCATAGTCAGCGACCAGTTGCGCGACGTTGTAATTGCCAGGATTTTATTACAAACAGACTTTGTGCTCCGTTCCTCCAGTGTTTGTGACGCTGACCTGCGCTTTTCGCTACGGCCGGGAAGATCTCGATGTCCTTGGGTTGACGTTTCGGAAAGACCTCTTCGTAGCCAACATCCAAGCTTTCCCGCCCGTCCCGGAGGAGAAGAAACCTCTTACCCGACTGCAGGAACGTTTGATCAAGAAGTTGGGTGAGCACGCTTACCCGTTCACCTTCGAGGTAGGAGAGACCACCCTTCGTATCACCCTCTTGAACGTTTCGTCAAAGTTGACAGGTTTAGAAATATATATTTTTCCATACAGTAAGGAGGAGAATCAGTTAATTTTTGGCATCTGCTAAGGAAATTAGAAGAACTTGTAACCCAGTAATTAAACATTGGTCACCACCCTTCAATTCTCCCCACACAGGAGTCACATTGAGGGATGTTGGTAATTCTTAGCGCATCTCTTATAATTACCGCTCCCATGTGCCCGCGGTTACCAGCGCAGTTCTAATTTCCTCTGGAAAAACTAAAATTTATATGGCTTGTTTATCATGCTGATGTAATTAGATTAAACATGAATACTGTCGCTTCTATTGTATTTGGGGGAAACGGTAGCCTAGAATTACATCATGTATTGAGCGTGATCCAGTTTTGTGTTCTATTTTTTTGACTAGGAACCCAAAGTAATTAGTGTTTAAAGGGAAAATGATCTCTTCTTAATATTATTATTGTTTAGCAGTTTTTTATACACATATTCTGTAGCGCTTTGCAGAGAATATTTCAGTCATTCATATCAGTCCCTGCCCCAGAGGAGCTTGCAATCTATATTCCCTGTCACATGGACACGTACACAAGGGTCAATTTTGTCAGAAGCCATTTAACCTGAACATACAAACCCCACACAGAAAGGACCCTGCTTGGTATAGAACTCATGTCGCCAGTGTTGTGATACCGTGACGCTAATTACTGTGCTACCGTGCTGCCCAGATGTCTCACCTGGAACCTCCTTCCTCTTCACCAGAGAAACCTCTGATTAAGGGCCGTATTCAATTAGCGGTGAAAACTGACGTTTTTTTTCACCATAGACGAAAATGGCTGTTTTTCGTTAAAAAAAAAATAGCAATATTTTCACCAAAAAACAGGCGAAAATGCAACTGGCGAAAAAAAAAACTGGTGATAAGTTTTCTCCATCCCAGACGAGGCGAAAAAAAATGCCAAATCCCTATTTTTGGCTAAAAATGTGGGGATTTCTTTTAGAACCCTTTGGACACCCCCCTAATGATAAATTAAAATTACCCCCCCCCCCCCAAAATATTTAATTTTGTAAGTTGCGCACTTTGGCGCAAAAAAAAAAAATTACTGTTCCACGTAAATTGGGGGTACGTTAAAATGGGTGCAAGTACATTTTCGTGTCGTACAAACGCAATTTTAAAAACCGTAAAAAAACACCTGCTGCGACCGCGTGCGATGTTTAAAACACTTCACACATCCATACCGCCCCCTTAAAAATTAGACCCAATACATTAAAACCATTTTCAACTTTTTTCTTTTTTTAACCAAAATTTCCGTGATCGTTTTTCGCCAAAGTGCGCAACTTACAAATTTTTGGGGGGTCATTTATCATTAGGGGGAGTGTCCAAAGGGTGCTGAAAGAAATACCCACATTTTTAGCTAAAAATAGGGATTTGGCATTTTTTTCCGCCTGGTCTGGAATGGAGAAAACTTATCTTCGGTTATTTTTTTCGCCGATTGCGTTTTCGACTGTTTTTTGGCGAAAAACAGTAGTTTTCGACTATGGCGAAAAAAACGTCAGTTTTCACCGCTAATTGAATACGGCCCTAAGTTACAGTAGGTCTCCACAAAGGAGGCCCCGATCTGCAAATCTTACAGCTGGGTAGCGTAAAGTCAGATTAACCCCTTCTGTGTCATGACATAATAAATCCCGGCATGATAATTATACATCGACAGAAGCGACAGCGTGACATTGGGAGGAGCGGCCATTTTACACTCCAGGAGATCAGTCCGTCATATGCAGGGGCCCGATCCCATTGGGCATTACTAAGGCTCCGGAAGAGCTTCTGGTAGTGGGCCGACTAATTGGGGGTGGGGTTCGGTAATTAATTTAGAGAAAATTATCTTTCAAAAACAAAATGTAATACCTATAAACAAATTCTCTTTATAAATAGAAAATACAATTAAATAAGTTAAAGAGAATTAATTTTAAATAATGCAACTTGACATATAGCTGACAGGAAGACCCCCAATATCCCAAGCCACAGCCTGACCCTCCAAACCACGGTAATTTCAGATATACAGTATACACTCTCTTTCTGGGTGTTGATAAATCATTATCTTCCAGAATACTCTAATGTTAGGGGGTAGAGGGGGGGCACCGAAAAAGGAGCTTAATTGCCCTCAAGGTGCTTCTGGATGTGCAATGACACCCCCATAATGATGCAACGATGCCACAGATCGCGTCTTTGTACACCGTGCTCCACCCACAGAGATCAGATGGCGCCATGGGAGTGGATAGTTATCATTTCACCCGTCTTATTCATGTAACAACTTGTAATAACCATATAATGTACCGTCTACAGCAAGAAATGTTTTCTCTTCCCCAGATTCCCCCAAATCTCCCGTGTTCCGTCACACTTCAGCCCGGCCCGGAGGATACAGGGAAGGTAAGTGACTCTGGAGGGACGAGGGAGCTGGGATCTACATCAGATGGTTCTTGGTGAAAAAGGAAAATAATTGTTTGGATGTATTTACAGAGAAAGTAATAACGGGTCCATTGTGCCCTGTTCATCATGAACACCCGATAACCTGCCTCGCCATTGTTCTAACCAGACAGATAATGATGAGCGAGAGATAAAATCCATCTAAAACAATATTATTTCATCTGTTCAATCCCTGCTCACTCTGAACATGTGGCGACTGCAGTAACGACCTGGATTGCTGGGTTATTAGTTTATGCTTTATCCTGAATGAACTTTCCGTTGCGTAGGCATGTGGCGTGGACTACGAGGTGAAGGCCTTCTGCGCGGAGACCCTGGAGGAGAAAACACATAAGAGGTAAAACGCTCACTCCAGCTGCCTCTGTGCGGATCATGTAAGGCGCCCTTAGGGGATGTGACATAATTCCAGCCCATGTCATCGGGAGGCCTGTCATTCTCTGCAGCATTGTTACCCCGAGGGGGGGAGCGGCTGCGCTGGGCACCTACTGTATCAATAGGGTGATGACACTGACTACATTTACCGCAAGGCAGCCGAGTATCTCTGTACTGGCCTGGGGAAAGGGGGGGATAAGGCAATGTATGTATGTATGTATGTGTATGCTTTACCCACCTGGGCACTGAGACTGAAATTGATTGAATTAAAAAGAAAAAAATGTAAACGCAGAATCTAAATATTATTATATATATATATATATATATATATATATATATATATATATAAAGAATGAGTCCTCAGAAAGAATCCCAAGTCCACGCACGGCACTACTGTATCAAAGAAGAACTTTTATGTAGTAGAAATGCAAGTTAATACATGTTGCAAATATCCAGCATTAAAGCAACGTTTCAGGATCCCTCCGGACCCCGTCCTCAGGCTGCTGTGATGTTAGTGATATTTATCAGCAAAAAAATGTACAGGCAATGTCTGCAAAGTGTAAATAATCCTACCTTTATGTGCTGTATCCCCTCGTGCTTGCCAATCCCGGAGACGGGCCGCGCTCACCTGTCCTTCTGGACGCCCTCCGATGACGTCAGCGCTATTCGTCTGGTCGTTGCTAAGCAACACTGACGCTGCCTCTGTCTCCGGGAAATGGCTGTAAAAAATAAAGAAATGTGTATAAAGGACACGACTAAATTTCCCTCTAGGATATGTCCTATATATTGTCATGCCCATCCATATATACATATTCAGTAAGCTACTATATAGAGACGCTGTCCAACTAGAAAAATACAGGAATAAATTTGTTCAGCTCAAATGATCACCTATAATGCATACAATCTAATGCATGTAAGGAACTAATATGACTATATGAAAAGTGAATATAATTGAGAGATAGTGGTACTTATGCATAATAGCCCATGATAAAGATCAAATCGGTTAAATATTAACGCAAACTAATCTGACAATACATTATATAGTCCAAGTTGCGTTATTGCTGAAACACATTCCAATCTATCTTCTCGTTCAATCCCGCTCGATGCAAAGAGTTCAATTTATATATCCATCTGGATTCCAATTTTAAAAGCAGCATGTTCCTGTCACCTCCCCTTCTAAGTGGGGGAACTTGATCGATTATTTGGTATCTTAAAGATGTCAATGGGTGTTGTTTCTCTTTAAAATGGTTTGCCACAGGTTGGTCCACTTTTGTTCCAGTTATAGCTTTGTTGATAGCCGATCTGTGAAGGGCCATTCTCTCTCTGAACGTCCGGCTTGTCATGCCTACATAAAATAGACCGCACGGGCAAGTAATGTAATAAATTACACATTTTGATGTGCAATTTAACACATGTTGAATATTAATTTTAGCTCCTGTATGAGGATGTAAGAAAAATGAGCCAGTTAATAAATAATTACATGTGACACATGAGGGACAGCGGTAACAGCCAGGTTTCTTAGTCTGGCCAAACAAGGCTGATGATTGTTTGTACTCCGTGATGTCTGTTTTAACTAGATAGTCCTTCAGATTTTTGCCTCTTTTATAACAAGTCATGGGACGTTGATGTCGTAAACTTGATAATGACGAATCCGTTGTTATAATAGGCCATAGTGCCTTAGTAGCACGTGGAATGATTGGACCTGTGGCAAACCATTTTAAAGAGAAACAACACCCATTGACATCTTTAAGATACCAAATAATCGATCAAGTTCCCCCACTTAGAAGGGGAGGTGACAGGAACATGCTGCTTTTAAAATTGGAATCCAGATGGATATATAAATTGAACTCTTTGCATCCAGCGGGATTGAACGAGAAGATAGATTGGAATGTGTTTCAGCAATAACGCAACTTGGACTATATAATGTATTGTCAGATTAGTTTGCGTTAATATTTAACCGATTTGATCTTTATCATGGGCTATTATGCATAAGTACCACTATCTCTCAATTATATTCACTTTTCATATAGTCATATTAGTTCCTTACATGCATTAGATTGTATGCATTATAGGTGATCATTTGAGCTGAACAAATTTATTCCTGTATTTTTCTAGTTGGACAGCGTCTCTATATAGTAGCTTACTGAATATGTATATATGGATGGGCATGACAATATATAGGACATATCCTAGAGGGAAATTTAGTCGTGTCCTTTATACACATTTCTTTATTTTTTACAGCCATTTCCCGGAGACAGAGGCAGCGTCGGTGTTGCTTAGCAACGACCAGACGAATAGCGCTGACGTCATCGGAGGGCGTCCGGAAGGACAGGTGAGCGCGGCCCGTCTCCGGGATTGGCAAGCACGAGGGGATACAGCACATAAAGGTAGGATTATTTACACTTTGCAGACATTGCCTGTACATTTTTTTGCTGATAAATATCACTAACATCACAGCAGCCTGAGGACGGGGTCCGGAGGGATCCTGAAACGTTGCTTTAATGCTGGATATTTGCAACATGTATTAACTTGCAATTCTACTACATAAAAGTTCTTCTTTGATACAGTAGTGCCGTGCGTGGACTTGGGATTCTTTCTGAGGACTCATTCTTTATATATTATAGCATGTGCACACTTAACGATGCGGTTTAGCTAAGGAGTGCCGGATTATTGGAATTGTATATATATAAAGATTATTTCAAGTAATATTGTAACTTATACCGATTTACCGACCTATTTGCTCAAAACTTTTTATTAATAAAACGAAAACTTTTTGGAGGAGATGGTCCTATTCCGGAGCAATCCCCATGTTATGGACATACTGTAATAGTTTTACTACAGTAGAAAGAGCATTATACGACTAAGCACCCTCCAAATCTATATCATCTGGGGATACTAAAATATTTGGACACCCCAGGGTTAACCCTTTGAGGACTTCTGTCTGTCCGTCTGCCTTTGCTGACTGCCCTGGGGGTAATTTGAGCCTGTCGGGGAAATGTGCGCCCCGGCTTGTCACTTGCTGGAAGTTTGGGGGAATACCGGCGGGGGAGGGGGGCAGGAATGCCTACAGGGGCTGGAGGGGAGGAACAGGGGAACAACGTATAAGGCTAATCCGAGAGAGGCATACAAGGGAGGGGGCTGGATGTTGGCCAGTTAGCAGAAAATACCCCAATGGCCCATGGCCTGGGGGTACCAACTCTTAGGGGCCAATTTATCATATCCTGCATTTTTAATGCAGATGGGATACTGTATAGTATTTCCTAGATTCGCATAGTGAATCACTCCCATAAAGAAATGCACTGCAATGCTAACGCCACGGCAAAGTAACGGAATGCAAAGCTAAATCCGACGGCATAGCAGGGGCTGTTTTGAGGTTGGAAATATAGGGACGGTGACAGGTAATGGAGATATCTGCCAATGGACCTCATTCAGAGCCGGACGCTATTTGCGCTCGCTCATTCAGAAAAAAGGGCTGGCTATTCAAATGAACCGTTCGCTCTTTGCGGTCTGTTCACGTCTCTAGGTCTGAACGAGCGAACGAAACATGCGGTCGTTTTTTGGAAAACTACGCCCCCTGGCCACTCGCATCCTACGTCATGTCCGCTATTTATTAGCTTAATCGAGTACATCGACCAGCGTATGAACTGCTCGCTATTCTTGTGGCTGGTTTTTCCTACCACTATATTGCGAGCAGTTCTGACTATAAAACAACCAAGTGACGTGGTCAATGACGCTGCTGTATTAATTATGCACACCCATAAAACGCCCGTTTTGACCTTTAAGCACGCCTGCGTTCTGATCTCCACTCCCCGTTTTCAAGCACCTTCCCCTGTTACCACCCACATACGCCTCCTCCTGTCACTCAAAATAGCAGGTATTCGCTATTTAGCGAACAAACGATTTTCGGCCGCACTGACTGGTTCGCGCATGCGTATTATGATCCGTACGCATGCGCAGTTGTGCAAACATCGCTCGGAACGAACGAGCAGCCGCTTACGAGCGGATCTGAATCAGGCCCACTGTCCCTCCATGGAATATCCAGGTATGCTTAATATATGCATGTACCCCCAGAAAACGGGTGTTTTCAGGGATATTCCGCAAACATTCTTTTATAACTATGACCTTTAATCTGTTTGCACACTTTAAGTGTAATTACCCCGTAGCACAACACGGTATATAATTGTGTCTCCTAGTTGGCCTTACTCCGAATGCTAAGTGAGGCCTTATCTGTGTAACCGCTACTAAATCCTGGTCTCTGTCTCCAGTATGTGATTTCATCATTCTCAGGCATCTATGAGGCTTGCTGACATCTGTGCTGGCTGCTCTCTGCCCTCTGGAAAATGATTTGCAGCTCTGGCAATATTCACAAAACAAACAATTATGTATAATGTGTTTGCATTGTAGCATGGCCTGCAAAGTGCTCCATCTAGTGGATAATCACTACATTGCAACAGAATGTCAAAGCCTGCTTAATGTGAGATGTATGATCTTATATTATACTGGTGTAATGCACACTGTATTTACCAACTCTCCCTGATTGTTAGGGAGACTCCCTGAAATAGCAGCAATCTCCCTGTCTTCCTGAAGAGTCTACCAATCTCCCTGATTGCACCTTACCCCCATAATGAAGTAGATAGATAGATAGATAGATAGATAGATAGATAGATAGATAGATAGATAGATACGGAGATACGGAGATATATATACAGTCAGGTGCATAAATATTGGGACATTGACAGAATTTTCATATTTTGGCCTCTATTCACCACCACAATGGCTTTGAAATGAAACAAACAAGATGTGCTTTACCTGCAGACTTTCAGATTTAATTGGAGGGTAATTACATCCAAATCAGGTGAACGGTGTAGGAATTACAACGGTTTCTATATGTGCCTCCCACTTTTTAAGGGGCCAAAAGTAATGGGACAAACTAAACAATCCTAAATCTAACTTTCACTTTTTAATACTTTGTTGCAAATCCTTTGCAGGCAATTACAGCCTGAAGTCTGGAACGCATAGACATCACCAGACGCTGGGTTTCATCCCTGGTGATGCTCTGCCAGGCCTCTACTGCAAATGTCTTCAGTTCCTGCTTGTTCTTGGGCCATTTTCCCTTCAGTTTTGTCTTCATCAAGTGAAATGCATGCTCAATCGGATTCAGGTCAGGGGATTGACTTGGCCATTGCATAACATTCCACTTTTTAGCCTTAAAAAACTCTTTGGTTGCTTTTGCAGTATGCTTCGGGTCATTGTCCATCTGCACTGTGAAGCGCCGTCCAATGAGTTCTGAAGCATTTGACTGAATATGAGCATATAATATTGCCCGAAACACTTCAGAATTCATTCTGTTGCTTTTGTCAGCAATCACATCATCAATAAATACAAGGGAACCAGTTCCATTGGCAGCCATACATGCCCACGCCATGACACTACCACCACCATGCTTCACTGATGAGGTGGTATGTTTTGGATCATGAGCAGTTCCTTTCCTTCTCCATACTCTTCTCTTCCCATGACTCTGGTACAAGTTGATCTTTGTCTCATCTGTCCATAGGATGTTGTTCCAGAACTGTAATGGCTTTTTTAGATGTTGTTTGGCAAACTCTAATCTGGTCTTCCTGTTTTTGAGGCTCACCAATGGTTTACATCTTGTGGTGAACCCTCTATATTCACTCTAGTGAAGTCTTCTCTTGATTGTTGACTTTGACACATATACACCTACCTCCTGGAGAGTGTTCTTGATTTGGCCAACTGTTGTGAAGGGGTTTTCCATGGTCTTCCGGGTCTTTTGGTGTTGCTGAGCTCTCCGGTGCGTTCTTTCTTTTTAAGAATGTTCTAAACAGTTGATTTGGCCACACCTAATGTTTTTGCTATCTCTCTGATGGGTTTGTTTTGATTTTTCAGCCTAATGATGGCTTGCTTCACTGATAGTGACAGCTCTTTGGATCTCATATTGAGATTCGACAGCAACTGATTCCAAATGCAAATGTCACACCTAGAATCAACTCCAGACCTTTTACCTGCTTAATTGATAATGAAATAAAGAGGGAATAGCCCACACCTGTCCATGAAATAGCTTTTGAGTTGATAGTCCCATTACTTTTGGCCCCTTAAAAAGTGGGAGGCACATATAGAAACCGTTGTAATTCCTACACCGTTCACCTGATTTGGATGTAATTACCCTCAAATTAAATCTGAAAGTCTGCAGTTAAAGCACATCTTGTTTGTTTCATTTCAAAGCCATTGTGGTGGTGAATAGAGGCCAAAATATGAAAATTCTGTCGATGTCCCAATATTTATGCACCTGACTGTATATATATAGTCAAATAGGATGATTAGTATAATGTCTCTGCATTGGGTATAAGGCACAATGATCCCTATGGCTACATGTATTTTCTAAAAAGTATCAGCGTGTTTTCATCAACAGTAGATCTTACTAACTGCTTTGGGGCTCATATACATTTGGATGTAAGTCAGTATTATGACGCCTCTCAGATGTAGGAGGACACGCCTCTCAGATGTAGAAGTACACGCCCATCACATGTAGGACACGCCTCTCAGATGTAGGAGGACACGCCCACATTACTGCCGTGCTCATAGGTGCTGCTTTTACACTCTCCCTGACATGTAGGCGAGTATGGAGTAATGCTAGAGTTACATCTGAGTATAGTTTATAGACTGTATAGATTTTTGGTATGGAGACCTTAGGGGTCATACTAAAGAACAAACCAGTACAGCTGCTATCTGCCGTCATATTCTGTTTTTCTGATTCTCTGACTGGCGCAGTTTAGGGAGATTCTTCTCAGTCCCTAATTTGCGCACACTGGGAAATGCGCGTGGTGGAAAGAATTTAAAGTCACCAAGAAAACTTTTCTGTTTCTCTCAAAAAACACTGGTAACGTTTCCTTCATTTCCAGAATCTATTAATCATGAGAGAGATTTTCAAACACATCCTGTAAAGTGACAGCTGGAAGCTGATTGGTTGGTACTGAGTCTCCATCCACTTTATCTTTCTCCAACTTACATGGGAGGCCTGAAAATAAAGACTTAGAACCTTTCCTATTCATTTTATTTACATTCATTATTGTCTAAATGTCGCTGACCTGGAGTAAATGTCGCTGACCTGGAATAAATGTCGCTGACCTGGAATAAATGTCGTTGACCTGGAATAAATGTCTCTGACCTGGAATAAACGTCGCTGACCTGGAATAAATGTCGCTGACCTGGAATAAATGTCGCGGACCTGGAATAAATGTCGCTGACCTGGAATAAATGTCTCTGACCTGGAATAAATGTCGCTGACCTGGAATAAACGTCTCTGACCTGGAATAAACGTCGCTGACCTGGAATAAACGTCTCTGACCTGGAATAAATGTCTCTGACCTGGAATAAATGTCTCTGACCTGGAATAAATGTCGCTGACCTGGAATAAACGTCTCTGACCTGGAATAAATGTCGCTGACCTGGAATAAATGTCTCTGACCTGGAATAAATGTCGCTGACCTGGAATAAACGTCTCTGACCTGGAATAAATGTCGCTGACCTGGAATAAATGTCTCTGACCTGGAATAAATGTCGCTGACCAGGAATAAACGTCTCTGACCTGGAATAAACGTTGCTGACCTGGAATAAATGTCTCTGACCTGGAATAAACGTCGCTGACCTGGAAAAAATGTCTCTGACCTGGAATAAATGTCGCTGACCTGGAATAAATGTCTCTGACCTGGAATAAACGTCTCTGACCTGGAATAAATGTCGCTGACCTGGAATAAACGTCGCTGACCTGGAATAAATGTCGCTGACCTGGAATAAATGTCGCTGACCTGGAATAAATGTCTCTGACCTGGAATAAATGTCGCTGACCTGGAATAAATGTCTCTGACCTGGAATAAATGTCGCTGACCTGGAATAAATGTCTCTGACCTGGAATAAATGTCGCTGACCTGGAATAAATGTCTCTGACCTGGAATAAATGTCGCTGACCAGGAATAAACGTCTCTGACCTGGAATAAACGTCGCTGACCTGGAATAAATGTCTCTGACCTGGAATAAACGTCGCTGACCTGGAAAAAATGTCTCTGACCTGGAATAAATGTCGCTGACCTGGAATAAATGTCGCTGACCTGGAATAAAGTACAAATTGTTTGTTACTGTACCTAACAGTTGGTGTATTCCATGATTTCATGGCTTCCTACGTTCATCTAACCCAGGGGTGCTCAACATGAGGTCCTACAACTACATATCCCAGCATGCCCTGCCACAATTTTACCATTCTCTAACAGCAACACGGTGGCAGGGCATGCTGGGATAGGTGGGTGCACAAGTGCTACAGAGCCGCATGTTGAGCCCCCCTGATCTACATGCCTGAATCCTCACTCCCTCCGACAGGCCTTGTTTGTAGGGGTTGGGTATGAAATGCCGGCAGTCAGGATCCGATAGGGTTTACATAGCACCCCTCTCCTTACCCTAACCCTCACTCTTTGGTGCCTACCCCTAACCTCCCCACCCTAGTGCCTGAGCCTAACCTCCCCCTCTCCGCACCCTAACCTCCCCACCCTAGTGCTTGAGCCTAACCTCCCCCTCCCCGCACCCTAAACCTAATCCCCCCCCTTAGTGCCTAACCCTCCCCCTAGTGCCTAACGCCAACCCCTAAATCTATCCCTTCCACCAACCCCGCTCCTTACCTGCGGCATGCCGGCTGCAGAGATTTTGATGGGCCGGCAGCTGGATTGTGACCGGCGTCGGGATTTTGGCGCCGGTAATGTAAGTGTTGGCATCCTGACCGCCGGGATGCTGAACGCATCCCATTTGTAGTTGTCAAATCCCATTTCCATAATTCACATGAACCACTCGTCAGATTGCTGCGATAGTTTAATATAGTGAATTTAGATGGATTCTAAGGTTCTAAGCAGCATTTCCGTCTGCTAGGTGAAATAGCATGGAAGATAGACATACGCTCCGCTTGTTGGTGGTATGAACGACATTTGCGTGATTGTGCACTTTTTTATTTTGATGCGACAAGGACGCGGCACAAACTCAAATTGCAAAATGTAAACCCAAAAAGCAGCACATAATACACTCCATGAGGGCGCTGCTGCTGCTGACTAATCAGGGTCAAAAATGTTGTGCAAACCTTGTCCAATTATCATGGCAACCGTGGTAACTTCATAATGAAAATGTAAATGGCCCCGGCCTCCCTTACAGCCTCCTGCAGGTCTCCAAGCAGAACTGAAATGAACAAACTCCTACAAAATAGAACAAAAAACGTTTAGAACTCTGAACTGCCAACGTTATACACACGTGGGACATTCAAATATACACAGGCGGAATACTACTAAGATAACAGAATGTTTTATACACACAAATGCCTGACAAGCACTACACAATATCAGTGACACAAGCATGGGACACCAATCTGAATTCCACTTGTAAAGTTGGAACTAAGGGCCTGATTCAGAGCCGGACGCTCTGACAGAACGCTCACTCTGAATCAGGGCCCGCCCTCTGGTTTTTTTAGACCGGCCTCCTGGCCGCTCGCATAGCTGTGGGTGACCACCCACAGCTATAGCGAGCGGCCAGGAAGATGGTCGCGATGGTCAAGACCATCGCGACCATCGGGCTTGTGACGAGACCCTTGTGGTAGGGTCTCGTTGCCGCAAGCCCCAGAGAGCCACTGACATCACTTGTAATGTCAATGGAGCCGGCCCCAGACGTTAGGCGTTCCCATGGGAACGCCTCCATCTGGCCAGCCACGCCCCTGGCGCGCCCAACTAAGGGGGCGTGCTGTCACTCAACATCGACAGCACGCCCCCTTTGGTACGAGACTCGGAGCGACGGATTGCCCATCGCTATCCGGGTCTCGTGCATGCGCACGACGGAGCCGGCTCCGTCGTGCGTATGCACTCTGGGCCCCCATCGACCCGGTTGCGAGTGCTCAGTGCTTGCGACCGGGTCTGAATCAGGCCCTAAAAGTAGACTCTGCTATTTGCACATATTTTAAAACATTTCAACAAACAGCCGATTGATAATGACACAACATTACGCAATAGTACTTCACTATATGTGACAACAAGACTCTTACCAGACGTATTTCATATGTTCAGTGTCTTACACAAATATTCCAACAGTTACAGCTTCACAAATCCCATGTTCCACTTGTAGAACGTTAGCAGGTAAAAGGTAAATGACTCACAAACACGATCTGGTCAAGAAGGAGAAATCACCTGTTTGGAACATTGGGGGTCATTCAGACCCACTCGCGAGCGGCAGTACGCTCACAAGTGGGTCGATGGTCCCCACTGCGCATGCGCACGACGGAGGGAGCTCCGTCGTGCGCATGCGCGAGACCCGGCGAGCGAAGGACTTTCCATTGCTCCGGGTCTCGCACCAAGGGGGGCGTGCTGTCGATGTTGATTGGTGGGCGTTCCGGGGGCGTGCCTGCCAGACAGAGGCGGTCCTATGGGAACGCCTACCGTCTGAAGCCGGGCCTACTGACATCACTAGTGATGTCAGTGGGAGTGATTTTGGCTCTGATAGAGCCAAAATCACTCCTGGCCTTGCGGTTGTGAAACCCAACCACAGGGTTTCACTCGCAAGTCAGACGCTCGTATATGCTGTGGGTGGTGACCTACAGCTATACGAGCGTCCAGGAGGACGCTCCATTTTAATGGAGGTGGGCCCTGATTCAGAGCGAGCGCTCTGGTCAGAGCGTCCGTCTCTGAATCAAGGCCATTATGCAGAATTTAGTAAGGTGAATAGAAAAGATGGGGATATGCTATTTTATTACATATACATATCTATATTCCGTATAGTATATATATTATAAGGTGAATTCTTCCTCGTGTGGTTCTTTCTATCTGAAGTAACACGGAGATGGTTTGGTAGCAGGTAATAATCACATGACACGTATGTACGTACACACTGACACCATGTAAGGCGAGGGAGAATGTTTACATTGGTTTATTACACGTGTTGTGTAAGTTGCATAACAGCCCTCAGTGTTGCAATACCCCTTGGCTCTGCTGTTGGAAAAAGAGGAACAATCCTTATATTGACTGAGCTGTAGAATACATAATCCCATTGCAAATACTGGCTCCGATGCTTATTTCTTAATATCTGTAGAAAGGGGAAGTATATCTGTGAGCAACGTTTTCAGGACTGTTCTGCGGAATATTTTGCTTTTCTGCATGATTTTGTTACAGCGCACTACAGTATGTGAGGTCCCGTATAACAGGGAGATTTCAGGTGTGCGGACCCCCTGCTATAACAGAAGCTAGCCCCAGGATGGTCAGTGCAGGGCTGGATCCCCCCCGTAGGCTGCATGAAAAGCTCTATGCCGCCCTCTGCCAAGGCTAGCCTGAATGTGCCCTTCCTGCACCGCGGGGGCAGGGAGTATTTCACAGCAATAGCAACTTTGCCACCGCAGTGGTCCCAGCGTACTGGGTAAGGGTCCCTACTGTAAGACCCCTGCCCATTACAATTAAAATGGATATAAATGTAAAAAAAAAAAATAGTTTCCAAATAAATCTTCATAGATTGGCCCCTCAGTAACCTCATTCATCACTTTAATTAAAATAAAAAAAATTAATAAATCTATTTTCATCTACCTTTATCTGCCAAGTGGTAATAAATGAATTGCCCACATTCTTCAAACAACCGCCTCTAAATGATGAGAAAAGATTTGTTTTTTATGTATTTGTGACTAATGTTGAACATTAAAAGTAAAATCTCACCTGGTGCCAGTCACTAAGGGTTCTATGTACTAATCCTTGGAAAGATATAAAGTACCAACCAATCGTCTCCTGTAATTTTTCAAATACAGCCTGTAAAGTGACAGGAGCTGATTGCTTGGTACTTTATCTCTGCCCACTTTATCTCTCTCCAAGGGCCAAATGTAATAGGGCGAGAGTTTAGAAAATGTGAGAGTTTAGCAGTAACCGCTCACATTATTATATTGGTTGAGTTGTATTTTCTAAATGGGAAATCATCTGGTTGAGAGTTTAAATCGTGAGAGTCTATGGGGTAAATTTACTAAGATGGGAGTTCTATTTAAGAAGTGATATTGCCCATAGCAACCAATCAGATTCTACTTCTCATTTACCTAGCACCTTCTAGAAGATAATATCTGGAATCTGATTGGTTGCTATGGGCAACATCACTTCTTAACAGAACTCCCATCTTAGTAAATTTACCCCTATGAGTCTAAAAACATGAGAGTTTGCATGTTCTCAGACTCTGTTACACTGGCTCTCACATTTTCTAAACGTTCACCCTATTACATTGGGCCCCAAGTCTTAGTACATAGACCTCTAAGTTGTTTAGTGCTGCAGAAAACTGAATACACAGATGTAATTTTGGGGTCTCTATGGCTGAACCCTGACTAGCCCTGTCCTGACATTTTATGCCAGAGAAACATTTATTCATTGATATCACCTTTGCCTTGTGTACCCCCATTCCCGCACAAAATATAGCCTGCGGTGGTTACTTCCGCGGGGGGCTTATAAAGTTCTGCTACAGGCTCCGCAGCTTCCCCCCTATATTCTGACACATTTATCTTGTTTCCCCTAGGAACTCTGTGCGTTTAGTCATCAGAAAAGTACAATATGCCCCAGAGAGGCCAGGCCCGCAGCCGATGGCGGAGACCACCCGGCAGTTCCTTATGTCCGATAAGCCGCTGCACCTGGAGGCATCTCTAGACAAAGAGGTACTGTAGCTTGTTTTTAAAACATTTTTGACACCCTCAGGATGCTGCAGCGCCGTGGAGCTCCCTCAATGTCCTCCATGCTCATATTCTGCTAAATAAACCTACTGTATGTGTATTCTACTAATCACACATTATCCCTGAGTCTTCTCATGATCCTTAATGGCTAACACAATGAAAGAAGGGGTACCCTGGCACCCCTATAACTCTGCCACGGCATTGTGGCCTTTCACAAATCTGGGCCATATAGCTAGTATTGGCTATTCTGCACCTTACATGGGAAAGGATTCAAATGTTGACCTACGCCAGCGATTGTACAGTACGACCGAGGCGGCCGCACTTTACCATCGTAAACAGAAAGGGCTGTGACACAACCATTCTCGGGGACGCGGATGTGACGCCTGCAGCAGTTGACGCAGTCCAGAAGGAAGGCGTCGCCAACCACTCTAGGCCACTGTCTATTTATTGTATTCTCATTGGGTGACAGGTGGTAGGGAGGGTTTCTTCATCCAGGATAATAACGAATTTATCAGAAATTAATCCTTTCCTGTCACATGAGCTGGAGACACCTCTGTATGCACTAATCTCACACCTCCTGGTAATCGCAGCGCAAATAATTTAGCAAACAGCATACCTCATATATCTCTCTCCCATCCAGCTCCCGCCTGCATACAATCTATGATCTTCATTATAAAGATAAATCGTATGTGTGCTTCCCTCACTCAGCTCCCCCAAGGGGCAATCACTGCCATGACCACATAACACGCTGTAGCCTAGAAACGGGAAACACTGACTCCTATCACTATATTACATTATCTAGAAGATGTAATCTACTCACAGTGGGCCTGATTCAGACCCGGTCGCAAGCGCTGAGCGCTCGCAACCGGGTCGATGGTGGCCCACAGTGCATGCGCACGGCAGAGCCGGCTCCGTTGTGTGCATGCGCGAGACCCAGCTAGCGACGGGCAATCCGTCGCTACGGGTCTCGCACCAAAGGGGGCGAGCTGTCGATGTTGAGTGACAGCTCGCCCCCTTTGGTGGGCGGGCCGGGGGGGGGGGTGGCTGCCCAAATGGAGGCGTTCCCGAGGGAACGCTTGCCATTTGGGGCCGGCCCCACTGACATCACGAGTGATGTCAGTGGAGAGCTTCCGGCTCTGTTAGAGCGGAAAGCTCTCTGGGGCTTGCGATGAACGAGACCCTACCACAAGGGTCTCGTCGCAAGCCCGCTGGTTGCGATGGTCTTGACCATCGCGACCATCATCATGGCTGCCCGCTATAGCTGTGGTCACCCACAGCTAGCGAGCGCTCCAAAAATAAACAAAAAACGCCCTGATTCAGAGCGAGCGCTCTTTCAGAGCGTCCGGCTCTGAATCAGGGCCAGTATACACACTTACTGAATTGTGTTGTCATGGAAGAGACCCTACACAAATGTTGTATACACCTTGCTCGCCCTCTAGTGGCCAAATGGCAGAGCTTGTAGTTTTCCCAATGCTTCCAAAGATTTATTGATAATATTTATCTCTTGACATTTATATAGTGCCTATATATTACACAGTGTGTCTCAGGGAATATTTAATCACTATGCCCCATTGGATCTATTCATTGATATTCCCTAACGCATTAGTGTGTGGGAAGAAACCAGCGTAGCCGGAGAGAGCCTACACAGACGTGTGTACTAACACTTTCATCTGGTAGGTTTTGGCCCTGTCATACAATACATACTAGAGTGGGGGGATGGGGCGGCCTCAAGACAGACTGTAGCACATTATTATATAGAGGTCACAAAACTCAATGGCAGGGGTGTCACAGAATTTAGGAGGCAATGGTTCCCAAACTCCATCAATACAGTCCAGGGGTATATTTACTTAAGGACCATTTTAATTGACTTTGATCTTTTTGATCTTTTGATCAACAATCGATTAATTTTTTTTTTTTTTTTAGGTGTGCGGTTTAGCCCCAAAAAACACGATTTTAAATCGAATAAAATCGACCTTTAGTAAATATACCCCCAGGTTTTAAGGATATCCGTGCTTGAGCACAGATCACTTAATTAGTCCCTCGGTCAATTTGATTTAACCGTCTGGACTCAAACATGGATTTCCTAAAAACCTGACGGAAGTTTGGGAACATATTCACGTACAGTTACTTTTGGCAGGACAGGATATATTTATGAGCAGGGTAATATAACATAAAGGCCTATAGGCTTAGCTGCCCAACACTCCTCATGTCCCCTGCCTAGTGCTGCCTGACACAGGTGTGATACTTATTGTGCATTTACATTTCACTTGCTATGTCATGGTGGGGTTGGGTACGGGACAGTGAGAATCCCGACGCCTGCAGGTATGTTTCCTTACCCTAACCTAGGGGTGGGCAGGCCATGCTAAAAATGTTGCAATGCATTCTGGGATTTGTAGTTCAACAACAGTTGGAGGACCGCTTATTGCCCAAACCTGCCCCTAAACCTCCCTCCCGCAGCCTAACCCAAACCCTCCGCCTAGTGCCTAACCCTAGACCATATCCCTCCCCCTAACCCTAATTACTGTTGGGATGCTGGTTGGTCGGGATTCCGGCATTGGGATTCTGAGTACCGGGGTCATAGCTACATCCCGCTATGGTGCAATATAAAGTGAATACAGCTGTGTTATTATCACTGTCTGGTTTATACGGTAGATAACGATGTGAATGATTTGAGCATAGCGCCCTCTGCGGGACATGCTGAGTAGCACATGCATTGCACAATGGTAGCGCCCTCTGCAGGACATGCTGAGTAGCACATGCATTGCACAATGGTAGCGCCCTCTGCAGGACATGCTGAGTAGTACATGCATTGCACAATGGTAGCGCACTCGGTGGAGGTAGTATACTGTATAACGGAAGTTATAGCACAAGAGAAAACAGCCCAATAAACACCCATGTTGTTTTTCTGCAGATCTATTATCACGGTGAGCCCATTAATGTTAATGTACATGTTACCAACAACACAAACAAGACGGTGAAGAAGATTAAAATCTCAGGTAGGTCATTTCTCCTCCTATATGCTTTATGTAATAAAAGCACAGTCCCCGCCCATTGCCACTAGGGAGGAGCAGCAGCTGTTAGAGTTACATGCTGGCGTCCAGTGTTTAGTAACCATCGGTGTAATTAAGAAAAATGATTGGATGGCATTACTCTCATTCAGGGCCTGATTCAGAGCCGGACGCTATTTGCGAACGCTCGTTCAGAAAAAGGGGCTGGTTATCTAAATTAAGCGCTCGCTCTTTGCGGTCTGTTGACGCCTCTATGTCTGAACGAGCAAACGAAACATGCGCTCACTATTTTGTAAAGACGCCCCTTGGCCGCTCGCATCCTACGTCATCTCCGCTATTTATTAGATTAATCGAGTACATCGAAAGGCGTATGAACTGCTTACAGTGCTTGTGGCAGCATTTTCCTACCACAATCATGCGAATAGTTCAGGCTAAAAGACAACCAAGTGACGTGGTCGATGACGCTGCTTTGTTAATTATGCACACCCATAAAATGCCCGTTTTGACCTTTAAGCACGCCTGCGTTCGGATCTCCACTCCCCATTTTCAAGCACCTTCCCCTGTTACCACCCACATACGCCTCCTCCTGTCACTCAAATTAGCAGGCACTCGCTATTTTGCCAACACACGATTTCTGACCGCACTGACTGGTTGGCGCATGCGCATTACGACCCATACGCATGCGCAGATGTGCGAACATCGCTCGGAGCGAACGAGCGGCCGCTTACGAGCGGCTCTGAATCAGGCCCTCAGTGCTTTAGGTGCCCCCTGTGCCCTGCCTACAGTCACTGTTATTATCATTTAATTGCTAGTCTCCTGCCCAGGTTGGTTTTGTCTGTAAATTGTCAGCACTTTAAATATATGACTTTTACATTTGTACAATGATGCATCCTCCCATTGCTGTCATTGCAGTGCGCCAGTACGCCGACATCTGTCTCTTCAACACCGCCCAGTACAAGTGCCCCGTCGCAGTGGAGGAAGCAGAGTGAGTCCGCTGTGATCCTTTATAATGTGATGGGACCTGGGGATTACCCCAGCTGTGATCCTGTATAATGTGATGGGATCCAGGGATTACCCCAGCTGTGATCCTGTATAATGTGATGGGACCTGGGGATTACCCCAGCTGTGATCCTTTATAATGTGATGGGATCTGCGGATTACCCCAGCTGTGATCCTGTATAATGTGATGGGACCTGGGGATTACCCCAGCTGTGATCCTGTATAATGTGATGGGATCCAGGGCTTACCCCAGCTGTGATCCTGTATAATGTGATGGGACCCGGGGATTACCCCAGCTGTGATCCTATATAATGTGATAGGACCTGGGGATTACCCCAGCTGTGATCCTTTATAATGTGATGGGATCTGGGGATTACCCCAGCTGTGATCCTTTATAATGTGATGGGATCTGGGGATGACCCCAGCTGTGATCCTGTATAATGTGATGGGACCTGGGGATTACCCCAGCTGTGATCCTGTATAATGTGATGGGATCCAGGGATTACCCCAGCTGTGATCCTGTATAATGTGATGGGACCCGGGGATTACCCCAGCTGTGATCCTTTATAATGTGATGGGATCTGGGGATTATCCCAGCTGTGATCCTTTATAATGTGATGGGATCTGGGGATTACCCCAGCTGTGATCCTGTATAATGTGATGGGACCTGGGAATTACCCCAGCTGTGATCCTTTATAATGTGATGGGATCTGGGGATTACCCCAGCTGTGATCCTGTATAATGTGATGGGATCTGGGGATTAACCCAGCTGTGATCCTTTATAATGTGATGGGATCTGCAGATTACCCCAGCTGTGATCCTGTATAATGAGATGGGATCTGGGGATTACCCCAGCTGTGATCCTGTATAATGTGATGGGATCCGGGGATAACCCCAGCTGTGATCCTTTATAATGTGATGGGATCTGCGGATTGCCCCAGCTGTGATCCTGTATAATGTGATGTGATCCGGGGATTACCCCAGCTGTTATCCTTTATAATGTGATGGGATCTGGGGATTACCCCAGCTGTGATCCTGTATAATGTGATGGGATCCGGGGATTACCCCAGCTGTGATCCTGTATAATGTGATGGGATCCAGGGATTACCCCAGCTGTGATCCTGTATAATGTGATGGGACCCGGGGATTACCCCAGCTGTGATCCTATATAATGTGATGGGACCTGGGGATTACCCCAGCTGTGATCCTTTATAATGTGATGGGATCTGGCGATTACCCCAGCTGTGATCCTTTATAATGTGATGGGATCAGGGGATTACCCCAGCTGTGATCCTGTATAATGTAATGGGACCTGGGAATTACCCCAGCTGTGATCCTTTATAATGTGATGAGATCTGGGGATTACCCCAGCTGTGATCCTGTATAATGTGATGGGATCTGGGGATTAACCCAGCTGTGGTCCTTTATAATGTGATGGGATCTGCGGATTACCCCAGCTTTGATCCTGTATAATGTGATGGGATCTGGGGATTACTCCAGCTGTGATCCTGTATAATGTGATGGGATCCGGGGATTACCCCAGCTGTGATCCTTTATAATGTGATGGGATCTGCGGATTGCCCCAGCTGTGATCCTGTATAATGTGATGTGATCCGGGGATTACCCCAGCTGTTATCCTTTATAATGTGATGGGATCTGGGGATTACCCCAGCTGTGATCCTGTATAATGTGATGGGATCCGGGGATTACCCCAGCTGTGATCCTGTATAATGTGATGGGATCTGGGGATTACCACAGCTGTGATCCTGTATAATGTGATGGGACCTGGGGATTACCCCAGCTGTGATCCTGTATAATGTGATGGGACCTGGGGATTACCCCAGCTGTGATCCTGTATAATGTGATGGGACCTGGGGATGACCCCAGCTGTGATCCTGTATAATGTGATGGGATCCGGAGATTACCCCAGCTGTGATCCTTTATAATGTGATGGGATTTGAGGATTACTCCAGCTGTGATCCTTTATAATGTGATGGGATCCGGGGATTACCCCAGCTGTGATCCTTTATAATGTGATGGGATCTGAGGATTATTCCAGCTGTGATCTTGTATAATGTGATGGGACCTGGGGATTACCCCAGCTGTGATCCTGTATAATGTGATGGGATCTGGGGATTACCCCAGCTGTGATCGTTTATAATGTGATGGGATCCGGGGATTACCCCAGCTGTGATCCTTTACAATGTGATGGGATCTGGGGATTACCCCAGCTGTGATCCTTTATAATGTGATGGGATCCGGGGATTACCCCAGCTGTGATCCTTTATAATGTGATGGGATTTGAGGATTAACCCAGCTTTGATCTTGTATAATGTGATGGGATCCGGGGATGACCCCAGCTGTGATCCTGTATAATGTGATGGGATCTGCGGATTACCCCAGCTGTGATCCTGTATAATGTGATGGGATCCGGGGATTACCCCAGCTGTGATCCTGTATAATGTGATGGGATCTGGGGATTACCCCAGCTGTGATCCTGTATAATGTGATGGGACTTGGGGATTACTCCAGCTGTGATCCTGTATAATGTGATGGGACCTGGGGATTACCCCAGCTGTGATCCTGTATAATGTGATGGGACCTGTGGATTACCCCAGCTGTGATCCTGTATAATGTGATGGGACCTGGGGATTACCCCAGCTGTGATCCTGTATAATGTGTTGGGATCTGGGGATTACCCCAGCTGTGATCCTTTATAATGTGATGGGATCTGGGGATTACCCCAGCTGTGATCCTTTATAATGTGATGGGATCTGAGGATTAACCCAGCTGTGATCTTGTATAATGTGATGTGATCCGGGGATTACCCCTGCTGTTATCCTTTATAATGTGATGGGATCTGGGGATTACCCCAGCTGTGATCCTGTATAATGTGATGGGATCCGGGGATTACCCCAGCTGTGATCCTGTATAATGTGATGGGATCCAGGGATTACCCCAGCTGTGATCCTGTATAATGTGATGGGACCCGGGGATTACCCCAGCTGTGATCCTATATAATGTGATGGGACCTGGGGATTATCCCAGCTGTGATCCTTTATAATGTGATGGGATCTGGCGATTACCCCAGCTGTGATCCTTTATAATGTGATGGGATCAGGGGATTACCCCAGCTGTGATCCTGTATAATGTGATGGGACCTGGGAATTACCCCAGCTGTGATCCTTTATAATGTGATGGGATCTGGGGATTACCCCAGCTGTGATCCTGTATAATGTGATGGGATCTGGGGATTAACCCAGCTGTGGTCCTTTATAATGTGATGGGATCTGCGGATTACCCCAGCTTTGATCCTGTATAATGTGATGGGATCTGGGGATTACTCCAGCTGTGATCCTGTATAATGTGATGGGATCCGGGGATTACCCCAGCTGTGATCCTTTATAATGTGATGGGATCTGCGGATTGCCCCAGCTGTGATCCTGTATAATGTGATGTGATCCGGGGATTACCCCAGCTGTTATCCTTTATAATGTGATGGGATCTGGGGATTACCCCAGCTGTGATCCTGTATAATGTGATGGGATCCGGGGATTACCCCAGCTGTGATCCTGTATAATGTGATGGGATCTGGGGATTACCCCAGCTGTGATCCTGTATAATGTGATGGGACCTGGGGATTACCCCAGCTGTGATCCTGTATAATGTGATGGGACCTGGGGATTACCCCAGCTGTGATCCTGTATACAGTGATGGGACCTGGGGATGACCCCAGCTGTGATCCTGTATAATGTGATGGGATCCGGAGATTACCCCAGCTGTGATCCTTTATAATGTGATGGGATTTGAGGATTACTCCAGCTGTGATCCTTTATAATGTGATGGGATCCGGGGATTACCCCAGCTGTGATCCTTTATAATGTGATGGGATCTGAGGATTATTCCAGCTGTGATCTTGTATAATGTGATGGGACCTGGGGATTACCCCAGCTGTGATCCTGTATAATGTGATGGGATCTGGGGATTACCCCAGCTGTGATCGTTTATAATGTGATGGGATCCGGGGATTACCCCAGCTGTGATCCTTTACAATGTGATGGGATCTGGGGATTACCCCAGCTGTGATCCTTTATAATGTGATGGGATCCGGGGATTACCCCAGCTGTGATCCTTTATAATGTGATGGGATTTGAGGATTAACCCAGCTTTGATCTTGTATAATGTGATGGGATCCGGGGATGACCCCAGCTGTGATCCTGTATAATGTGATGGGATCTGCGGATTACCCCAGATGTGATCCTGTATAATGTGATGGGATCCGGGGATTACCCCAGCTGTGATCCTGTATAATGTGATGGGATCTGGGGATTACCCCAGCTGTGATCCTGTATAATGTGATGGGACTTGGGGATTACCCCAGCTGTGATCCTGTATAATGTGATGGGACCTGGGGATTACCCCAGCTGTGATCCTGTATAATGTGATGGGACCTGGGGATTACCCCAGCTGTGATCCTGTATAATGTGATGGGACCTGGGGATTACCCCAGCTGTGATCCTGTATAATGTGTTGGGATCTGGGGATTACCCCAGCTGTGATCCTTTATAATGTGATGGGATCTGGGGATTACCCCAGCTGTGATCCTTTATAATGTGATGGGATCTGAGGATTAACCCAGCTGTGATCTTGTATAATGTGATGAGACCTGGGAATTACCGCAGCTGTGATCCTTTATAATGTGATGGGATCTGGGGATTACCCCAGCTGTGATCCTTTATAATGTGATGGGATCTGGGGATTACCCCAGCTGTGATCCTGTATAATGTGATGGGATCCGGGGATTACCCCAGCTGTGATCCTTTATAATGTGATGGGATCTGCGGATTGCCCCAGCTGTGATCCTGTATAATGTGATGTGATCCGGGGATTACCCCAGCTGTTATCCTTTATAATGTGATGGGATCTGGGGATTACCCCAGCTGTGATCCTGTAAAATGTGATGGGATCCGGGGATTACCCCAGCTGTGATCCTGTATAATGTGGTGGGACCTGGGGATTACCCCAGCTGTGATCCTGTATAATGTGATGGGACCTGGGGATGACCCCAGCTGTGATCCTGTATAATGTGATGGGACCTGGGGATGACCCCAGCTGTGATCCTGTATAATGTGATGGGATCCGGAGATTACCCCAGCTGTGATCCTTTATAATGTGATGGGATTTGAGGATTACTCCAGCTGTGATCCTTTATAATGTGATGGGATCCGGGGATTACCCCAGCTGTGATCCTTTATAATGTGATGGGATCTGAGGATTATTCCAGCTGTGATCTTGTATAATGTGATGGGACCTGGGGATTACCCCAGCTGTGATCCTGTATAATGTGATGGGATCTGGGGATTACCCCAGCTGTGATCGTTTATAATGTGATGGGATCCGGGGATTACCCCAGCTGTGATCCTTTATAATGTGATGGGTTCTGGGGATTACCCCAGCTGTGATCCTTTATAATGTGATGGGATCCGGGGATTACCCCAGCTGTGATCCTTTATAATGTGATGGGATTTGAGGATTAACCCAGCTGTGATCTTGTATAATGTGATGGGATCAGGGGATGACCCCAGCTGTGATCCTGTATAATGTGATGGGATCTGCGGATTAACCCAGCTGTGATCCTGTATAATGTGATGGGATCCGGGGATTACCCCAGCTGTGATCCTGTATAATGTGATGGGACCTGGGGATTACCCCAGCTGTGATCCTGTATACAGTGATGGGACCTGGGGATGACCCCAGCTGTGATCCTGTATAATGTGATGGGATCCGGAGATTACCCCAGCTGTGATCCTTTATAATGTGATGGGATTTGAGGATTACTCCAGCTGTGATCCTTTATAATGTGATGGGATCCGGGGATTACCCCAGCTGTGATCCTTTATAATGTGATGGGATCTGAGGATTATTCCAGCTGTGATCTTGTATAATGTGATGGGACCTGGGGATTACCCCAGCTGTGATCCTGTATAATGTGATGGGATCTGGGGATTACCCCAGCTGTGATCGTTTATAATGTGATGGGATCCGGGGATTACCCCAGCTGTGATCCTTTACAATGTGATGGGATCTGGGGATTACCCCAGCTGTGATCCTTTATAATGTGATGGGATCCGGGGATTACCCCAGCTGTGATCCTTTATAATGTGATGGGATTTGAGGATTAACCCAGCTTTGATCTTGTATAATGTGATGGGATCCGGGGATGACCCCAGCTGTGATCCTGTATAATGTGATGGGATCTGCGGATTACCCCAGCTGTGATCCTGTATAATGTGATGGGATCCGGGGATTACCCCAGCTGTGATCCTGTATAATGTGATGGGATCTGGGGATTACCCCAGCTGTGATCCTGTATAATGTGATGGGACTTGGGGATTACCCCAGCTGTGATCCTGTATAATGTGATGGGACCTGGGGATTACCCCAGCTGTGATCCTGTATAATGTGATGGGACCTGGGGATTACCCCAGCTGTGATCCTGTATAATGTGATGGGACCTGGGGATTACCCCAGCTGTGATCCTGTATAATGTGTTGGGATCTGGGGATTACCCCAGCTGTGATCCTTTATAATGTGATGGGATCTGGGGATTACCCCAGCTGTGATCCTTTATAATGTGATGGGATCTGAGGATTAACCCAGCTGTGATCTTGTATAATGTGATGAGACCTGGGAATTACCGCAGCTGTGATCCTTTATAATGTGATGGGATCTGGGGATTACCCCAGCTGTGATCCTTTATAATGTGATGGGATCTGGGGATTACCCCAGCTGTGATCCTGTATAATGTGATGGGATCCGGGGATTACCCCAGCTGTGATCCTTTATAATGTGATGGGATCTGCGGATTGCCCCAGCTGTGATCCTGTATAATGTGATGTGATCCGGGGATTACCCCAGCTGTTATCCTTTATAATGTGATGGGATCTGGGGATTACCCCAGCTGTGATCCTGTAAAATGTGATGGGATCCGGGGATTACCCGAGCTGTGATCCTGTATAATGTGGTGGGACCTGGGGATTACCCCAGCTGTGATCCTGTATAATGTGATGGGACCTGGGGATGACCCCAGCTGTGATCCTGTATAATGTGATGGGACCTGGGGATGACCCCAGCTGTGATCCTGTATAATGTGATGGGATCCGGAGATTACCCCAGCTGTGATCCTTTATAATGTGATGGGATTTGAGGATTACTCCAGCTGTGATCCTTTATAATGTGATGGGATCCGGGGATTACCCCAGCTGTGATCCTTTATAATGTGATGGGATCTGAGGATTATTCCAGCTGTGATCTTGTATAATGTGATGGGACCTGGGGATTACCCCAGCTGTGATCCTGTATAATGTGATGGGATCTGGGGATTACCCCAGCTGTGATCGTTTATAATGTGATGGGATCCGGGGATTACCCCAGCTGTGATCCTTTATAATGTGATGGGTTCTGGGGATTACCCCAGCTGTGATCCTTTATAATGTGATGGGATCCGGGGATTACCCCAGCTGTGATCCTTTATAATGTGATGGGATTTGAGGATTAACCCAGCTGTGATCTTGTATAATGTGATGGGATCAGGGGATGACCCCAGCTGTGATCCTGTATAATGTGATGGGATCTGCGGATTAACCCAGCTGTGATCCTGTATAATGTGATGGGATCCGGGGATTACCCCAGCTGTGATCCTGTATAATGTCATGGGATCTGGGGATTACCCCAGCTGTGATCCTGTATAATGTGATGGGACCTGGGGATTACCCCAGCTGTGATCCTGTATAATGTGATGGGACCTGGGGATTACCCCAGCTGTGATCCTGTATAATGTGATGGGACCTGGGGATTACCCCAGCTGTGATCCTGTATAATGTGATGGGACCTGGGGATTACCCCAGCTGTGATCCTGTATAATGTGATGGGATCTGGGGATTACCCCAGCTGTGATCCTTTTTAATGTGATGGGATCTGGGGATTACCCCAGCTGTGATCCTTTATAATGTGATGGGATCTGAGGATTAACCCAGCTGTGATCTTGTATAATGTGATGAGACCTGGGGATTACCCCAGCTGTGATCCTGTATAATGTGATGGGATCTGGGGATTACCCCAGCTGTGATCTTGTATAATGTGATGGGATCCGGAGATGACCCCAGCTGTGATCCTGTATAATGTGATGGGATCCGGGGATTACCCCAGCTGTGATCCTGTATAATGTGATGGGACCTGGGGATTACCCCAGCTGTGATCCTTTATAATGTGATGGGACCTGGGGATTACCCCAGCTGTGATCCTTTATAATGTGATGGGATCTGCGATTACCACAGCTGTGATCCTGTATAATGTGATGGGACCTGGGGATTACCTCAGCTGTGATCCTGTATAATGTGATGGGACCTGGGAATTACCCCAGCTGTGATCCTGTATAATGTGATGGGATCTGGGGATTACCCCAGCTGTGATCCTGTATAATGTGATGGGATCCGGGGATTACCCCAGCTGTGATCCTTTATAATGTGATGGGATCTGCGGATTGCCCCAGCTGTGATCCTGTATAATGTGATGGGATCCGGGGATTACACCAGCTGTGATCCTTTATAATGTGATGGGATCTGGGGATTACCCCAGCTGTGATCCTGTATAATGTGATGGGATCCGGGGATTACCCCAGCTGTGATCCTGTATAATGTGATGGGATCTGGGGATTACCCCAGCTGTGATCCTGTATAATGTGATGGGACCTGGGGATTACCCCAGCTGTGATCCTGTATAATGTGATGGGAGCTGGGGATTACCCCAGCTGTGATCCTGTATAATGTGATGGGACCTGGGGATGACCCCAGCTGTGATCCTGTATAATGTGATGGGACCTGGGATTACCCCAGCTGTAATCCTGTATAATGTTATGGGATCTGGGGATTACCCCAGCTGTGATCCTTTATAATGTGATGGGATCCGCGGATTACCCCAGCTGTGATTCTTTATAATGTGATGGGATCTGAGGATTAACCCAGCTGTGATCTTGTATAATGTGATGGGACCTGGGGATTACCCCAGCTGTGATCCTGTATAATGTGATTGTATCTGGGGATTACCCCAGCTGTGATCTTGTATAATGTGATGGGATCCGGAGATGACCCCAGCTGTGATCCTGTATAATGTGATGGGATCCGGGGATGACCCCAGCTGTGATCCTGTATAATGTGATGGGACCCGGGGATGACCCCAGCTGTGATCCTGTATAATGTGATGGGATCCGGGGATTACCCCAGCTGTGATCCTGTATAATGTGATGGGACCCGGGGATGACCCCAGCTGTGATCCTGTATAATGTGATGGGATCCGGAGATTACTCCAGCTGTGATCCTTTATAATGTGATGGGATCTGAGGATTACCCCAGCTGTGATCCTGTATAATGTGATGGGATCCGGGGATTACCCCAGCTGTGATCCTGTATAATGTGATGGGACCCGGGGATTACCCCAGCTGTGATCCTGTATAATGTGATGGGACCGGGGGATTACCCCAGCTATGATCCTGTATAATGTGATGGGACCGGGGGTTTACCCCAGCTGTGATCCTGTATAATGTGATGGGACCGGGGGATTACCCCAGCTGTGATCCTGTATAATGTGATGGGACCCGGGGATGACCCCAGCTGTGATCCTGTATACTGTGATGGGACCCGGGGATGAGCCCAGCTGTGATCCTGTATAATGTGATGGAACCCAGGGATGACCCCAGCTGTGATCCTGTATAATGTGATGGGACCTGGGGATGACCCCAGCTGTGATCCTGTATAATGTGATGGGACCGGGGATGAGCCCAGCTGTGATCCTGTATAATGTGATGGGACCCAGGGATTACCCCAGCTGTGATCCTGTATAATGTGATGGGACCTGGGGATTACCCCAGCTGTGATCCTGTATAATGTGATGGGATCTGGGGATTACCCCAGCTTTGATCCTGTATATTGTGATGGGACCTGGGGATTACCCCAGCTGTGATCCTGTATAATGTGATGGGACCTGAGGATTACCCCAGCTGTGATCCTGTATAATATGATTGGACCCGGGGATTACCCCAGCTGTGAATGGTGTGGGTGTCAGTGTTGTGTTAGTGATGGGGATGAGGGTCAGTATAAGCAGCATTTGGCCATCAGGCCTGTACAGCGCCAGTCACTATTACACACAAGCCCTGTACTGCACTGCATGTCAGCATACCATGCTCTACGTCTCCTGTTCCTTCTCTGTCATTTCAGCAATGACGTTGTAGCACCCAGCTCCACATTTTGTAAGGTCTACACTCTGACACCTTTCCTGGCCAACAATCGGGAGAAGCGCGGCCTGGCACTAGACGGGAAACTGAAGCATGAGGACACCAACCTGGCATCCAGTACATTGTGAGACATCTACACTATGCCAAACAGTACAATGTCACATCACTGCCACTCTATCTATCTGTCTATCTATCTATCTATCTATCTATCTATCTAATATCTATCATCTATCTATCTGTATGTCTATCTGTCTGTCTGTCTATCTATCCCATATCTATCTATCTATCTATCTATCTATCTATCTATCTGTCTGTCTATCTATCTATCCCATATCTATCTATCTCATATCTATCTAT